>VWZT01008124.1:378701-463040 GCA_013397055.1 Pachycephala philippinensis | reverse complement strand
TGTGCCTTGGTTTCCCTTTTGTATTTTTTTTTTTTTTTGTTGTTGTTGTTTTATCCTTTCGTCTTGGTGGTGGGAAGAATTTATCTGGGGAAGATGGTTGAGAGACTAACCCATCCCCAGATGGAGGTTTATTGCCTGGTCAAAGGCACCCTAAAAGTAGGAAAGTTTCGTTTCTCTAAGGGGAATTTAAAATGTTTTGTTCCNGTTTTATTAGGTCTGTTTCGAAGGTCGGCCAGCACCTTCCCCAAAGTCTTCCAAGGGGGAACCGGCCAGAAACCAGAGAACCACACCGAGAGTTTTATTTGACCCCCGGAGCTTTGAGTTGGTGAGTGGGGCTTTGCCTGGGTTACCCNGGCGATACGGGCAGGAAGCGGGAGTGGCTCCGACCGGAAGGAAGCCATCTTGGCTCCTGCCCTCCGACACCGGGGGCACCGACCCCGGCGTGCCCGGTCCTGGGACACTTCCTCCTCTTCGGAGGAGGAGGGAGAGAGTGATCTATGGGAGGTCGAAGATCACTGGGGTNGTTTCTCTAAGGGGAATTTAAAATGTTTTGTTCCTTGGCTTTTTGAGTTTTTCCCGGATGTTTCTATAGCTTCTTCCCAGTCTCTTGGGTTCTGGAATAAGGTTGGGGAAAAGTTAACCCTCCTAAGTCAGAGTGGGTTGCGGCGATACGGGCAGGAAGCGGGAGTGGCTCCGACCGGAAGGAAGCCATCTTGGCTCCTGCCCTCCGACACCGGGGGCACCGACCCCGGCGTGCCCGGTCCTGGGACACTTCCTCCTCTTCGGAGGAGGAGGGAGAGAGTGATCTATGGGAGGTCGAAGATCACTGGGGTAGAATCCGGAGGGCACCTCGTGTGGATTTTATTCCGAAGCAGACGACGCAGCATCGAAGGGAGATCCAAACACAAAAGAGCACGAGGCCAGCTCAGGCACTCACATATACGGGGTTACAGACCCAACGATGCAGGGGCACAGGGGCAGAACGCAGGCGGGAGCAGGGCATGGGAGCCAAGGGGGAATGCTGGGGGAGCAGCGAGGGGCAAGGTTTCTCCTTTCATTGGGGAGAAAGGAGTCAGGGGGCGGTCCACCATTTGGGGGCTTCTGGGACCTCTGGCTCAGGCTTTATCTCAACAGTGCAGTAAAGCATGAATCGCTCTCACAGTCCTCTAGATCTCTGAGGAGAAGTGAGACTCTATTTACCTATTATTCCATATTGAAATACGGCCAATTGTCAGGGTTTCCTTTGCTTTTAATATTCTGCATAGTCTAGCACAGGGGAGTGGGAAGATCTGTGTTGGATCTTACAACAAGAGCCTCAGGTAGTCCACGCTGTGAAGTAAGGGAAGACAACTGTTTCTTATGAAGTACGTATGAAAGCACCCACCAGTTTAGATGTGCTGGACTGAAGACTCAACAGTTTCCATGTTACATCAACTTCACTTGCCGTATGATCGTTTTTTTAATTTTTCTTGTAGATGTTTGGTGCATTAAGCTTACAACAGGAGCTTTCAGCACATTTCTTTCCAACATTATTCCCTAAGAAACATTTCTTGAGTTCAGTGAATTGGCAGTAGGTCCTACACTGAGATGTACCTGCCACTTTGAGAGATAATTTATGACTACCATTACACTGTAATTTTAGAACTTGTTCTGATACTGCAGTAACATCCATTTGTCATTTAGCTTCTTGATCAGCTGCTCATTTTCTTGAGAGAAGAATACTGTGTATTTTCCTTTAGAAAAGGGCAAACAAAAATTCCAGACACTAAAACCCAAATTCTACGCTACAAATTCTAGAATTTTGCTTCAGGAAATATGCTACATTTTATATATCTATGCTTATATAATATTAGAGTCCAGTAGTTGTTGTAAAGGTATAATTACTTGTGTTACTCAAATTACTTTGCATGTGCAAACCAAATATAGAAGAAAAGCCAAAGTATACCTTCTTGAGCAAAGCAAAATTGTAACCCCAGTGGAGATTTGGTTTTATAGTTGTTTGTATCTGTGCTAAAGACCAGTATTTAATAATGAAAAAAGAAGTTGCTTCTCTTCAAAAACAGTACAATTGGTGTACTATCCGTAATTGATAGGGAAAAAAAGAACCATAGAACTATTCCAGTGGCTTATCTGCAAAGTACACTGAAAAAAGAAACTGCAAGAAAGCTCTGGACCATGAAATAGAGTAAATAAAACATTATAGATTTAGAAAATAATAATGAAAACCACAGGAAAGAATAAGTAAAGAAGAACAAGGATCCTTTTCTCATAGCTAAATAGAATAAAAGAAGAGAATTTAAAGAATAAAGCTGCCCTCATGATGGCAAACTGCTAAGTATTTTGAGACTTACTCTATTTTTTAAGATGTCACAGTGCACTGCCATTAAAATTTTAATGGCATACCTGCTTTATCTGTGTGGTATACTCAAGTCCAAAGTGTGGCAATTGATGTGTTGAGTTTCACCATTCACACACAGGTTTGTTTTCTCATTCTTTAAAAAAAAAGATCTGACATGCAATAGCTCCCAAAAAAGTCTGGTGACAATAAAGTAGATACTGTTTGTTCCTTTAGATGAGATGCATACATTCAGTGTCATTTTAGTTTTCATACTGTAGGGAAAAGGGATCATGGGTTTCTGTTTTCTCCTTTCCCAAATGGCAGAATTAATTCTCTGGTGATGTAAAGAAAGAACAGTGTTTATACTTCTCTTTATGCTGGAAACTGAAATAAAATATGTCATAGCATCTGAAGCTGCTAGAGGAACTTTACACATTCATTTTTTCATTTCATGCATTCCTGAAGGGAAGACATATAACCAACAGGTGAGCATCTGAAAGACTACTGTCCCTTCACGCTCAGTCTGTGTGTTTTCAAGCTTATCTTTCTAGGCTTGTTTCTTAACCATTGTGGGTTTTGTTGTTATTTTTAGTCTATCTGACAGAGTTTAGTACAAACATCTACATGGCTACAAAGGTGTCCTTGTTTTTCTTGGAGCCAACCCTGCTCCTCCTAAATCTGCATAGATACATACTTTGGGCTGTCTGGTCATGATTCACATGCCCAAAGCATAAAGTCTGGAACATGACATGTAGTCTTTGGAATAGAGTCTCTTCAGTATGGGCTGCTTACAAGAGAGATCTGTATGAAAAAATAAGGTGCGTAAATTATTTCCCTGTGATGGAAATGAAGATATTATTATGATATCACATCTATAATGATAATCTGCTTAAGTTTAGCTGTTGGGTATTGCAGACTTCTCTGTTTTCTTCCTGAATAGATTGCTCCTTTTGTTCAAGGAGTTCCTGGCTTGGGGTCTGATCTTGAGGGTCTGGTAAGCCCCAGATAATTCTGTAAAGCTGGTAATAAAGTTCTGCTTGGACCTGAAATACTCAGGATATAGACCTGATGCTGTGCTGAACAGCCAGGAACCCAAAGGTAGACTGCAGGAAGTCTTACAGGTGCTGGTCGTCTTGGGATCCCAGATGGTATTTGCTTCCCTTTATGTGCCCCTCTTTGGAGGAAGGCAACTCAAAAGCCTGTAAGTTCCCAAGAATGGATTAATCTGCCTCCTGAAGTTATTTTAAAACAACAGATCCAATCCGGGAACCTGAACAGTGCACGGCAGGATGATAAAAACTTAAGATGGTCACTGATGGACACGTGCTTGTGACTTAGCAAAAGCTTGAAAACTTCATGTTCCCATCAAAAGGTCATTGCTGATATATCTTATTTTTCTAGGAAAAAAAAAAATCTTTTACTGGAAAATTCTCAAATGTCTTCATTAGAGAAACTTAATCTACACTAACTACTTTCTGGGGCTTCAGTCCAAATTGAGTTAAAAAACCATGAAAATTCAGCCTATTGTCATAAACATATTGGAGCTGAGGTGCACGTACAAATGTTTGGAGTTCATTTCAAACTGGAAAAAAATTTTACATCAGTGCACAAAATCATTTTTATTTGATAGCATAGATTCACTTAATGGAGCATAATGAGGAAATAAATTGATACCTCCTGATTTCTAACATGTTGTTCCATTCATTATCTTTCTTTGATTTCCAGTAAGGATAATGATGCTCCTGCTTTCACATGTTTCTTTATTAAATTCCTTCCAAGAGGGGGAAGATGTACAATTCATCCCAAATTCTGAAAATTCTCAACTGTTTTTAATAGTTTTCATACCATACAGGCTTACTGACAGTGTTAATTATTGATAAAGGCTTGATTGTTCTTTAATTACTCTGCCAAGATCTGGTATAGAATACAAGCCCACGAATTATGTGGCATATTGTAAGTGAATTGGTTTTAATGGTATCTTCATGTACCAACGTGCATATTTCATTACTAAGGTTTATTTACTTGCATTTTAACGTGACCATTATTAATAAAACTCCTGGGTTATGTACATGAATAGGAAAATTATTACTGCATAGTTTTATTAGGCACCTGACACAATGGTGCACTTATATGTGTTGCAAAATTCCAAATATCAGCATTGGAACAGGGTGTGCAAATCATAAAGCTCTTCCTAACCATCACCCTGGTTATCATGTCAATATCTATTTTATTAAATTACTTCTAATTGAAAAATATGCACTCTGTGAAAGCGAGTATACTCCTCAGAACATGCTTTGTTGGGTAAACGGTTGAAACTGTCTTATCCTCTGTGGCTCTGATGATCTGACTTTCTGAAAATTAGTGTTTGTCTTTGAGGAGGTTTCCCCTTAGATTTGTAAGAGATTTCCCCTGCATCTGTAGGTTGAAAGCTGAGATGAGAGTTGGATGCAAGTTTGTGACTTTCGATGGAAGGTTATTATGCATAAATGAAAACAGTAAGCTCCCTAAATTGTCTTTCTAAGAGAAGATTGAGCACCCGTTGCCTGAAACAAGTCTCATTCCCTTTCACATTGAATAAATTTTTAGAGCAGTGTTTTATTAGCTTGAGTAAAGTGACTATTGTTATTGACTGATAATAAGACAATGCTAGTTTAATTTATTATATCTGCTTGTTTATTACAGTCATATTATGAAGATGACATTTGTGTATCAGCTTTGATTTGAGCAAATAACTTTGACATTCAGCAACAAAAGGTCAATGTCTCAATTTTGCTTTGAAGTTGAGAGTTTTATTGTTCAAATACCAACTTTCTCCTCTTTACCTGCACCCAGTTTTGTATGACAGGATAGGAATAGCCAGGTGAAATAAAAAAGAATTGCATGCATCTTGTCGTGGGACAGTCATTTATTTCCTATAGTTTGCCCATTCCCCTTTAAATCCAAGAAAAGGAGAAATTGCAATCAGATTTAGTAAAGGGGAAAAGCCATCAATACCCATTGTGTAAGTACGAAAACTGGCTATGACATTTTTCTTCCCATTTTTAAAATGCTGTCTTTTCACAGACAAGTTCTCATCTGAAATACCTCTCGTTACACCCACATTCAAAAAAAACTTGTATCCTGAATAATTAAAAAGTCTATAGTAATCTCCTATTCATAATATCCAATACACTGCAAAAATGTCACATATCACTTCGTAAAAACAATTAAAAATATAAGAGAAGCAGATGGTATGGCATTTTGAAGGTGGTAGACTGCAAAAAGATGCTGAGTTCATTCACAGGGTTGCCTTTTTCAATTAAAAAAGATGCCTTGTTAATCCCAGTGATCTCTGTAGGACTGATGATCTCACACTTCACATTTAAATATGCATGCATAATCACTTTCAGAGTCTTCCAAAAGCTGACATGTTACATTCTTGAAGGAAAGCCAAGGATTTCTGTACTGTAACGTAACACAAGAGAATGTATTTTGAACAGAGATTAGGCTAATGGCTGAGATTCAACAGTCTTGGGACCAGAATTCCCTTTTGATTTCTGAAGACAAAATCATGATCCATTACTGATAAATCCTGATTTAGAAAAACTGGAATGGTGTTTCCCGGACTGAAGGAGAATAACTGGAAGCCCTGAGACAGAGAAATGACTGATTATATCATTGCATTTTGAGCATATGTCTAGGTATTCCTAGGCACTCTAGATCTGATTTAGCTTTTAATTTTTGCTCCTTTTCTAGAAGAAAAAAAAAAATCTATGCTTTAGAGCAATGGATACTGTGCAAAGAACACTTTCTGTGGATATGTATATTTAATTAATTGAGAGCTTTAACTTTGCAATCAGAATGTAGGGATAGAAAGCTGTCATTCATCTTCGAATATGAGTGAGTTTTTTACTCTCAGTATGAGTCACCTTTACAATGGGAAAGACAGCTCATGGTTCACAGTGTCAAGTGAAAATGAATATATTAAAACAATACTGGTGACTGCAAGTGTTAATGTTTTCCCCTCGTTTCTCTGTGATGCTGAGGCTATTAATTGTCTGCCAATTTTGTCTTGCCTGTTTTCAAATATTGCCAGCCTTTGCTGAAAAGATGTAGAAAATGTTCCCATTAGGAACAGGAAACAAATAGCCCATGCTAACCATAATTTTGTCTTTAATTACTTGCTCGTGTATTATATTTCCAAAGCCTCCTGGCTTACAAGTACATAAATACATGGCATTCTTTTAAAGATCAGTTTCTAGTCTCATACCTCTGTGAATGAAATATATGTCATATTTCCTGGCTTATTAGTCTTGTTTACACTATGCTTTGAAGATAGAACAAGGAATTTCTACTGTTGCTGTCACCAGACTGTCCTTTTCACAAAAAAAATTAATTTATCTGTACAGCATTTTGTGAACGAAGAGGTATGATATTTTCCCTTTTTCAGTCAGAAGGATACGTTAAAATTATGGCTGAAGAGTTTACCAAATGTGAGACTAGGCTCCATTTGTTTTATACTAAATTTTTTAGGAAAGCCCAAAACCCCACTCCTGCACCTTCAGGTGGAGCCGTGTGGGTGCAACACTGAAGCAGAAACACAGACAATTCAGCCTCAACACTGCTTTAGTGTAACAGGAAGCTACTGGTAACAAATGGAGATAGAAGCATCACCACAAATGTCAGGCACGCAGCGTGGGGCAGTTGTGTGCTATTTGGTGGTAGCCAGCTGGGTAATCAGCACAGATGTGTTGGCTACTCACTTAGGAGATTTACAGCTCTCAGCTGCAGAATGTGCTGATTCTTCCTCACTCAAGTGACACAAGGAGGTAGAGGGAGGGAAAAAGGAAGCTGAAGGTAAGAAATAAAGGATCAAAGGGCACAAAGCTATAGGGAACTAAGCTTTATTACAGTCACTATACTCAAAACAATTTATCCAGCTGTGATACAAGGCTGAAATGGTCCAAGACCCTTGCTCTGGGTTGGGATTGAGAGGCAGTGAGACTGTGGAGATGCCAAGGGCAGGATAACAGTGTCAGATACTTTACCTTAATACTGCCATCAGTCTCCTACTTAAGCAATTTTCTGACTTGCAGTTTTGTTATTGGATTTTTCCATAACCTCACACGCACTGTGTGCTAACAAGGGCAGTGTGCTCTATAAGAACATAGTAATAGGAACTTGAACTGTTCTGTGTTATAAAGGTGATGTACTCTGTGATTATGATACACTGAGAAAGTATGTGCATACCATATTTCCAGTTCTTTATGCAGTGATCAGGTTGGCTTAGGCACTTGCCTGGTTTCATATTGTGAAGTTTCTCCTTTCAGTGAGGAGGGAAAAAGCTATTTTTATATTCACTGGAACATAAATAATCCTGTACTTATCCAGGGACAGATAGCTTTGGATTTCATAGTTTGCTATTGGGATTTCATCTTAGGTCATCATAATGCAAAATTTATGAGATGCTTCAAGTGCTGTCTCTCAAGGTCACCTGAAAAATGTCTTTATTTGATTTGGAAGCATCACTTTTCTGTTTAATAATTTTAATTTGTGTGTTTATTAACATCCTGACATACAGAGGTCCTTGGCAGCAAAATCTGAAATTTGGTGGGTATTAATCTATATGTGGTTTTTTGAGGGAACCACAATGGCATAACAGTTGTGATTACACAAGCTGAAGGTAGTCAAAACAAATCCAGAAAACATCACAGCCCCAGGAGAGATAAGTGAGATTGGTCCATTTGAGCCTACTGGAAAAAGACTGCGCAGCAGATACCGTGCAGTCGTAAATTTGCAATGTGTAGCCATTGTGACTGGAGGGATAAATATTCAGTACCTGTTTTTACCTGATAAAGTCATAAATATGTATGGATCCATTTTATGTGACAATTAGAGAATCTAGCTTTGACATCTGCTTTTACCTGATAAACAAACTTTATTATTTTAAATAAAGGAAAAGCAATAATTTACAAGCTATAGGCTCCATGAAGAGGTGAAGCAAAGCTAAGAGAAGGGAGGAAAAAAGCAGTGTTTCAGATGCACATCCCCTCTCAAACAGGAGGCTGTGCAAACAAGAACTACATGTGCTATCCTTCTATAATTTTTTGAAAATGCTCCTGTCTGCTTTCTGAATACATTTGTAAACAATTGAACTAAGTTTAATTTTAAATAAAAGAGAGTTATGGACAAATATAGTCATACCAAATATGTTTATTTTGTGGATCAAGTTTAAATATGAGTGCTTACCAGGATAGCTGATTTATACAGCCCACCTCTGGTGGAAAATTGCACCAATATGTTCCCATAATCCATTGTCACAATGGTCAGATAACAGCCAATATACAAATAATTAGAAAATCTAAGTCAAGAATCGCTATTTTACATTATAGTCTTAGTCTTGGGCCATAACTTCCATGCTATTTCACTAAGTGCAAAATATTTGAAGTCCCAGCAGAGGCAGTGGGAGAAACTGATGTGAAATTTAGATTCTTCCTTGCCAGCTGATAAGGTGAGAAGCAGTTTAAAAAGTTACTGCCTTTCTTCAGAGCTTATTTACTTCCACTGCTGTTTGTCAATATCAGTTACTTTCTTTCTTTTATAAGGGCCATTTCCTTAAAAAATTACTTTGTGATGAGGAATATATCTTGCCAAGATGGCCCCATAAATCACAGAAGTATAATTGTGAGAAATGGAGAATGATATGTAAATTACATTAATATTTTCTGTATGTTGGAAAAGTACAGGAAGGAACCCAGAGAGCCCAGAAGTTTTTGGATTTTGAGTCTGTGCTGTCTCTTGCTCTTTTTAAGAAAATTAAAAAAACTGTTTCTGATGTAGAAGAGCGTTCTGGTACCATTGACATTCCTGTAACTCTCCTTTGAACGCCTGTTTTGGCTGCCAGTGTTTCATCCTGCTGCTGCTCTCTTCTCACAGACTTGTTTACTGCACACATTTGCTCCTGCCTGGTGCTCCTTTCAGTTGTCCTCATCTCATGGCTGATCACAGCCCTTGATTCCTGCTGACAAAGTCTGGCACGTGGGCTGTGTGACATAAAAGCCCTTGATTCTGAGTGGGAAGGGATGCTGGTTGAGTCTTATGGGAGGAATGGAGTACTTTATTTACATGGCTCGTGGGAAATACCCCCTACACCTGCTATTCATAGGTTAAAGTCCAACCTATGAACATATGTAGAATTAATTTGACGTGATACTCCTGCCTTTATTTTTCAAAGAGTTTGGAGCCACTCCTGGAAATCTGATTATTTCATAAGGTATGAAGATAAATTATCCATTCTTTCATTCTTTGAAAGTATGAATGTATTTATTTATCTGAATAAATTATCTATTCTCTAAATGGCCTTCATAATGCGAATGTGAAGAAAGGATGAGAACCTCTTTGCCTTACTGAGTTTTAGTAGTAGCAAAGACTTTTTTTTCACAACATCTGTTCCTCAACAGCGTGCGTCCTGTCACTCTCTCTCCCTGCCCTTTAATGTGGGCAGCCTGAGGATAAATGGCCAAAGCAGAGGTCTGCCATTTCCCCTCGGTGACAAATCCCTCAGAGTCCATTGCCAGCTGCAGTGGTTCTGTCTTGAGGTAACTCAGGATTTCCTTACTTGAGATGATTAGAATTAACTCCCTGAGGATCCTGCCAGCCCCTTCCTCTCCTCCTCTGTCATACCAGGTCGATCTTATATGAGGTCCCTCAAGGCTGTTGCTGCAGCTGGCTGGTTGGAGACAAGCAGACTGCAGCAGTACAAGACGTAACATGTTCTCCTTTCTTGGGAAAATTCAAAGTATGATTCTGACAGAATTAGTACTCAGCTTGATGCTATGCATGACTTACATAAATAATAAAAAAAATTATAAAGTGATTACTGATAAAACTCATGAAAGACACAGAACTCCCAGAAACAATAATTAAAAGAAGCAGATGGTTAATGTGAATTCGTGACTGGGTATTTTACTGGAACCAAAGACAAATCATATTTAAGGACAAGGAATTCAGCCCACAAGTTGAGAGACACTGTCCATGAAAGCAGTGACTTAGAAACCACTTTTGTTTCATAAAGTGCCTGTATTGATACCTGAGTTCAGATGAAGAACATGCTTTTAAAATCATCCCATTGCGAAACATCCAGTCTGAGAGACCAGCCTGGATATAGTCCAAAAAGGGTGCAGTGTGGGCGTGCAGCTGCATGAGAGTTCTCTGAGTGACAAAAGAGAGTTGGCAAAAAGAGTTGGTGTGTTAGGCAATCTGTAGGATAATACATCATATTGCAAATAGGTGTGGGTATATTTATGGTCATATGACCAGGATATTGCGCACAGTTGCAGTATCCATAGTTTCAAGGGATTATAATAATGCAATCAGAAGCTGTGAAGGTGATTCAAAAATATATCTTGGACTAGAAGAGATAGCCACCTGGATCTGCAAAGTGGTGGGGTTTTTTCTTTGATTAATATTCTAAACAGTTTTATTATTGTGACTAAGAATCTTCAAGATTATTATGGACTTAAAAGCTTTTTAACAGACTTGGCAAAGGGTAGGTTGTAAACTAATCATTGGAAGACAGACAAATTTAATTTGTCTATATGCATCACTTTTTTTTTTTTTTTTTTAATGCCAGGGATTATTAATCTTTGGTATAAGCTTTCATGGAAAGTCATGATTTTTTCATCTCTTGACCTCCCCAGATCAGGACAGAATGCCTTCCTGGAACATGTAATATAGCTAAGCGTGAATTACAGATCTTACCTAGTACAGGAGAATATGTGATACACGCCAGGTCAACCTAAGCAATATCAAATAGTCCTTTCCAGCCCTAAAATCCATGAATCTGTGTTATTAAATTTATACACGTCAGCCTTTTACACAACTGACTCCTCATTTTGAATCACTTTATAACCATGAGTTACCTGTTAGCTGTGCTGTCTAGTTTCCAGCATGCTCTTGTTTCTGGAATCAGTAAATCTCTGTCCTGCACATTCTCAAGGCACTTTTTCCAGGCAGTGCTTTCATGCAGATAAGACATTCTACAAACAAAAGAGCACAATGCTCTTGTGACAGGTGGTGCTGTGATGTAACCTTAATTAATCAAACATTCTGCTTGGGGTTTTTTCCAGAGAGCCTTACGAGGACACTCAGTAGCTGAGGGTGTGGGTGGCAGAAATGTGATTAAAAGGAGATCTGATATTATTTCAATTTCTGCTGTTGTTTAAAAGACAATTGATTTTGTCCTTTCATTTTATCTCAGGATATTTTCAGCACCTAATAACCCTATAAAATTTTAAACTTTTCTGCTAAAATCTGCCATAGGACTTTTAAATTTTATTTTCTACCCAACCTCATCCCAGCCTGGAGGATCGGATTAGGGCCAGCAGCTGTATTTTTAATAACTACATTTTTTTTCTTAGGACGCTACAGTGCTCCATATGTCAGCATGGAGTGGCAGTTGATGTTTGAAATGAAGATAAGAGGTTCTGTTGAGTGGATGGGGGTTTTACCACACTGTTTAGAGAGAAATGTGTTTTATTCTGACCTCTAAACAATGACAACTTAAAGAATCTTAGAGACTGGGCCATTGATGAAGGGAACAACTCAAGGCATTTTCCATTCTTAGATCTAGTTTTGACTGATTTAGGGTAGGTGCTACAAGGAGAACTTGATCTATAAATAAAATTTATTAATACAGGGCCATATATTAGAGCACTGTGCCAATAACGCCAAGGTCGTGGGTTCGATTCACTTAAGAGTTGGACTCGATGATGCTTCTGGGTCCCTTCCAACTCAGACTGTTCTGTGATTCTGTGATCTGTAGCTCTCTGTAGATTACTAGACATTTATAGTGGAATACTAAAGAGCTCAAATGGACCAAATTCTTACAACAATGAATAAGAAACAATTTTACTTGAAAAGTTTAATGGTCTATAACATGAGTAATGGAAGAGAAGCAATTCATCTACTACACAAAAAATCTGTATGATACATGAATATATAATATATGCAGTTGGTGCACATATAAATAATGAAAAAATAAATATATTTGTCTAAATACAATAGTTAAGACAATTTTGAAGACCAGTAATAAGTAGTTAACTTTTTAGAGCAGAAAAATCTGCATTTAATCTGTGCTTAAAGGAGCTTTTGGACACTGCAGACAGAATCCCCTGCATGGATGCACACTCAGTACCTGGGGACAGCATCCTGGTGCTGAATCCTGATTTTACTGTTTTTTATAATGGTACAATGATCTTAATCTCTATGAGGTAATCCAATACTAGAATTTTAATGCAAATTATTTTAGACTTAAGGCTACTTTGTGTGCAAACTTATTTGCCTGATTTTCACCTGTAAAAAAGTCTGTCTCTCACAGAACAACTTCCTAGTCACCTAAGTAAAACTAAGAGGATTTAAACTGCTTGTGTAGCAGCTTGTGCAGACTTGTATACACTAATTTACTTTCTTATTCTATCTCCAAGTAGTTATCAATTATTGTTTCTAAAATTACTTTAAACTAAATAGTGTGTGGAGTTGTGTGCACTCACATAACTAAATGAATGATGATTAAATGTTAGCTTTATACCTCTGCTGCAGACTAGAAAAATTCAAGTAATGGATGTAAACCCAGCAATAAATAAAGTCCTTCAGATACGAGTCACAAGTCAATGATATTCACTGAAGGCTTTGACTTTCTTTCCTTCATAGTGATATGTAAATTCAGATACAATATCTTTTTCAAGAAGTTACTTAGAAGACAGTTGTTTTTTGTTGTTTTTTTTTTTTTTTTTTGCTTGCCTGTGTTGATGGAAGCTCAAAAACTAAAATTCATTTTTGAAGTGCTTTATTAGCATTCTTACTGCTCAGTGACGTGGTCTGTTGTTTTATGTCCTGCAAATAAATAGCATCAAGGCCAATTGCTTGGAGACAGCGTAAGTATTTCTGTGTTCAGAAATGAAAGGAGCTCTGGGAATTATATGGAAAATATGATTAATTAAGTAGGGAGAAGTAGGGAATGATATGCATTTAATTTAAGACATTGTAGGAAGCGCCTCCCTTCATGTGTTTGCAGCTAGGGAAGCAGCTGTCCTGTTAAAGTGAACCTGCTGTCCAATTCACTCTTGTATTCTCAATCAAGCACATTTTCAGCTCATAAACAATACAACAAGTGGGAGTAAATTTGGTCGGGAGATTGAGGCTTATGTTATTTTTCATTCTAGTGGATTCTACACAGATTTACTCCGTAAGCAGATATGTTTCTCTCCTGAATCAGGGTTACCGTAACTCTGAGAAAAAACCTTTGAGTGGTATAAACTGTTGCTATTAACCCTATCTCTTGCCAAGTACCTCTGTCGTAGTCACTTTCCTCATTTCTCAAATGGGTTGTGAGGGGAAAAAATCCAGCAAAGCAATGCTCTGAGTCAAAAAGTAGTAGGAGTTTCTTTACAAACATTCTTGTGTATTAAGATACACTTTCGAGCCTATTCTGCAAAGGGTTACAGCCTAATTCTGATGAAAGCTCCTCATCCTGGCCTGAAACCAGCTGAGAGCAGCTTCCCAGGAACACTGAAGCAAGGGATTTGTGTTCTTCTGAGAGTCAGGGACGTAAGTCACTGCTGCAGGTATGTGCTTCTCCGTCTTCTTGTGCTCTGCCAAAATACCATGGTCAAGGGACATGGCAGACAGCTGAGGTAGCTTTGGGGAAGTTCATTGCAGTGCTTTATTACTAAAAAAAAATAATTAAGAAGGGGTGAAGCTTATCAGTTACGAAGGTACATCTTAACAACTGTTATGCTTGTTACATTTATAGAAATGTGTAATAAGTAGTCTAAACAATCAAGATTTTATTTCTTGCTTGAAGTATGATGAGCTACCTAAAACTTTGCTGCTGATCAATGTCTGATAGTTTTTAGTATGCAGCGCTGATCACATGCAGACCTTATTTCCCAGTTTAGAAACAGACTTTAAACATCAAGAATATGGATTTTCTCCTCTTCTTCTTACAAGGATCATTAGAAACAGAGCAGAAAGGTGCAAAGCCCTTGACTCCTTTTTGTCTTTAACCTCCAGCTTCAGAAGCAGTAAGTTGAGTAAAGAGTTGCCTTGCCCAGAAAGTGTGCTAACTGGGGAGTATTGGTTTAAGTACTGGATCATTCCTGAAGTCTGATCTTTCGAAAGGGCTGGGTGATGAGAGTAAGAATGTGAATTTGTAAAATGGCTCAATGTTTGAACTGCAGAATCATATCAGCATTTGAGTATGTCAGGTACAGACCTCAATCAGTTATGAATAAAAGAGGTATCATGTGTTGAGACAAGGACAGGGAGAGATAACTCCCCAGTTACATCATGGGCAAAACAGACTTGACTTGGGGAAATGAATTGAATTTATTAACAATCAAGTCAAAGTAGGATACTGAGAAATAAACCCAAATCTTAAAAATGCCTTCCCCGACCCTTTTCCTGGACTTTAGACTTCCTGAATTCCTGAATTCTCTACCTCCTCCCCACCAATATTGCAGAGGAATGGAGAATGGGGGCTTTGAGTTCATCACGTGTTGCTTCTGCTGCTCCTTCCTCCTCAGGGGGAAGACTTCTCATACTTTTCCTCTGCTCCAGCATGGAGTCCCTCCTACATGAGACAGTCCTCCATAGACTTCTCCAATGTGAGTCCTTCTCTTTGGCTATGGTTCTTCACAAACTGCTGTGCCTTTCCCTTCCAAAGGGTGCAATTCCTCAGGAACAGCCTGCTCCAGCATGGAGCCCCTACAGAGTCCTGTTAGCAAATCTGCTCCAGCAGGGGCTCCTCTGTCCACAGTGCTGCAGGTCCTGCCAGGAGCCTGCTGCAGAATGGTCTTCCCACGGGGTCCCAGCCTCCTTCAGCCTTCTTCACCCTGCTCTGGTGTGGAGTCCTCATGGGCCAAAGGTGGATCTCTGCATCCATGGACTACAGGGACACAGCTGCCTCACCATGGCCTTCACCATGGGCTGCAGGGGAATCTCAGCTCCGGTGCCTGGAGCACCTCCTGCCTGTCTTTCTTTACTGACCTCAGTGTCTGCAGGGCTGTCGCTCTCACATATTGTCACTCCTCTCTTCTCTGGCTGTAATTTCTTCTGTGCAATAACTTTTTCCCTTCTTTAATCTGTTCCCGCAGAGGCGCCAGTGTCGCTGATGGGCTCGGCCTTGGCCAGTGGTGGGTCTGTTTTGGATCCAGACATGGAGGAAGCTTCTGGGAGCTTCTCACAGAAACTGTCACTGTAGCCCCCCTGCTGCCAAAACCCTGCCACACCAATCCAATACAGGAAGTGTACACTTACAGCAATGAAAATATAGTGAACCTAATCAAATTTCCTGAAGGAGAAATGGACAAAAAGAACAAATACTTTGTAAATATATATCACCAGCTACCTGTTCATATTATTTAATTCTATGATGAAGAACGCATCATTCTCTGAGTTTTGATATTTTGTATTTAGCTACAAAAAGGTAAAGTCACTTTACCTTTAGTCTGGCTAACTCCTTTTCCTGTAATTTTAAAGTGACTGAATGATTTATCTTTTATTTTGGGTCTTTGCTCACCTGAGGTTGCGTGCAATGTCCAGGAGAATGAGAATCTGCAGGCCATTTTGACAGAATTCAGAACTTCAGTAAAGCCTCAAACAGATCTTGCTGAGCTTCCAAACTGTGTGCCACAGAACAGATGAGCCTAGAAGCAATTTATGGAGCTTTTCTAGTCCAGCTCTTGCTCAGAGCAGTGTTATCTAGAGCAGGTTGCTCAGGACTATGCCTAGCTGTGTTTTGAATATCTTCAAGGTTAGAGATTCCACACCTCTCTGGGCAGCCTATCCCACTGTTTTATCACCTACAAAGTAAAATGTTCTTTCTTTTATTTAACTGGAACTGATCTTAGGATCTTTTCTGCCAACACGATTTTCAACTCCCAGCTCCCAGCATATACTGGTGCATGGGGTTACCCTTCAGGTGCAGGAATTTGCATTTCTTTGTTTAGCTGCAGGAGATTTCTGTCAGCCCAATACTCCAGCCTGTACAGGTCCCTCTGATTGGTAATAAAACCATCTGGAGTATTCTGCCAATTTTTTATCATCTGGAAATGGAATGGGAAAGCCAGTATTTGAGATTTGGAAAATCCCTGTGTTTTACCAGTACAGCATCTGAAACACCACTGTAGTAAGAGTTGAACTTTTGGGTTGACAGAGTTATCACATTTTTTATGATATTGGATCTGTCTTAACACCACTTGCAAGCATCACTGACACAGTCTTTTCAAATTCATAATTTTCTAGAAATTTTTAGAATTTTTTGATTGTGTAAAACCTTTTAAAAGAGCCATAAAAAGAAATTCAAATAAGCCCCCTTTATCAAGTGTATATATAAAGTGATCAAATTTAATTAACCTTATGATCTTCCCAGTAAATGTCCCCCCCAAAAATAACTGTAATCTCTTAATTAAAAAGATATGGTTGAGTTAATCACTTTAAATATTTAATTATATCATTAAAGAGAAGGGAAGGTGTGGTAGTTGAAGTACTAATTGAGGAGACTTAATTTAAGTTCTTAACTTTACTGGGATTTTTTTGTGATTTGACATAGACCTGCTAACAGAGAACTGGCAGAGAAAGCCTGAATCATTCGCTCACGCTTCACACAATGAGAAGAACCATATGGCAGACATCTCACGTAGTAAGGGTTCCTAGAATACTCTTTTATGTGCTCCCACTCACTGCAAACCTCAAACTCATCCCAAAACTGATACAAAACTCTCTGTCTGTAAAAGGTAAAGCTTGTGTTGGTGGTTGTTTTTCTAACTCTGTTCTAGTCAGAAGTTAGTTTAATATGGCATGTATTTGACAAAGCTAGATACAAAAGTCTCTGCAGAAGTGTTGTTGCAGTCTTGCTAGAATTTTGAAATACCAAAAAGCTTCTGCACACATGTTCCTTTCTTCCAGTATGAAATAGAAGCAGCAAACTTGAAAGCTATGGACAGACTGAGATAGATACAAATCACGAGACCCCCGTGGACTGGCCTGACTGAGAGAACAGGTATAGTGCCTATGGAATGGATCAGACATGACCAGGGACAAACCGTTCTGAGATGATGATACTTTCATTGCAAGGTAGGTAATTTTATTCCCAGGATTTCAAACATCATGAGGTTATTGTGGAGAGAGATTATTATTTGTCAGAAAACCAGCACCTATATTAGATTCCTGGTATTTGGAGTCCGAGAGTTATAAAGTGCATTGCAAAGAGTTATGTTTTGAAGATATTTTGTGTGTCTCTCTTAAGGTTTAGGACTGAGAGATCAAAGGTAAAGTGACTGTTTTGTGTGTTTCCCTTTTTGAAAGTCTGATCTGGACTATTGTAGCTTTGATTTCAGCTGTGGTCTAGAAATAGAACATCCTACACCTGATTTCCCTGGAAGGCTCCATGCAATAGCATTCTTGTGGGGTCTAGGAAGACAGACTTGTGTTGGTAGCATTAAGGCCATGACATTTTTTACTCCCAGCCTGCCGCCATTTTCATGTACAGTAGCATTCTTCTGGGTGTCTTACCTCAAGAGTGAATTTCCAACTCTTTCCTCCACTGGTTTTAGATGCAAGGAAATAACAAATGAAGGTGTATTTCACTATGTAATACAACCTTGATATTTTTCCTTCTTTTTAATAAGAAGCATTGAAAGCACAAGTTTTCTGGAAGGGGTTTTGGACTGTGTGTATTAGAGAACCAATCTGTAGGGGTTAGTGTCCCTAACATTTTCTCCTGATTAATAGCTGAAAATGCAATATTATGGCTTGGGGATTTTTTTGTGTGTATCCCACTTCAAAAGCCTGTCTTTTTCAATGTGCTGTGGAGGATACCTAGGCACTTGCATAGTTTTAGCTTGTAATCACTCTCTGGTGCAACTTCACATTTATAAAATAATTGCAATGCTTTCTTATCTCACAGGGGGTTGCATGGCTAGATATAGTAAATCACTATGAGATTCTGAGGGACAAAGGTCTATAAACCACACTGAGAAGAATAAATGGAGAACAGCTTGAAATTTTCAAATGGCAGAAAATTAGACACATAAAATATTAATGTTATTACTGTTGTCTGCCCTACACAAATAGAAACAATGCATTTCTCATATAAGCAGCTCTTATTTTGCATTTTAGGAAGAAACAAAAGGAAAAAAGAAAAAAAGTAAAATTTGCATGTGAGAGCACAGTGCAACTCCTCTGTAAGATGTTGTGCTATGTATTCCAGCCAGACATGTGAAATTCGGGAGGTACTTTGCAAGTAGAAGTGAAGCACCTCTTTCTTCTTTCCTTTTGGGAAATTCAAGAGGTCAAAAATCTGACACAGGTTCTGACAAACCACTAAGGCTGTGAGATGTTACCTAACGTCAGCTTTAACAGAATTATATGAACATGTAGTAAAACACATGAAATACATTCTTTTCTCAATTATGCCTCAGACTTATTCACGATCTATTAGTTGCTGGCAGGAGTGGATTGCAGAGAAGCCTTTATACAGGTATTTAAATTTGGCATTGCCTAAATCCACCAGACTACACACCACAGAGGTGTGTTTGTGGGCTGGACGCTGGCATCTCCTGCAACCATACTCAGCTGCTCACTCCCCAGTCTGCTGAGACAGAAGTGAGGAAGAAACAACACACCCAGGCTGACCTGGGCAGCAGCAAGGAAAAATCCTTCCTAAGGATTACATTTATGATTTTTAGATTAAATTTTAAAAGATGACATTATGTTAGATCCTTCCTTTGAGAACTCAAAACTACAAGAACTGTTATCCTCAGGTTTTTTAGTCATTATGCTGGAACTTCTAAAATGAAAATTGGCTGAACCAAGTTGCCAGTATGGCAGAATATAATCTACTCTGCACTGTTCATCATCTGCTGTTACATATAATCAGTTTTATACACACACATTAGACAACTCTTATTACATTTTCTTATTTATAATAAGGTGATGGTTTCTAAACACTGAAGACTGAACCTCCAGAGAGAGCTGTTATCTCAAAGAAAACATCCTGATGTAAAATGCTCATCAGCTCTCTTCCAGATTCACAGTACTCTGTTAGCCATTTGATATAACAAAGCTTAAGCCTTTTTCTGTCTTTCTTTACATCCTGTGTTTTTTTTTATTTCCGCTTTCGCAGTCCGCAAAAATAATTGCAGCGTAGGAACAGTTAGCCACTCTTGCAGCACAGAAAATAAACAGTCTGGAATGCCTTCCCTGAATATAAAATTTAAACTGTTTAACCTGTCTACAATGAATGTTAAAAATCTTAAATAAACTTGACATCACCCAGAAAGCATATCATGCCACCCCACCCCTGGGGGAAAAAAAAAAAAAAGACATTTCCTTGAAGTTCCAAGGTTCTATGGACAAATGTAAGCACCATGTTATTTCTAAATGAAAATTTTTGCCAAATTTTATAGATTAGGAATTCAGATGGAGAGGTATATTTTTATATGTCAATTTTTGATTCATTTAAATTATTACAATATGAAATCACAGCTGCTCTCATCCCATATCATCATGATCAAGTAAATGCTGGAAATACAACATAAAACATAATCATAAATTTTAAGGGAGACAGAAAATTCCAGGATGAGAAGCTTTTATGTACATGCATTTCTGTTCTGTCTTTTTGTAACTTTACAGTCATTACTTAATACGGAGTGAACATAAAGAAGAAATTCCAATTTACTTTTCTTTTCCTATTCCTCTAGGTGGTAAATAACTGTGGGTTAGCAGAAGGAAGGCCACAGAAGGGTGCAAAAAGGATGTGAGACTCTTTTTGCAGAGGAGGAAAAGGAGGCAGAGGTTTTCCATGGAGTTCTCTGCAATGTCAGCTTTTCCAGTAGTGTTCCCTTTTCTAGGCAGCTTAACCCTGCCTTGCTTCACTTTGTTGAAGCTGCCTGTGCTGCTTAGGCAGTGCTGACACGGGGCAGCCACAGTGTCAGAGAGCAGCTCTCCACACCTTAGCTCCCCTTGTCCTCCAGGTGACCCCAGCACCAGCTTTGCTAGTGAGGCTGAGAGTTTGGGATGGGATAACAGTGTGTTTTGGGTTTCATACTGTCCTACTGCCATTTGCTGAGCTGGGCTGCGTCTTAAGAAGAACCTAATGATTAGATTAGATTAGATTAAATTAAATGGCTGGGGTTATTTAATTTTGGTTCATTGTATTTGTTTATAGTTATCAACTTCTACAACAATATCTTTTTTCACAAATTTATTTTTTTATTAGCTTCCTTATTATTCATCAGCTGCTTGATTAGCAGAGAGCTTTTCACAGTTGTCAAGGAAATTCTTACTGGATTTGTTTTTTATTTTGGTCTTTCTTAGTGACATTCTCAAAGCAAAGATTTAGAGTGTGAATTCACGTTATTAAACTACAGTTTAATAGTATAGAGGTGTCTTTTTGTCATGACTTCAGTTTGTGCATTTTATAACTAAGTTACTTCAAGAGAGGGATTCATTAAACGAACATCTCAGTTATATTGTATGGATTAGGTACCTGAAATCATGCTTGTATTTCCTGTTGTCTTCATAGTTTTCCATATCTTACTTTTCTTCTTTCTCCATTTTAAAAAGAAGCCTAGTTTCATTGTATAACTCTATTCCCCAGGTTTATGCATCATTCAGTGTTCCTTTTACTTTCCTTTCTTCATCCCTTCCCATATCAATTTTATATCAAGGTGACCTTAATTGAGCTTGGTAATATAATGTAGTGTTGTTGTAGGACCACCAGGCATCACATTTAATATCCACTAGCAATTTTTCGCTGAAAATTCTGCTTGCCATCAGGAAAAGAGTAATGGAACTAAGATGTATACCCATTCACATATTGATGTTGCTCTGAAGGCATTTTTTTTTTTTTAATCCATGCCTCTAAATTCTGCAGTTCATAACTCATCATCATGGAAGAGCAAGAAGTTAGATGAAATTTAATTGCATGAAATTTCAAAGATGCAAATTGGTCAGGGAAGGGAATATTTAATCTATTAAGTTTTGAAAAGCATCTGATGCTAACATTAAAAAAGCTCTAGAGGCAACAGAATTCAGTGTGTGATGAAGTTCTTCCCTGTGAATCTGTTTTGCACAGTCTCCTCATAAACTGAAAAAAGCTTCTATATATCTGCATTTGCAAGTGGGGCAGAGAAAGGCACTCACTGCAGTAATGACATTAAGCCTCTAATTCCCATTCTGCTCTCTCAAGCAACTTGTGAAACATTATGCTTATCTGCAGCTTTAATTTAAAGGCGGAAGTAAGTTTAAACCACTCAATAAATGTGCCAGCAATGCTGTGTTTTCCCACTGGTAGCTCGTGGGTAACTGTAAAAGCCTCTCACTTCAGGCAAGCTGGTTTGTCTGCATCTTAGATGGCCACAGAGCAAACCTGTGATTTTTCCAGTGCTGTGGTTTGGTTTTTTTGGGTTTTTTTTTGCCAGAAAAGTATGACTTGGAGAAGTACATCAATCTCAATGAAACCTTAGGCAGCTAGATGAGGGAGGGAGTGTCCCACACACACCAGACTGAGAGGCCAGTTCTCTAGGAATGAGACGTGAGGGAGTCTCACATTTGGTCCCAGCTACTTTACCTAATTTGAGAGGGAAAGAAGGGAAGGAAAGGGTGCTGCTGTGCTCTGACATGAAATTTGAATGTTTGCAGGAAGGAAAATTGCTCAGGATGTCTAAAAGTACTTTCCTTTATCTCCAGATGATACTGTGGTAACCTTTGCAATAGTGACTGTGAGCTGTTAGGAGAAGCATTAGAACCGAAGGAAGGAATTGGCTATCCAGATGCTTAATAAAGAATGGATAACCAGACAAATTAGTCTGGGAAAGCACCTCTTTGGCCTGAGACTATGTGATAGCTTTAAAATTTGATGTGTAGTATGCAATAAGTTAATGAATGAAAGTGGAATGCTTTGTGTGAAGAGAAATTGCTCTCATCGGTGCACTGCGTGCTCACTTAATAATGTATTGTAATGTGTCTTTAAGATTATTTTT
This sequence comes from Pachycephala philippinensis, assembly GCA_013397055.1. NCBI lineage: Eukaryota > Metazoa > Chordata > Aves > Passeriformes > Pachycephala > Pachycephala philippinensis. The sequence goes on along the minus strand of VWZT01008124.1, from coordinate 440,678 downwards.
TAAAGAGGGTAATTAAAAAATTGCAGACCTAGAGATACTCTGCTCCTCCTTTAAACTGGACTTGTCATGTAAATTTCAAAAGAAGCTTTTTGTAAGTAGGTGCTGCAAGAATATGTTGTGTTTGCATAAGCTCAGCCACCTTATACAAAATAAAATCTGTCAAAGTGGTTCAGTAAATAGCTAAATTTAAGCTTGGATTTTGCTGTAATCATGTGAATTATGATTAGTTTCACTGACCTTAGGGAAGCTCCCATGCATGAGTTTTGTTCAACAGTGTCTGCAGAAGTCGAGCAAGAATCACTTTGTAAACACTGAAATAATAAAAGTAAGAAATAGGAAGGTGGTCTTGGTTCATTCCAAATAACTTTTTTAGTTCTCAAATGGAAAAGTAATTTTTTCCTAGCCTCCAAGCCCAGTCAGTGAGCAGTAGTACTGTAGGAGTACTCTTTGAATTGAATACTATTTTTTGAATAGTATTAATTTGAATTAATACTATTTTCCCTCTCTTCCCATAATGCTTTATATACCTCACAGTCATTTAATCCAATTGAGAACAGTGATCACCCACTTTGTCCCAAGATTTCTTCTTAAAAGTGTTTCCATCCACTTTCCCTACCACTTCACTGGTATGAGTGCTCTTATGCAAACAGTGAGTGAAGAGAAAAAAATCCTTTACTTGAACTTGCTTTCTTTTATTACCCTGGGCTATTTTCCACAATCATCATTGTAAATTGGCCTGATAGGTTACAACTTCTCTATTTTTTATGCAGCACAAGGCTAAGTTTTGAAGCTTGGCAGATGAGTAATTGAGAACAAAAATAGTTACACTTACGGCAGTCCCAATGTTTGTAGTAGCAAAACAAACACCTGTGTGAGCTGGAGGGCCCTAGCTCACTGACTCCAGTGAGGTGGTGGTGATTGTGGTACTCTCTCCTTCCCAGGATTTTTACCTAGATTTTGGGATAAAAATGGTTGTCTGGAGAAACAGAGATGACAGCTACGAGATATTTCTACTCTTTTTTTCTTTTTTCTTTCCTTTCACTATTACATCTCCTCCCTGATGTGCTGCCAGCTTTGGTTAGAGATCTCACAGAGTATAATTTATAGAGATGACAAGCCTAGTTACCAGACTTCCTGAGCATATCGATGATCACAGGATTCAATCCAGTTTATACTTCAGTCTGTGTCATAATGACTTTATGGTAATTAACCAGCTTTCCCTAATGATCAAATATAGCAACTCAGAATATGTTTTTCATATTAATCTAAACTTTCTGCCAGGGAATATTGAGTCTTACTCTATTGCTGATTTCAGTTAGACAGTTTTGTCACAGTGATTACTTAAAATTAAGAAAAGTAAGTGAACAATTATTTTGAATTATTTATAAATTAATAATCATGATTACATCCCAGGAAGGCTGTGTCAGTTGTCAGAGTAGAATGAAATTGGACAGAATCTATCCAACATACATTATGTTGGTTTGCTCATGGTTACTTGTCATTGAAAGAGCCACAGTTTTACTTCTGCAGAAACTCGGACATGAGGAAACATTCCTTTAATGTGAAAATTAGAGGATGAGATGCTGCCACAGTCAGAGGATGAGTGCTGCCCTTCATACTACAATGTCCAAACCTGCATAGGTCACTCACGCTTATTCAAGTCCTGCATTGGCAACATAATTAATTTCAAAGAGTTAACACACCTGTACTGGCATTTCTTTTCTTTAAAGACTTGGAGTCAAAACAGCTTGCTCTAATTCCCCACTCACAAATGGTAAACCCATAAACATTCAAGGTGATGTAGCAGCTTCTGGTCACCTCCTGGTAGCCCCTGGAATGCTAATGTCCCATCACGTCCCCTTTCTGTAGTGTGTGGGGCCATCCCTGATGCTTCTAAGCCCTGCCAGCCCTTCCCTGTGCATATCTCCTGGTGCTCTTCCAGCATGCCCGGCTGCCCCGCTCCCCGCTCTGCCTGTGGACCACAGCAGCTCTATTAGCACATGGCTGTGCAGGGCGCTTTGGGAACCCCTCCCTGCTGCCTTGCTAGGAGGCTTTTCCAAACCCACAGAGACTGGGCTGCAGGGCCTCGAAGTTTACTTTATATCGTAGTAATAGCCCATCTGCTTTTTGGCTTCTTTGATTTAAGCTGTAATTAGTATAACAGAAGCATTGCATCATCTGGTTCAAGTCTAGGTTTTTAAATGAAAAATTAAACCTTGCCTTCATCTTTTCTTCCTTCTCCTTGAACATGCTCCCCATGGGCCCGAGGTGTTGCCCTCCTTTCCTCACCCTAACATGCTGGTGGCACAGGCAGCAGCTCAGGATACTGAAACTCCACTCTCACTCTCCTCTGTCAAGAGCCTGCTCCTCCTGCCTCTGCCACCATCACGGCTGGTGCTCCCTGCTTCGTCCCGCTTCCCTGCTCTTTCACCCCTTAGGCTGCAGTTACTGTGCAGTCCTGACCTCTCTTTTGCCACCTTCAGGTCTGGCCGCCTAGGGACTCAGTGCCACATAGCAGGGGGGATGCCTGAGCTGCACTGCTTGTAACCAACATACAAGGCTGCACCTCTCAGCATCACCTTTGAAGTCTCTCCAGGAAGGGTAATAATGAAAATACCTATTAAAAAAAGTATTTATTATGGAAACAAATCATTCTAGCTCATGCTCTTCTTTATTCCATCAAAACTCACTGTCTTGGTATCTGGGCAACTCTATGCATAATATATGTGTAGCAAAAATAGCAATACAACTTACTTAAAATTCAAGTCACTTTCCAACAATTTTTTTAAGTCCCTCCCCACATGACTTCTGCTGTGCTAATTACGCACCCCTGTAGGATCAATGCTTTACTCATTTAAATATGTTGTAACAATATTGTCACCAATTATTTTTACTGCTTCAAAAGGCAAATTGCTTTATACCAACAATTAGAAAACAATTGCTTTGTTTTTCCTTTATGTAAATTATTTGGCATTAGCATTTACCTTTTCAAGCAGGCATTTGATACAGGACAAGTAGCAATATTACATAAAAGGGTGGAAAGCAAAAAAATAATCACATCTCAAAAGAGAGAACATTATAGTAGTCTCTGTGATAAACAGATAATTCTTAGACATCAACTACTGAAGTTACATCTGTTCTTGGGAAACATGATCAGCAGATATTGTACACAGCAGGTAGGGCATGTTCTCACAGCACTTAGTGAAATTACAACAGCAATCCTTACACCTGTAAAACACATGGTATGCCTGTTTTATTTTTGAGCTTGTGATTTGCTTTTCTTAAATGTTAGGCACTATGGGCTTCTGTAGTAACATACAGTCTCTACCAGCAAACTATTTTAAGGGCAAGTACTATGTGCCTCACATGAACTATCAGGTTGACAGTCCCGAGCGATTGTTCACTTAAGGAAAGAAGATTTGCTGCCTCTCCTTGTCTGTTCTTTTAACTTCATAATTGCTTGACTGTAAGAGGAAAGGAGAAAGAAGAGCAGTGTCTCTTCCATAGAAACACATTTGTTTGCTTGTTTGATGGAAAACCAGTGTGTATAAATGGCAATTAAACAAAGATTGTAAACTGAAATTGACAGAGCAATATCTCCCTTTTGGGCTTTGATTTTCAGTCTCTTGTCCTTTCATTTGCTGTTTGGGATTATGAAGCAGTCACTAACTGGAGACAGAGACATCCATTTTAAGGCAGTGGAAGCATTTGTCAATTCAGCTTGAGTGCAGTAACTGTCTGATGCTGAGGCTTAGAGATGGTTTAGTGTATGTGTAGTAGTTGAGGCTCACTGCTTTATTCAGTCAACGTTAGGATTCTCAAAACATGATGGGGTTGGGAAATGTCTGGGAACTGGTTTGGTGGGGGTTTGGGCGGGGGGGGTTGTGATTTTTTTTTCTTTCTCTCTCATAAAAATATTATCTTTACCTGTCTCACTCAGGAGTCAGAAAAATATAGATGTCCATCTGAAACTATCATGCGGAATAGAAGGAGTGTTTGAGTTTATAAAACTCTTGTATTTTTAAGTAAGAGAACAAATTTTCCTATTAACCATGGTGTAAAGAGCATGTGAAAAAAATAATTCTTTACACTGAGCACACTGACATTGAAATTTAGGCAAGAGAGGTGCCTGGGTAATCTGCATGCCCAGACTGCACCTGCAGACTGGAAGTCACTGGTTTGTCTGCACAGCAGTGAGGTGTCTGTCTCCCAGCAGCTCTGGGCAAGACTCCGCTTTTCAGCTGGGAGAAGAGGTGGAGCAGGGCACTGTGTGCCAGCTGGGTGACACCAGCAAGGGGCTCTGGCTGTGCCTCTGCCCTCCCAGGGCTGTGCATGTGTCACAGCAGCCCCAGCTCGAGCTCTTTGCCAGGACTTGGAAGTGGGTCTCCTTGACTGGCAAAGTATAGTGGTAAACCTGAGCTGTAGCGTGGTGCAAAATAACTTCATTAAAATCAGAGTGCCCAGCTGGTCGTGCTCAATAAGAAGTACCTGAAGTTTTGATGTATTAGTGCGATGCTTAATTAACACCTGTGCTACTTCTAAAAACAACAGGTAAACATTTACTGTGTACTGTGTATGTCTGAAAATGACCATAAATCAGTGGCCAGTTTACCTTCCTCTTATGAACAAGTAGGATTTCTCAGGCTGGTTTGGGAGCATGTGCCCTTGTTCCCTGCAGAGCAAAGCCTCTTCCCCTGCTGCTCTGCTTGTATCTCTTCCCCAAAGGTCAGCTGGGCTGCAGTTTGTAGCTCTCTGCAGGCTGATGTAAGACTCCTTTAAACACTGCAGAGCTGGTGCTTAAATAACATTGAAATGAACTCCATTCCCCCTCTAAGCTACTGTTGTACCAGGTCTGCTTCACAAAGCAGTGCAGGCTTTCTGGTCTTTCTCTGGAGGAATAAATCTGAGGCTTCATTCACATGAAAAAAATCTCAGTATGATTTATTTACAGGTTAAGGGCCCAAGCACATCCCTGTAAATAATGCTTTAGCCTTATTTTTTCCTGTGTGAACTTTGCATTTTTTGTGTGTCTCCTAAGGCCTTCGGGTTATTATCACAGTGAATATCACTACATTTTATGTACCGTGTTGGAAAAGACAAGTTGTTTTCCTTCAACCTAAAGAACTAACACCTAAATTTAGTCTGTGTAGTACTGATACTTGAAATCCTTTCTTCTATTAATTTCTATCCTGATTCTATTTCTTTCCAATGTAGACACCTAACTACCACTCATCTATCTGCTTTAATATGTATTTCAAGATGCTGCAAGTAGTCCAAATAAAAACTATTAGGTTAGACAGGTTTCTTTCCAATATGATTATAGTTGTATAAAAATAAAGAGAAAGTGAAAATACACATTACAGAATATAGAGAAAAAATCAGTATTTTATATTCCTAACTTTCTTCAAAGACTAGGTATAGTCCTTTTAATTTTTAAATTAGAAGTATGAATATGGTTTGCTAGAAGTGTTGTTTTGACACATTGTACTACCTGCTACAAAATATTATTAGTCATCACATAAATTATGCATTAGTTTTCATTAACTACTAGCTATAACTAATTACTTTAACTGAAGTAAGGGCTACAAGTCTGAAACCAGAACATTAACAAAATTGCAGAACAAAGCCAGAGTAATGTAAAACTGTAGAATTTCCTTGAAAATGGGTTTCCATAAAGAGACCATACTTTGGCATTGATTTTATTGTTGCAATCAATATAAATATTTCTTTTAAAATGCCTTTCTGATATTTTAATATCTGACACTTCTAGCCTAGTGTGTGAGAATAAAATACAATTACACATTTCTCACTGGGCTACCAGATGATCTCTTGGTGGAATGACCCCAAGGTCAAAGATATAATGGGCTACTTGCTGCTTTTTATGATGTTTTTACTGGGACTACTTTTATTAGAGTATAGTGGATGCTGTTATGCGTCTAGTGAGTCAGAGCCTTGGGACGTTTATGCCACCTGTCATCTTCTCTTAACAGCTTTGATCTTGCATGCACTGGTTGAAAAAATTATTGTGCCATTTTTCAGTTTCAGCCCGCAGTGGTTTAACACAGCTACTGACACTTTTTCACAATATGAGTTGATACAGACAAGCATTTTTGAAGAAAGCCCCAAGGCTAACAATAATATTTATATCTTCTGCCATTCATGGAAAAGCAGAGCCAATAAAGCAGGCGAAGGAACTGGTATGTGTTCCCTTTTGCTCATTAATGTTTCAGCTGATTCTGTGGGTGTTCTGTGGAAGAGTGGTTGCTTTCATTTTCTCATGAAAAGAAAATGCTGTATTTCTTATTCGAATCTATTGCCTTTGAGATTCTGCTTTAAGATTTTTCTTGAAGGATGTTGTTCATCTCCTTTACACAGAGAGATTCACAACACAGAAATATATGTGTATTGAACAATGCTGGATTTGCCTTGAAAAAACAGATGCACTGCAGAAACAGTGTATGACAAATGCAGATGGAGAAACAGAGCGCCTGGCACAATAGGAAGTGCCTACAACCTTCCAGGCTGCATATCTGTTTGAAGGAGGAGGGGAAGGGTTTTCTGAAAGGCAAATCTCTCCTTTCTGTGGTTGCATATAAAAGCAACCATGCTGTATTTCTCATCTGGAAGGTCTGTCTTTGACTCCCTTGATACAAAGAATATCCAGCTCTCCCTGCTCTTTTCCCTGGCTGAGTTGCAACATGCTTCTGTTCTCTCCCAGTGCCCCATCGCTGTGAGGTGCTGTGTATCCTTCTCACATTCCCACAAATTTTAAGGGTGCATTTCCTCTGAGTTCCTGGTCAGGTGCATAAGCCTCACATCACTTTCCCTTCTTTATTAACTATTCAATCTCAGAAACCTTAGAGAAGCATTTATGATCCTAAAGTAGAATGTAGAACAGAAATAAAATTTGGGTTGCAATATCCTGTGTTGTACCTCTTGGTACCTCTTTGGGTGGTTTAACAAATGAACCATTTTCTGCCTATTTTGTTCTTTACTACAGTCCAAATATCCCCTCTATAACTTCAGAACCAGAATTTTGCAGCAGGGTGGTAGCAGAAAATTGTGACATAGAGACGGGGCTGATGCTTCACTCCAGCATCTGCTAGAGAAACAGGAAGATTTGTGATCCTGAGATAAAATTATCCTTTCTGCCACTGAAGAATTGAGAGTGGCTGTCAGGGATGTCTGTGCAGGTGCATGGGAGCAGAGCCACAGCACTTTTCTGTCCACCACATTTGGATTTGTATCGGTTATAAGGCCCTGTATTGACTGATGCAAGTTGTTGGGAGAGAGGGGGTTTATTTGGTTGCTTTGGTTTTTTAAGGTAATTCATTTAAAAAGAGCCAGGAACATCATTCTGTTCACCCACTCACATCTGTTTATAAAAATATCACATGTGCACTTGGACCCAAAGCAATCTACAAGATTTTTAATGAAAAATGTCCTTGACAGAACAAGTAATAAATAATTTTTCCTTTTAAGTGAGAAAATATGCTGTTGTAGATAAAATAGCACTGATTAAGACTGATTTAGAAAATCAGAATCTGATTAGATTCTTAATTGAATCCAAGAGAGAAGGGTTCTAATCTGTGACTGGAATGGCATTTGTATGTAAAGTACCTTGATAAAGGCCAAAATAAATAGAATTATTCTTATCATTTTAAAGTACCAAAGTATGTAAAGTAGCAAAATAAATGCCGTTGTTTGTATTGTGAATACAAAATGCACAAAGGGGATTTGTGTGTATTGTTTGACATGCATCATCCACACACTTGCTCACATACACAGTACTTTACTATTTTAATACTGGTTTTATGGATGTTCACTTTCAAATTAAGAGGATCAAATCTGCAAGAAAGAAGTCCATAGAATAATCCATAGGAAAAATTCCAAAGTGTTGATGAATACATTTAAATTGTTTTTCATTGTCATCTTTTAAAGTGCCACTGTGTGGAGAAAAGTTTTGATTAAGTTGATTTCTATTACTTAGAAACTAGTCACAAAAGTCCAGGATAATTCCATGTAAGTGTGGGCACTTGGCTGTCATACTTAAATTAGGATTCTAAATTAGAAAGTTGTGTTCTTAATGGTGGGTTAGATATTCAGAGGGCTGAATAATGTTTGAGTTATTTTACTTGAAAATCACTGATAGTATAAGAAATAATAATAGATTTCATTTAAATGCTGAAAATGTAGTGATGTGAATCTGGAGCCCATATGGAGCAGTGGCTTTCCAGCTTTTTTTTCTTTGTGCCTGATTTCATGGTCGTTGGTGAAGTCAGTGTTTCTCACCAGCTTCATATATTGCATCCAGCTGTTCTTTGCCACTGTTTCCCAGTTTTCAACATCATCCTAAACAATGTGAAATAATAAAGTTCTCCTGAGATGTCAGGGGCCAGAGATAAAAATCTGGTAATCACTCAAAGCTGACAGACACTGAAAATTCACAGAAAGATGAGAATAATACATAGGAAGATCAGGGTGACCTTAAAACAGCATTAATAGAAATGGAATGAAATGTTCTAGTACAAGGTCAGGTGCTTAAGAACTGCTAATAAAAAGTCTACTGTAAATTAAAAATGAGTGATAAAGACAGAGATGCAGTTAATAATAGAATCTCGTATGTAACAGAGCTTTGAAAAAGACAAAAACCTCCCTAGAATGTGTAAGTTCAGAGATACAGAATGTTTTTGTGCTTTTGTAAAGGGTCTTGGTGAAATGATGGTCATATTCCAAAACTACTAGCATACTTTCATGCATATAATTCAAGAATTATCTGGCTAAAGAAAAAACACAAAACCCAGCAAGAATAAATCCCTGCTTCCTAATTCACAAGCATGACATATTATATGTTTGTTCGTATAAGAGAACATTAAATGACAGCCTGATGACTTCAGAGACAACTTCTTTTATGTCAGGTGCCTCTCTCCCCTAACATTTTTATAGCCACAGCCCTTTACAGACTGCTACTCCTGATCCAGTCCCATCTGATTCAAGTCATTTGCTATTTCAAATGTGCTTATACTTGAAAATAGTTACAGATTATGGATTTTAAAATAGTGAACTTTTAAACTGAAAGTTTCAAAAAAGAGCATGTGGTCGGGACAACAGAGGACATACCTTTGGGGCAAGACTGAAAGATCTCTGCTTAGCTTATGTTAAGGAAACTTTCCAGTCTGACCATCCATGAGACTCTGTAGCAGTCACACAGTAGGATTGCTTTCCCTCAAAGTCCTGTTGGTGCCATAAATTGGGTAAGTAGTTTGACACAGAAAGTTAACTATTTTAGATAAAAGGTAAAGAAAACTTTAAATAACAATTACAATAATGGGCCTGAGTAAATATCTTTTCTATTCTAAGGAAAAAAAAAATGTAAATCCTGTAGGAGTTATATTCTGGAGTAGCCTTGAAACAGGAGCAGTGGAGAAGGAAGCCCTCAAAACTAATTGTTCTTTCATTATTTAAAAAAGAGATTAATTATGTACATTGTTTGTCGTAGCAGGAGACTGGGCTTGATGGCCCATGAGGGAGTTTCCGGTTTTTAGCCTTTTCGTTTTTTTCTGATAAAAAATCAAATTTTTTCTTTGCCAGACACCAACTTTTAAATTTTTATTTACCTTTTCCAAATTTCAATTCGGAAAGGAACTGACACAGACTTTCTTCTGAGTTAATAAAGGACCAGTTATTTATATTACAGCAAAATCTACTTGATTAAATTGGGGGCTATGTGCTATTTGTATGTCAGTCCCAGGGAGAGTTAACCCGAGCACTTAGAATGTTATATAGTCTTTTTCTGTTCAGAAACTGCTAAGTATTTTACCAGGAGTAATTAAACTCACAACAGTTCAGTGACCTATTGACCTCGTGCAAAGATAGCTATGAAGTCAATGACAGAGCTCCAAAAAGAATCTTTCCCTAATTCTACAAGTTAGTAAATATGTTTCCACTCACTAGAAGGTAACAACATAGGCATACTTTTACTGTGTTGTGCTGTATTTTATAATATTGTATACAGTGAGGTTCTCTGAAGGAAATACAAATACAGCTTTACTTCATAATATTGGAGAAATACTATCTCATGATGCAAGAATGAGAGGTTTACACAGGCTTAATTTGTAAAAAACTTCACTATTGATATCTTTATCTCAGTTTTAGAGTTATTGATTATCCCTAGAATATGCTACTTGGCTGAAAAAAAAAGTTGTAAAATAAAAAATAGAGACTTTTAAAGGCTGGCAATAACGAAAGAGCAATGTTGCATCATTTGTCTCTTTGCATCATTGGGTGTTGACACAGCCTCGTTAATTTTTCCTAAGCTGACATTTCCAGAACTAAACACTTGCTTGATTCTGGTTTATGTCCCAGAAATATTGGTGGTAGAAACATCATTCATACATCCCAGTATCTCGACAAATAAGTACAAAAAGTGGTACAAGTGCAAATGTGGTGGATTGCCTAGAGAAGTATGTGGTGTCTGCTTTCATTGTCAATCCTTCGCACAGTGAATTGTTAAATAATTTGTATGAGAATTACGTTAACCTGAGTGGTACTGAAACACTGGAGATTTGTAAATGATAAATAAATTATTTATTTATAGTGGCATGTGCCCTTACTATGTGGTGTCATGCTGAGTAGCTGAAAATGATATAGTGGGGACATGATGTCATCGTCATATAAGCTTGGATTGAAAAAAAAACCAACAACGAAACAAGCCCAAACAAAACACAGAAATTTGAGATCAAAAACACAACTTATGAAAGTAGGTCTTTTTCTAGTGTGCAAGTAAGTGTTATGGGAGGCCATTTCAAATGAAGCCATAATTAAACAAACCATTGAAAAAGGTACTTTGGGAAATATAAGTAAGGGTGAAGAGTTACATTACAGACTTATGCTAAAAATGTGTGAGCTGCAGGGGGCATCTGCTACCTGCAATGACCCATCTGGATAGTTGCAAGTAATCAGACTTCCAGTGGGTTAAGAAGGAGGTAGGCACCATTCTTGATATCATTTGCAAAAGTGAAAATATTTCTTTCAAATGTCAATGCAAACACAATCTTGCTTTTGATTGCACTAGAAGTTGCTTATGTACAGCATGAAAAAATGCAAGCTGGGGGAATGTAGTAAAAAAAATATATGAAAGAGGTGCATTTTTCGTATTTATGGATTAAACAAGCCTGTTCTCTTGGGTGATAAAACCATGTCATCTCTGCCTTGCCCTCTCCCACCATCCAGGAGGGAGGTTATAGTAAAATTTCACGCAGATAAGTTTTGGTATACTCAGATATTATGTCTTTCCATCAAGGCAGTGGGAAGAAGTCAGATGCTTGTATCATTAATTTGCTATGTCCCATATATTTCTTACAGTTCAGTACCTAAAGAGGATAGCCTAGCACTAAGCACAAAAAAATCCAAAAATCTCACCCGTTCTATCTATTCCCCTTATGATTCCAAAAGTTGCCAGGTGCTTCTGTAGAACAAAAGAGCTTGATTATTGTCAATCCCTTGCAACCTCTTAGGTCAGGTACAGGAAGAGATGTAGCCATTAAGTACAGTGCAAGCTACAAAATTCATCTAGGAAGCAGGGCAATTTATTTTTTACTGCTCTGTTTTTTCTAAGTTTGGACTTATTTGACATGAAACCTTTAAATTCTTTTTCATTTAGGATAAAGTCATGACTTCTGTGTTGATATAATCATTGTTTAGGAAGCTTGGCACCTCATTTTAGACATGATAAGGAATAAAAACAATAATGATAGGTGTGTACATATATTGAACAGGTATAAATGAAACAGTAAAGAAGACTGTTGCTTCATTATGGGATACATATATCTTGATGGTTCTCTTTGAGAAAATTGAAGAATGTAGTTGTAATTTGCCATGAAAGCTGCATCTGTTAGAAAGCACTAGATTTACTGCTAGATAGTACAGTAAAACACATATAGTGGCCTTTTCCCCTAGTAAAATACCTGTTCAAGGCCTGAAGCTGTGGATTCTGTTAAACTCAACCAGTCTGCCCTGTAGCTATTTATAATATTCCCAGTGAAGATTGAGTTTCAAGTTGTATTTCAAGTGGCATTCAAAATCTCATGCATCTGTATATTAAACACTCTTGTCTGATTTTTGTGTGTGTGCTGTCTTGCGAAGAAAATCGTGGCTCCATTTTTAATTGTCTGCCTTCCCAAAATGCTGTCAGGCTAAGGCATATTATCTTATATATCACCCATGAACAGTTCAAGATTAATTAGCCTTTCACCCATTTTAAAGGTATCATCTATATCCTGAAGGCAGAGTATGGTGTTTGGCAGCCTCTTCAATCACTTCAAATTCTTCTCTGTGTACTGTATAAATAATCTGTGGAAAAATTACACTGTTCTGTGGATAGAATAGCTAGGGGTGGCATATTCTGTACAATTCCAGTCTGAATCTATACAGATTACCCCATTTGAACATTATATGAAGGATTATAAATATTTTCCACGTGTCCTATAATCGGACAACAAATCTGACATATTAGCATTCATTCTGTGATTTTAGGGCTTTGTGTATTTTTTTATTTTGCCTAGTAAATGCTCTTAAGTGCACATAGAAGAAATGGGAGAGCAAATGATAATCAGTTGCAGTGACGATATTTGGATGCCTTACCTATATGAGGATTATTAGCTATTGTCGTAAGCAGATTTAATAACCCACTTGTTTACTTCCCGAAGTTCCTGCTTATTAGTTCTATTTCTTGTGAATTTAAATATCCGCCCAATATCCACAAGTATGAAAATACGCTGTCTGCCGTAATTGTTGTGTCTGCAGTCTGAAAGTACACAGAACACTTTATCTAATGACTTCAGTTTGCTATTGCTTGTTTGTGATGCTGAGATTTTACCGCCCTGAACAGCCAGCAGGGAGCAGGGCAGAATGAAGACATGCTCTTTTCCTGTGTAATGCACTGTGAACTGGCACCTTATTATCTCACTGTACACTAGAGTAAGTCGCATTATTGGGCTTGGATGTTTACGTTAAACATTGGTAACCATTGCCTGAGGGTAAAATCCTCAATGAAAGCCTCAGAGATTAGAAAAATCTGGAGCAAAATGCTATGTTTATTCTTTCTTTCCTTGTAAAGCTTGAAAGGAAGAAAACTGTGACTGTCTACAGAAGTGTTTTAAGACCAGTGATTCTGGGAGAAGTCTTTACCAAAAAGGTGCATTTTACAACCTCATCTGACACCATAAGGGTTGGATTTAACCTCATTTCTGTCCTAGCCATTCGTTGTGTGGGCAGGATTTTCTGCCAGGACATGCTTTGGCCCCAGCATCTGTGAGTCAGCTGGTTGTTGCTGCCTGACAATACTGCAGCTGATAGAATCTAAGCTGTCACTTATAAATAAATAAATAGGCTTCCTGCATTGCAAAACCAGCATTCCTAATGTGAGCTGATGTACCACTTTCTCGATAAACTGCCTTTGCAGAAAATCTTTGTGAACCAAACAGTAGAAAAATGGAAATATGAACTTAATTACCTTATGTTTGGATATTGCTCTTACTTCAAAGCTTTAAACAAGCTTTAAACAAGTTATACTATTATCCACAGCAAAAGTGATTTTTTCCAAATGACTTGCACGTTAGCCAAAATGCCTTGGCCTGGTAGGGAGATGGAATACATGACCTAGTGCATATTCTCTATTCTTAATGACTTTGAACTACTTTTGTTGGAATCGCTAGGAAGAACTGAACTTATTGCTTTGTTACTTTGCTTCTATATTCTTGGTTAAAGCATACCTAGGTTCTTCTCTGAGGTCAACATAAAACCAACCAAAATCCAGTATTTTTCTGTCATTCTCTTATAGAAATTGTTTTACTTAATTTCCATTATTTTTGGACTTTTTTTTCTGTTCTACTGTGATTCAATCAATACCATTTTTGCTGAAGTGAGATCAGAAGGCAGTGTCTGAATATTGTTTTTACATGTAAATGAGTTTTGAGCCCCCCTGCCTTTTTTAATATCCATTTTAAAGATGAGATTGTGAAATATCTTGGAGCTTTATATAATGACATTGATATATTCAAGATGATACTTTTCTTTGCATTGATGCAAATATTCTAAGGGTGGCTTAAAGTTACAGATGAGAGAAATGGTTGAGACCTTTTGAGAATATACCAAGAAACAAAGGAGACATTTATATTAATGAGTCCCAGGCATACAAGCATACATACCTTTCATCCTGGATTCGATGATCTTGAAAACGCACTGAGGGGAAAACATGAAATTTCCCTACATCCACTTTGGGGATTGCAGCCTGTGACCTAGTGGGTCCGTACATTTCAACTGTGTCTCTCATGCTCCCAGGAAGCTGAGATAATGGGTACACCTGGTAGGATTACTCAACCTAAAGTCTGTAGCTTTCAGTTCTCCTGACTATTTCTGCTGTAAGTATGAGAATGACTACGTGTGAGTGTACTGGGGCGAGAGCAGCAGAAGGTCGTCTCATTACACACTGCACACCTCTCATTTCAGGGAAATATAAAATCTGGCCAGTGTGTGGATTTTGGATGTTTTCCACAAAACTGCCAGAAGAAGGCCATGGCCTTTAATGATCACCAGCATCTACGCTCAACTGAATGTGACTAGATGAAACAAGAATTCAAACCGAGTCTACTCAGTGAATTGCCTGCTGATTGAGATGTAGCTCAGTGAGAGTAAAATTGGTCCCATGAGAACAAACTTCTCTTGAAAAAGCAAGTGGAAAAACCTGTTTGAGGCTAGGAAGTGTTTTCCAGACAGGCTGTGATGCAGAATTCTGATAAAGATGGAAGGGAGAGTGAAAACAAAATGCTTGCTTACAGTTATATTTTTAGAAAGAGAAATGCACATCACTTGTTTATACAAAGAAACCTCCAACTCTTAATTTCTTGTTCTTTCTGTGTAAATATATTCTGTATAATCTGCACGTAGAACTCATGAAAATTCTCATGACTCATGTTGCTCAGACTTTCAATATTTCTTTTTGTGAGATATTTCAGATTAGCAACTGGCACCTTGTGTTGAATTTAAGGGCAGCTTTTAAATCACACACTCAGTGTTGCTAACTTTTCTAGGCACCTTACTGAGTGAGAATTGGCAGAATTTCCCCTAATTTCTACCTTTCTGTTGTTCTTATTCTATATTGGATAGTAAAACATTAGAAAACATAGCAGAGAATAAAATAAAAGAGCCACATGAGGAGAGTTTATTATACAGCACAGGAAAATTCCCCTAAGATACGATCTCTTTTTACGTAGAGAGAAAAATAGTGTCTGCCTAAAACAGCATAGTACATTCAAGCCTTTGCAAACCACTCTGCTTCCTCACAGACTGGGAAAGTGTCTCAGAAAAGAGTGAGTTTTGGGGTGAATGATGATCTGCTCTGAAGTTCCTTCCACACAGGGAAAATTCTTACACTCAGTCATTTTGCTCATCTTCACCCCAAATCAGGGGTGTTCAGGAGAGAGGCTGTTTGACCTGGCTGATGTCTGCAATGGTATTTTTACTTTTCCAGCCAAAACATTGTCAGCAGTTTTGTAGATTAACTTAACGATAATGTTTATAAGTCTGACCACTCCAATTCGTATTTGAGTATGGATGATTCTGTGTAAAAATTTATTGGAATTCTATCTGCCTTTATTTTTTTGTAATGAGCATATTGTAAATGTGTAACTGTCTGCCCTGAAGTGTGCAATAGATAAATGCAGATAGAGCACAGGTAATGAGAATGGTTAGTCATAGCCGTATAGTCTTCAGCGGCCTAGTATAAATCAAGGGCTAACTCATCCCAGGGGGCTTGTAATTTTTGGAGTATAGTTTTATTTTCCATTTGTATTCTGATAACAAGTCATATTTATTATGATCTTACTAATGGCAGGTCTTCACTCAAGTATTAAAGAATATATAATTCACAGGTGACTAGAATTGAAAATAAAAAGGCCCTGAAGAATATCATCCCTATATCATTACTCAAACCATTTTACTGAAAAACGGTGCATTTTGATGAGACAAATAAAAAGGATGCAAATTAAGATAGGGAAGTTGAAAATTTACAGTGCACAAACATTATTTGTGTAAGGGCTACCAACTTATAGGTGATTTACATTTTTTTGAGAAATTAAACTATAGCAGAAAAATTACTTAGTTATTCATACAGTTAATTACCTGGCTATACAGCAAGTGTTTTTCCTATTAAGTCATTTAAAGGTTGTCTGCTACACAAGTGACATGTCATATATTTGGATTAAATCCAGTTTTAAATCATCGTTAAACTGCACAGTGGACTCCAGTTGAAACCGTATCAAGAGCTTTAATTTGGAAAATGTAGTTTTGGAAAAGTAAATACCTAAATTGGAAAGAGATGACCAAGCAGTTGGCCGGGCCAGCACTAAGGCTTTAGAGGAAAGGAATAGGACTTTGTACATAAAGCCAATTATCCTTCCATATTTGGTTTATAATAATGTAGTCCCAAAGCAGCAGATTCAGTACTGCTCTGCAAAGTTCAGCAATAATCTTGGCAATGCTGTAATGCCCTGTAAAAATTACTGTGAAGTTACAATACTCAGATGGTGGAAGGCCAGTTTTTGCTTTCAGTTGCACTCTGCCCCAATTGCTTATGTACAGTCTAAGGTAGGATCAAGTTCAAACCTCAGACACGAACCTGAAACTTAAAAAATTTGTTTATGAAAACTGTATTATTCCCATGCTTACAATTGTCTGCAAACCTTCACTCAAACTTCTGAAAATGGCAGTCCCATTTTTTTGGGTCCCAGGGGCTGAGATTCTGAGATGCTTCACCCTAAACTAGTGTTAATAGGAGAAAGGAAGTGGTGATACTACTGCTAGTACTACTACTACTACTGCTTTTACTATTACTTACAAAAATGAACTGCATTTGTTTACATTAGATGATTCAGAGCTTTCCTAGGCATGTTTATCTATCTGTAACCTTTTCATACTGCCATTTTTTTTCCTAGTGGAGGAGATTATTACTATGGTATGAAACTTTTTAATACAAATTCCTGCTAAAATAGAACATGCAATACTGGATGAGAAGTGTTTCTAATAACTCAGCAGCTCCTATCAACTTTCTGTAAGGAGTGCTGAATATGTTACTCTTTCTTCATGCCAGCAGACTGAAGTGTATTCCTAAACAAAAATAGTGATTTCCAGACTAAAAAAATAAATGTTTTTCTGGGACTCATGCATATTCATATCCATTAAATAATTTGTCTAATGGGCTGTCATTACTTATGTTGCTAATATTCTTAATATATATTTGAAAGATCTGGAATTTCTTCTGCAGTGCAAATATTTCTTTTAATTATGATGACAGTTTACATGAAAAGTAAATAATATGTAGTCAGTAAATCTGTTCCATTCTAAAAATTCAGAGAAGACTTTCTAATTCACAACTTAATTCTCACTTACATTTGCTGAATAAATGTATACAACTAAACATGTAGATGTATTTTTTAAAATACTCTTTTTGTAATTTTTCACAGTTTTTCTTGTTTTTGCAGGCAGAGGTAAAGTCCCCTTTTTGTAGGTAGCACACACAGAGTATATTTTAAATCTCAAATATAATATATAATTTCAAGAAGCATAAAAAGCATTCAGTTGTAATACACTGTCCCAGTTAACATCTGCTTTAGAGGATTATCAAAACCTGATATAACTGCATCTTGGAAATATTTGTTCACATTTGTCTATATATTCTTATCTACCATGCTCACACACATTTCTTGCTCACTTTGACCAAATATTTATTCAACTGGATCTCTTAAATTTGCAGGACAACACAGTCATTGAATCAAAGGTCTGGTGCTGTTCGCAGCAAACATGAGGCCTTACAATGAGCGTTGTGTTAGAGCAAAACTGAGCAGGAATTGAGTGAATATCCAGGAGATACATGTAAAACTGTCAACTTACATGAATTTACATTCATCTGTCCTCATTCCTAAAATTCTGTTATTTATTCCGGTAGTTTTCTTTTGCCCATTCTGCTCATTTTTTTTTGAATTTTTTACACTGAAGTTTTCCTTTCCACAGTAATGTTTTTAAAAAGTTGCCTTTTTTACTATTACAGTGAAGTTTCTGAGTTTATGCCAAATAGAATATTATACTAATACAAAAACAATACCCAAAGTAATTTTTACATACATTAAATGAAGAAAAACTCACCTGTGCCCAAAAAATAAGGGTCCTTTGCCATTAATGACTCATTGGAGTTATTTATGATAATTAAGCAGAATCCGTGTATTGATTTTTATGCTAATTGGTTCCTGTTCCAATTCCGCTGGAGAAGATCATTTCTATCAGGTGAGTGTCATGCTCTTAGTGGAGGTTCTATTGGAAGCACTTCACAGGAAGGTCACAGCGGAAGAAATTATAGCTAAATTACCAGGGTTAGAGATAAGCTTCTGCTTTTCAGTTTTAGTCTTTTTGCATATCTAAATCACAGACACCCCTAATTGAATGTCTTAACCTAAACCAAGGTTTACTCTTGCTGAGGATAGGCTCTTCATGCCTTAAGCCTGTGAATCACTTGCGGTGACAGAACACTGTGCCATCATCCAGGAGTATTTCAAGTGGAAGATGCCAAAATGTCACAGCTGAGCTCCAGAGGACTGATACATGACTTCAGTGTCTCTTCAGCTCCTCTTTATCCTGTTGGCTACACGTTAGGGGTAGCTGGGGGAAGTAGGACAGCATGGCCTGCACCTTTGTTGGTAATTTGCCTTTCCTCCTAAGTGAGGGGCCTTTGCCTGCTGTGCCAGGAGGGAGCCCTTGTTAGCTTGCCTGAGCATTGCTCCAATGAGCTTCACACTGAAGAAGCCGAACTGTCTGATGGAGCACGTTAACAATTGAACATTATGGACTGTGTTTTGGTTGCTTTTCGCCCCTGGCTCTTACCCCCTGAAAAGTAGCATCTCCATATGTACACCCCGTGGATCTTAATAACTGAACAAAACTCAAGGCAGCTTAAACGGAGGGTGAAAATGGATCATGCTTTTAATGGCATATGGTGTTGGAAAAAATCTGACTGTGGATATTCTTGTATATAACACAGTGAGTAGGGATCAGAAAAGATCTTTTGGGTCAGGAGGTCTCTGTTTCTCTAGTGCAGGTTTGTTCTTCATAACACATTTCTTAAAAATACATGCTTGTTTTGTTTGGTCAGGAGTCTCAAGCAGTAGGAATCAAAGAGAAATAGCATTTGAAAGGCTATTTGGCAACTTGATTTTTATATGTGCCAGGAATTTTTTTTTTTAATACGGTTTCTAACTATCTCCTCTTTTAATAGTATGTGGTGCATCATACGAATTTTTTTTCATACCGTGTTATACATGCCCTTGATGCACATCCTCAAGAAGAGTCCTCACAGACTCTTTCCCACTAATCATCAGCTATTGCCAAGGTTCACAGCCAAGGGTTCCATTTGCCATAGTAGCGACTCAATACTCTGTCTTCCTTAATCTCATTTGGAAAAGATCATTTTAAAAGGTGAGTGAGCAGGTCAGGTTCCTTTATTCTTCCATCTTTTCTTTCATTTCTGAGGGTGAAATTTGGTTTCCCATAAACATTGGCATCTAGTGACAGTTTAGATATATTGAAGCATCCTGCCTGCCCTCCAGTCACCACTGCAAAGGTAGTGTGGGTCTCCTCTGCCCTATTCACCTACTCTGTATGGGTCATTGTCCCCCAAGGATGTATCAGAGAAGATTAGATAGCTAAATCATAATCAAAATGTCTACACTAGGCATGGACAAGTGAATTTAGACCATCAAGCAACACATTTAAAATTTACTCGTGAAATAGTGGTAAGGACAATGATTCAAGAGTATCCATTCAGAGCAAGAGCTGATGATAACCAGTAAAGACTCAGTAAGTATGCTAATACAGAGATGTCAGATTGGCTAGGGAAAAGGAAAAAGCCTTAAATGTGGGAGTGCAGACTAACTACGCCCTACCACCCCTGCTCCCCCTCCTCTTCCCTTCCCCCCACTCCCCAATTCCTATGAGTCAGTTTTGGGTCTCCTTTCAAGTGCAAAATTTAGAGATTTCTGTTATCCATCTAGGGATCAGATTATAATTTACTTTATAATTACTATTAATAACAAGTGTTAGCATTCATTTGGAAAAGTTCAGGTAAAGGCAGTATTTGAGGAACAGCCATGACTATTGATAATAGCATGAAAACCTAAATGAAATTTAAAAAACGTGGAATTAATCTGTATCTTGTAGAAAATCTTGTAAGACAACTGGAATGAGGAAAATAGTAGTCTTCAGCTCAATATTGAATTAAAAGCATGAGTTTTTCCAGTAAAAATGTTCATGCTAAGTTACATTAATGTACCAATTTTAGTCCCAGTGGTAATTCTTTTGTTGTTCTGCAAATCATACCAAATCATTAATTTGATATAAAATAGCGCTGATGGGGAAAAATATGGAAGGATGTCCCTGCACTACTGAATAGTAGGATCAACACTTTTTCTATTTTTGCTGTGAATTTGACAGCTGCGTCTTCGCAAAAGCCAAACTAATAAGGTCAAAGTAAAACATCTGTAAAAAGAAAACTGCTGGTACAGCAATATTTCATGGTGCTGACACAAACTATGAGGTAGCTCTTCAACTTGCTTAGTGCATATATCACTTTCTATTGATACTGATATTATTTTGTTACCTCTTTTTTGTTAGTTATACTGTTTTTCTCACCTTTTGGCTTCATTTAATTTTGATGGTACCCACAAATATGCTTTATATATAGGATATTATAAGAATCTATTTTTTTATCTTCAAAACTACTGTCTATTTTGAATAAACTTTCCACTGAAGCAACTACTTCCTACTAGTTTGTTTTTTTTCTAAAACAGTTGACAAAGTAAGACCTATCTAGCCACTGAGAAACACCAGCAATAATCTACAGTAACATAAATATTATTTATTATTTGCTTCAGGAGCTATCAGCGTCTCCCTCACAACATAAAAGGCAACAAATTCCCTGTACTGAACGAGTTGATTCAATTGATTTCTGGCAATAACAACTTTGTAATAAAAAGGAATTGTAACTTGGGAACATGGGAAGTGTAGAGCGCAAACTCCCCGAAATTGATGCCAATAACTCACAGGACTCCACCTCCTCAGAGGAGGACCCCTCCTCAGAGGCGGAGTCTGAGGAAGATACTGAGGTTTAAGCCACGCCCATGGGGCAGGACTAGGAGACATCACCATCTTTTCTACCAGAAAGTTCTATGCAGCTCGATCACCGGTTGGCTGAAGCCCATTGCACCCTCCCATCATAAGTTCTCATTGGTTTCTGTACCCCAGTTCCCTCCTACCTCCTTTACCCCCATTGGTTGTTACCCTGAACCTCCCTTTTCCCCACCCCCTCTTAAAAGAGACTGTCCTGGCTGAGGGACAGTGGCTCGTGACAACTTCCTCCCGTAGTCTTTTACCTCCTTCCCTCGATCCCATCCCGGACTGCTAGGCTCACCTCGGCTTGCACCCTCCGCTAGATGGGAAACATCCCCGGAGCCCGCGCGGTTCGTGCCTTCATGGCTACGGGCGAGGGATTGTGTTGCGCTTGCTGAGCACATCCGGGCCGAAGCGACCGCAACAGAGAAGTAAAATAACCATTGAAATACTCTTGTACAGTATTTTTATTGTATAAAAGTATCATTGAATTAAAAGCATCCCCTGCTTTCTTAAAGACTTGAACTTTATTCTGTTGGTTTTTGGGTTGGTTTTTTTCAAAAAAGTACAATAAAATAGTCTTTTTAATTTCCTTGATGATATATTGAGAAGGTTATTGAAAGCCTATTAAACATGTTGTTCATAATACTGTTGAACAGCTAAAATAGCCCTGATCTTGTGATATGCACACACAGTACAAAACATAAAGAAAATACTGCTTCCAGTGTTTGAGGAAATGGAAAATACATAGCCGAACATATATGAAGCACTGACAAAGATTATGTAGTCATTCTATACTGTTCCTTGAAAGACAAACTCAATGACAGTTGAAAAATCAGTGTGATTCTCTTGTTTCCACTGAAGCTGTAGTCTCAGGGACACCACTTTTCAGACACTTGTGGACAACTTCATTCGAAAAAGAACAAGCAGCTCATTAGAGTATCTGGTGTCCAAAGAGTGGTGCCTGTTAACAAGGAGAGCTTGAATGGGTACAGGGGTAGTCACTGACTGCATTTCTGTTTCCATCATGGCGCCTTAACTGGCGACGCTGGCAGAGCAAAAAACAGAGCTGTGGTTAAAGCACAGCTTCTTAATGTCCAGGTGTTACTGACTCTTCACATTCCTCTCACTGCAATGTGTGGGTAGCTTTGGGAATGGGTCATGGACCTCTTTTCTGGCGGTGTGTTGAACCATAGGGCTTTGTGAAGCTAGTCAATACTTTTCCTCTTTCCAGGTCATACAGAAAACATTAAGGGGTGTACTGAAACTATTGCAAAAGTTAGTTGCTAAAAAAAAAAGATGTATTTTTTTGTAATTTCTCAAACATATTTTTTTGTCTGAAAGACAACTTAATCTGTTGCAATAGAATCACTGTGGAATGGTAATAATACGATTCTCTTAAAAGGAAAAGGATTGTGAAAAGTGGCTAAGATGGATAACCAAGGAGTATTGCAAGCCATGGTCTTATCTAATTAGTCATATGTTCTGTATTTATAATTATTTGAAAGGATGTCTTTTGTGGATCTGTTGAAGCTTAAACTCTGCTGAAAAAGTTACATCCTGAAAAATTTTGGGTGACTAGTACACATAATAAATGCCTGGATAATCCGAAAGAGAGATGTGTTACTCTACAGCACTCCATAGAAACTTGCTTCTGAGCTATTAAAATGTAAATTGCCTACCGGATTTCTAGCTTAAAATATGACATCTTTATTGAGCACACAAGAACACAAGAATTAGAATCCAAGAAGTGAGTACTCTTTTTTAATTGAAATCCTCCAAATAATTACAATATAACTTCCACTCCAATTAATATTTTTCTCTTCTATTTTAATTAAGTAAAATCAAACTCAGGTTTTTTTCACTTTGCAGTCTGTGCACTTCCCCAGGGAAACATCATCTTTACAAAAACTGAAAACAACAGTTCTGCTTAAATGCATCTGTTATTCTACCTTTCAAAGATAAAGTCTTGGATTATTATTTCCAAGTTCATAATCACCTCAAATTTTCTGATTAACATCGTGTCTGAACCCAGTACTAAAGCAAGCACCAGAGTACTAGATTGTGCAGATGAGAAATTCTGCTCATCGTCAAAATGGACTAAGAATCTGCTTTGCCAAACACCAGCACACTCGCTTTCTGAAAAAAATGGTCAAAGTTCCTCCTGATGATGTTTGGGCTGAGAAGGAGCAAAAAATTAGAAGAGTTGACTTCAAGGGCCTCATGGTCCCAACATTCTCCATAAAATGCACACATGGAATGCTGGATATGCTATGGAACCAACTCTTTTCCTATATATCTGAATGCCTAAAGTTTGTCAGCTGGAGAGAAGATCTGTGGATCAGAAGCTGAAAAATGTAGTCTGGTCTTCTTTCCTGTCAAACACCTACTTCTGTAAGTCTTTGTAACTTTGCATTTATGAAACTCAAAATATACAGAAATATTTTGTCTTAGACTCTTGTACATCAACAACGATGTACAATAATTCTGGCAGAGTAAGATAAGCTTGTCTTTGAAGCACTTCATCTCACTGGTTGTTGCAACCTTGGAAGGCTTGTTGGTCTTGACTTAAGGCTCTCCGTTTGCATTTCTGATTTGCCACACAGGCCAAGAAGGCAAGGATCTCCTGGTGGCTGTTCTGAACACATAGACTCATTGTTGGAAGTAAGGGTATTTACTGAGACAGGGGTTCAATGAAAGGCAGACACCCTATTGACCTGATTTTAGTATGTGTGCACCATTTATCATGCTTGTATTTTGAAAATGATCATTATATTAAAAATTATTATACATTTAAAGTAAATCTGTAGAATATTTTCCAAAAGTCTGTAAGACAGAGGTTCCTTTTCCATGATATTATTTTCCCATGCAATTTTCTGATCCCTCTCTGATTATTATTTTCTGTTCAGCTGATAGAACATTCCCCATGCTACAGAAACATAATAAATACTTCGTATTGATAGTCATACTTTTATTGTTTGTACATGAGTTTTTATAGCTTTTGGCCAAATTATCCCCTTGCTTACACTGAAGACAAACTTTGGTCTTTAAATTTGTATGAACTAGATATGAAAACCCATAAATGCTTCTTAGTGATTTTTTTCCTAGTAGCAGCATAATAGTTCATTTTTTTTCTATCATGTTTGTGGGAGATATCATAGCCATTAACATGGATTGGAGGAGTATACAGTGATATTCAATAAAGCAGTACAGAAGGTGTAGCTCCAAATTTGTCTTCCAGAGTTCTGAAATGGCTGTGCCTCAGCCACTCCTCTTACATAATTTAGTGAAACAACACGGCGCTGGTGTTTTTGACTTTTGAAAAGGCATTATTTATGGTGAATTATATTTATCACTAAGTCAATGTATTTTAAAATACATTTTCAGCTTTTCAATATTTTTTTCACTTCTGAGATCATTCTCTTTACACTTCAAGGTATGTAATTCATATTGGTAGTAAGTTCTTTGCTGTGGGCAACATGCTTAGCTGAAAGATTATATTCTTAAAATAGAGATGAAAAATCCACATCAACAGTGTAATGATTTCTTAAAGCTTCGTGATGACCCAAGAAGAGAAATGCTGAAAAATAAGGCATGTAAATACTAAACGTTTGTATTTTTATTGTAACTGGAAAACTTACATCAGGAGTGAAACTGGCCTCTCTCTAATGCCTAGTGTTTCTATGAGTAGCTTCAAGCAGTCAGGAATTCACATCAGAAGTCAGGAGCTAACGGATTAAAAGCATCATGTGTTCTTAACGGAGTCACTTCCAAAGATGTTTCTGAAAGTCCTGCTCTTCTTTGTGATGTCAGTTGTATAACAGCAATGCACTCAAGCATATTTTTCATTAAAAAATAACCATTCTGAACTGCTTAATTTGCCATGTGTACATTACAAAAGAATAAACTGCTTTTATATTGTACGATACATTCTTGAATGAAAAAATTAAGGGTTTTAAAGTGAGCTGTAACTGTCTGTGACCCCAGCCATAGGACACAGTTGTCACCTGGTAATTCACAGTTCACTTGCCACAGGTGATGTTTAGAGATTTTGACTGTAGGTGAGAGGACACGTGAGCTAAAAGCAAACCTGTGCATGACGCAGGGTTCAAACTTTGGTAAATCTTGGCTGTGTTACTGCTGCCTGACAAGATCTTGTTTGTCTTGTTTGGGCTTACAGGAACAGGGCAGCATGAATCTTCCTAGCCTGTCTCAGCTGCAGAGTGAAGCAAGCTATCTGAAATTCAGGTTAAGGAAGTCTCAGCTTTGAAGTTTGAGGGCTAGGGGAGAAGCTCAGGGGACACAGATGTACCACTCAGCTTGGGGACACTCTCTGTTTCTCATGATAGTGGACCTTTCTGGCAGTCTGCTGTTAACATAAAAAAAACATTGTCAGGAAGTACTCTTTTTGTTCCAACTCTGCTTCCTCAGATTCCTCCACAAGAGAACCCCAGTCTTCCTAGTCAAATAACTAAAGCAGTAGATCACAGAAATTTGCTTGTTGCACTTAGAAAACCTAAACACAGTGAAATGAATTGGTTCCTCGCTAAGCTGTTATAGGCATTATGTAGCATCCTGGTTGTATTATCACGCAATTATCTCATGCATATACAAAATACTGGGAACAAAAAGGCAATTCAGAAGAGATGTTTGCTTTTCATTTCCTGATTTTTCTCATACTGAAGACTCAGTTTTAAACTTCTAACACTACAACTATTTTCAAAATACATTGTCGTTTCATTATAACAGGTGATGAACGTAATGCTCTTTGATGACAGTTAATAAAAATTATTTTATATAACACTTGCAAACAAAACCACTGTGTTTCTGAACACTTACTCAGTGTCTTATTTACTGTCCCTTCCCTTGAGTACTACAAACCATAAAGACAGATTTTTCTCTTAGAAATCATTCATCATTGCCTTGAACTTGTCAAGATGAATAAGGCTGTACCCTGCTCTCCTATAATGGCATTCATATTTTTAAAGCCAAAGATTTCACAAAGATAAGTTTCTCACAGGTAGAGAAATTTGATCAGGTCCTTTTAAATAGTTAAAATCACTCCTTAATTAAATATGTAGATTCTAGAAGCACAATTGTTAAAGTTTCTAAGAGCTCCTAAAGAAAACAGAGTTTTATGTTACTTATTACATTCTTTTAGAATGGCATAGTAAGTAAATTTCAGTTATCATACTGTGAAATGACAGTAGGTAAAATATGCCCTTTTAGCTGCTTTTCAGTCTTTGAATTTTATACCAAATTCATTTTCATATTTATGTTGAATCTAGGGATTTAACACAGCAAATCAAAATTCTGAGGAAGAGACTATCATAGATGATAAATTGTACTAAAAATAATGTAATTATTCATTGAGGGTGTTTGGGCACAGAGCCAGCATATAGGCAGCCCCTGTAACAGTGATGGCCATGCAGTGCCCCATCTCATTGCTGAGTGTCCATCTGGGGGGAGACCAGAATCCACTTCACCCTAAGCCTCTCTTATGATAAATCTGTCCACACGCTGAATATGAATGGAGTGGGCAGCTTTCCCCTGTTCATGTGAGGTCTCAACCCATAGGCTGAAGTTTTGGTTCTCTGAATCAAACAGAACAGGCAGGGAGTACATGGCTGGCTCGGATTTCCAGTGGGTATCAGCATTAATAAACAACGTGCATCTTGCTTCCTATATAACCTGTATTAAGAGGCAATTTAGGCTGGAAATCAGGAAATCAGGTAACCTTATTTGGTAAAGATGTATAGCCAAGGACCTGAAATAGTTGCTCTTGGGCTTCAAAAACATAAATAGCTTTATGAGAACAGCAGCAGCTGGCTATGCCTGGGGTTGTTCCAAGAAAGAGAAGCCATTCCTGGGGAAGGGACAACATGCCAGCAGCTATTAGATCAATCTCGGTTCTAGACTGGGCCTTCCTTTCTGTCTCTACCAGAAAAAAAGTGATCCCAGATTACTGTGAGCACACTAGATAAGGCTCTCTAATTACAATTTGAATTGCGTCTAGATGCCATGTTGCATTCTGTTGCTTAGAAGTCAGCCTGTTTCTCTGACAGATGCGAATTCATTCAGCTTGAAAACCCTTCAGAGTCTGAGGTATGTAAGTTCATGGCAGGCATTGCTCTTGCTCCAGATGGCTGCAGCTTTAGGTTTGTAGCATTTTTTAGGAGTTCTCTTTTCAGTTCTTCAGCTATGCCTCCACATTTTTGAGAACATATGCTAATACAGAACAACAATATCAGCCAGCAGGCAGAACCCCTCAGTCCCCCCGACCCCAAAACACTTCATTTTCCATTATTTATTTAAACATAAAAGAATGGAACTGAAGAACCTGACAGGATGATTTTGAGAGTGCAGATAGGATGAATGGAATCTGAAAATACAGCATATGAACAGACAGGAGAGAAATGAGAATGTTACAGAAAAGGTAGTATTTTAGTCTATTTTCTTGTAGTTTGTTACACAGATGCCATTTTTTCTATGGGAATAAAGTAAACAAATTATAAACACCACCATGGTTTTCTAAAGGTGGAATTCAAGGATAATTCTATGATTATTTCCATTAGTGAGTTTATAAATACAGATGATAGAACTTATGACCTGTACAGTCTGTATCAATATAATTTCTAAACCCCTCAGTCTTTAATACACTATGGTAGTAACATTCTTGTCAAATTTGAGAATGTGATTTTGCCATGTAACAAATGAGAAACTGAGGCAGAGAAAGGGGGAGCCCTACAGAAGGACAAAAATATTGTCACTAACAGGTGCAACACTGAAGCTGATTCAGAACGGATTTAATATACTCTTACAAGGAGAAAAATACAAGGTAAAAGAATATTTCTTTAGAGAGTGTCTGGAGGCAGCAGGGCTTATATATTTTCAATGCAAGATTTTGAAAAAGAAATTACTTTGCTAGGTGTCTTAAAAATGCATTCTGACTTATGGGAACGTGTTCTATTTATCAACTGTATATTCCTCCTATTTTCATCTTTCCCCATTTGAGCTACACTAGGATAAGCCACAGTAGCGATCCTGCATTTACTTGCTCCAGGGAGTTTTGGTGCTGCACATAATGTTTTTCACCAATTAATGATATAATTTGGCTTACATTTTTACCTTACCCTTTTCCTCTTTACCTACAAGTATTGTATTAGCTCTTTTGTACATATCCACAAAAGCAGACTTTAAGTGGTTTCAGGTAAGGCAGGAAACCCTTAGCTAATCAGAATTATTTTTGCCCTGCTAATTCCTTCTCCCTGCTCCACCTCATCTATCTGCTTGGGGAGTTTTTAAAGTTTTTACTCTTGGATTTTTCTGGAGATATATGCTTTACTTAAGATCTTCAGGTAAAAAAATACAATATTAATAGTTAGTTCATAGAATCACAGAATCACAAAATGGTAAGTTTGGAAGGCACCACTGGATGTCTTCTAGTCCAATCTCCCTGCCCATGGAGTCTGGCTCTTCTTCATAAGTTTTTCTCATCAGGTGCTTATATATACTGTGATCCCCCACGAGTCTTCTCTTTTCCAGGCTGAACGGTCCCAGCTCTATCAGCCCATATGAGAGATGCTCCAGTCTCGTCATCATCTCTGCAGTCCTATGTTGGACTCACACAAGTCCATGTATTGCATCTTCTGAGAAGCCCAGAACTGGACTCAGCACTTGAGATGTGGGCTCATCTTTGCCAAGAAGAGAGGAAGGATCCTTATGCAGCTGGGGGTACTGTTGGCCTATTTTTGCTTCAAGGGTGTAGTGCTAGTTTCTTTTGTTGTTCCCCAGGACACCGAGGCTTCTTAGGAAAGCTGCTTTCCAGCTGGTGAGCCCCCAGGATATACAGGTGCTTGGGGATATTCCTCCCTGTGTGCAGGACCCTGCATTTCTTGTTGAACTGCATGGTGTTCCTGTCAGCCATTCTCTAGCTTGTCCACGTCCCTCTGAAAGATGGCACAACTATCTGGTATATCAGCTACTCCTCCCTGTTTTGTACCCTCTGTGAACTTTCTGAGGCTGCTCTCTGTCCCGTTTTCCAGGTCATCAGTGATGATGCTGAACAGCCTTGGTCCCATTGGTGGTCCCTGAGATGCAGCACTCAGGACTTGCCTTCAGTTGGACCAAGGCCTCAGTAAAATTGAGGTAAAATTGAGGTAAGCAACATCCACATCTCATCCACCGGTGTAGCCTCCCCATTGCAGAAGGCTATCAGGTTGGTCAAGTATGATTTTCCCTTCCTGAATCCAAGCTGACTATTCCCAATCAGTTTCTTGAGGTTCATGTGTTTGGAAATACTTTCCAGTAGTATTTTTAGCTATAAAAGAAGTGTTAACAAGGCAGTTTTTATCTGTGTTATTCACTTGTGCATATTTCACATATAAAGTTACAAGGTCAGAAAGTAGATCTCTATTAAGGGTGACTTTTCCTGTATCAAAACTTGACAGACAATAATAGTTAATTTTTCCAGTGCTCTGTAGTTTGTTGAAGATATTACCAGACAATAGCTACAACAATATGGGCGAGAAGAAGGAACAGAAAAATACAGATACTTTTCAATCAGTGCCTCAGTATTTATTTAGCATTGTCATTACCAAAATTAAACAACACAATTATCTCAAATAGCTGTGCTCTGTAGAGCTGTTACTTCAGATATATTTTAGTTTGGGGGCAATCTGTCAGGCATGACCACTGTTCTCTCAGCAAATGTGTATGGTTATAGTTCATAACAACTTGAAAAGCAAAGAGGAAAATTGATGTGGCTGATTGTTGCAGAGGTAATGTTAAGCACTTGGCTGGGCTGCCTGAATTAGGAGTCACTCTGGCCTTTGTGTCTAGAGAGAAAGGAGAAAAATAAGCATCTTCAGAGAGTATTTTTGATCCTAGGCAAACTGTATTGCTTCCTTTGCGGCCTTTCTTTCAGCAGATGATAAGAGCCCTGAACAGTCTCCACACTGAGGTGAAGTTCTCAAAAGCCTGAAAGCAGGAAGGAGAAAATAGACCCTCTGTTCAAATGAGAAACATGAATGTTAAACGTGTTTAACACGTGGCTTCAGCCACACCATTGCCACACACCACTGCCTCATGTGGCCACAAACATCCTCTCTTGTTCAGTAAAGCATTGCTGCTGGGTATCGGGGTGCCTGTGTGAAACCTGAGGGACCTCAGAGTGTCTCTGCATGAGCCTGCAGCAGAGCTGACTGCAGAGTTAGAGGGGAAGGACTCAGACTTTGCAGGTGGAAATCAGCATCAGTTAGGGCCCCCCAGAATAACGTGCTTCTCTCAGGGATGCTGAATTGAGAAAGAGCATATTCCATAATGGTGTGAAAAATGGAACACCTTTAAAGAAATAGAACATGAGTCTGTAACAGAAGCTTTATTTTCTGCCTATTGAGCTAACCATTGGCTATCCATTTGAAGTACAAAGAAATTAACATTCAGTCTCTTCTATTTTGTCACAGTTTAAGAGGGACTATTTACTGTCTCTGCATTAGAATTTACTAATTAGCAGCTCCAAGATTTTAGCAGTATATACCAGGTGGAACCAATATAACCTCAAGCCTTCAAATATCTCACCTCCTTGGAATATGTAGAATACTTTAATTTCTTTATCAATTACTGGGGAATTTATTCTAACCTCAAATTTAGGCGAGTTTTTATAGGTTTAATGTTTCTTGATAAACTCTGATGCAGATATAGATTGTGGTGGTGTCCTTTCCTGTTCACATGATGAACGGATATTTGTTTTTGAGATGTCTGGGTTTTATAAAATACGGTATGTGACTGGCAAGTGCACTACAAAAATAAGTCAACGAAAGATTTATGTCATAGACATAAATATTAGGTCATTCACTAGTTCTCATGAGATGGCTAAATAAATGAACTTTCTGTCATGGAAATCCACTTAGACCACATTCCTCAGGAAGGGACGTAACTCAGTCTTCTCTACAGGCATGTTTCTCTATAATATGAGAAAAGTTGTGGTTTTGGCTTAGCCAACCCAGTAAAACCTTTTCTTTCTCTCTGCCTACTGATTCTATAGCTCAGTTTCATCCCTATGAACTTTAAGTATCTACCCAAGATGTTTAAACTGAGAAAGAACTTTTCCTCTGCTCCTTCTGTACACTTTGGTGATGCAGCAAGAGGCCCTCAGGGAGTGACTCCCATAGAGGCAGGTGATGTTTGTGCTCCTTTGATGAGAGTCTGGGTAGCTACACTCAGCTCAAGGCACTTAATTAGATGTAGGCTGGAAATTATTAGGTAACTGCTAATTGATTGATAGGGATGACTAATCTAAATTTACAGGCTTTTAACTCCTTCCTGTGTCACGTTATGGTTTCAGTAGGAGGAGTGTCCTTGGGCTAGAATAAGTGGTAGTTTGGGCTGAAGATCCTGGCAGCAGCTTTCGGCCCTTCTGGCTCAATTCACATTTCTTGTTGTTGTTTTTTGTTTGTTTGTTTGTGGGTTTTGTTTGTGTTTTATTTTTCTGTAAATTATTTAATCACTGAAGGCAAATGGTGAGGTAGGTGAATAGAACTGCTTGTTTTCTATTTTGTCTTGTTTTCTTGAATTGTTTCTCTAATTCAAAAGATGTGTGCTGACAAGCCTGTTCACACAGAGGGGTTCTCTCTACATCCTATAAATCAATGTCTAAACCTAGGAAAGAGTAACATTTCAGATACATTCCTCTTTCTAGCTTCCTTTACTGGCCCCTTCAGACAGCTTCCTAGAAAGTTTTGTAGCATATAGGAAATCAACTGTAAATTCAGTTTAAAGTAAAAAAAATAAGGATAAAAAATATTAAAATTACACAGAGCTTTTGCCCAGGGTTGTAGAGTTCCTTTTGGAAATGTGACAATGATGGAAGAGCAGTTCTTAGCTGCCTTACTCTCTCACCTCTCAGCTTCTTTGAGCAGCTGTGGATATTGGCAGGTCCTACCCTGTGTATCTCCAGAACATGGTCTCTGTTTCAAACCAATGAAGCAATCTGAGGTCCTTATTCCCTTCCTACAGGACTTACATAGCCAAAGTAAAGGGTTTGGACATGCCGAATGTATTATGTGATACCACACCAAAGAGAAATACCAGTGCAAAGAGTTTGTTGCTGGCTTAATGGTGCACAATACAGAGCTCTTGCTTTTAAGGTAAAAAAAACCCAAAAGGGCTTAGTCATGTCCAAATCTCGAGTGATGCTCTTCAAATTAACATGCTGTTCAAATCACCGCCCCTCTGCTATTTCTTACAATTACCTAGGTTTATGTTAGGTAAAGTTTCTGGAAACAAAATCACTGCAAATCTGTGGATGTTTAAGCCAAATTTTGCAACTTTTAGAGTGCCTAAAGTTACTGTTTTAAGGGCAACCTATTCTCTCTTCACTTTTTTTTTTTTTTTAAAATCCATCTTTCTCCAGTTGTTTAGCCATAAATGTGGGTGGTGGGAGAATCTCATTTAAGCTTGCTGTGCCAACCCACTGCTTTGAATTTTTAATTATGACAGCTAAATAATTAACATTCCCCAAAGGTAACAAAATCACAGTAACATTCTGATGGCTTCTCTGTAGTCTGCTTTGGAAACAAACATCTGTGAAAGATGATTTCCTTTAATGTTGCCTGATGAAGATGACCTTTAGAGTTATCACAAAAGCAATGCTTTAACCACCTGCAGAGGAATAAAAGGCAGATATTTACATGGTAAATATTTTAACTACTGTGGGGAAAAGCATCCGAAAAATTATTTTGGTAAGTCATAAAATGATGTGATAGTTGGAAATTGGGCACTAGGAATTTCTCCAAAGTTAAATTGTTACATTTTGTGTTCATGCTCAGTAGGTAATAACAATGCAAAGGAGTAACTCAAAAAGTGCCAAAATACGTAGGATTTTGAATAGGCATGCACTATTTCATTTACAAATTGAGAGAGAACAACATTTAAACAAATATTAAATACTGAATAAAAAGTTACTGAGACTTTGGTAGGCTGTGCAAAGTAATGGCTGCAGTACAGACTAAAGGAACCTGTGCCTGAGTAGCTCCAGGGTAGCAGCTGGAAGTACACTAAGTGATGGTGATATGGGCTGATGCAAACTAGCCAATGTCTTCTGAAAAATTTCCTAGGTTAAGCTGAAATGGGAAGCAGAGTTTACGGAAGACTTCCACAAAACATGGTGCAGAATAGTGTTTGACATTTCTAATATTCAGAACAGTGGGTCAATACACTTTGAGTCTATGGCAGTATCATTTTTCAAGGGGAAAAAAATTAATTTTAAGTTTGCTAAATATTTTTACTAAAATCCAGTTATATTTGCACATACGAAACATAACGAAGACGTTTCAACATAATTCCACATAATATTCATAGAATGCTAAGGGGTTGGAAGATCACCTAATACCAACTCCCTCTCCCATGGGCAGGGACACCTCCTACTACGGCAGGTTGCTCAAGGCCTTATCCAAGTTGGCCTTAAAAATATATATTTACACAAATTCCAGGAGAAAAACCCGATAAATTATTCACTTTTTTGTGAGATTTAGTTCTAATTTTCCACTAAATCATAATTTTTTTTTCATCTTTGACTTCTGAAATACTGGACTTCCTAAAAATCCAGTGCTCCACCCAGCTGCAGTCAGTAAGTTTTTTGTTCCGTGAAAAAGTCTGTAGCCCCAGAAATGCATTTCTTCCAACATTAGTGGAAGACATTGGGACATTGATTAATATTGCCTTGAAAACAAGATCACTTATAAGTAAAGCTTTAAGAGTTACAACACGCTGAGCTTCTAGCATCTTTGGGAAATCTTTCCCTTCGTTTCCTTGCTTATGTTGTCAGAAGTGATTGAGTCACAGAACATGGCTCAATAGATATCTTTGCTTCTTTTTGTTTGTTTGTTTGGGAGGTTTTTTTTGTGCTGTGGGTTTGGTTTTTCCCTCTTTATTTCCCATTCAGATGGGACTGATTCCTAGTGAAGAGATGTAACAATCTCTAAATTATCTGTGATGTTTTCTTGTTTGCGTGGGTTTTTTTCCTATTAGCATATAGATTTGGCTTCCACAAAGTAATCTTTAATACTTAAGGGACTATATTCTCGACACAACAGTATGTGGGGAGAATGCCTGTAATTATCAAGAATAAAAATGAATAATAAATCTAAAGGGAGGAAAATATATCTTTATTTTTCCCAGAGATTGATTTAGTGACTGGAAAAGAGATAAATTGATTTTTTTTTTTTTTCAGAGAAAAGCAATTATCAAAGTTGGTTAACTGTTAACCATAGGATTTAATAAACCTTAAATGATCCAGACAGAAGACAAAGCATTAAAGTCAGCCTTTAATTATAGAGGCTGGGCATTTCTGGTAGGAGTTCATGCAAAATATAATCTCTGTACAAATAGGTAGATCCACTTCTTTTAATATATCAGGTATGCTGTAAGGTTTTGAAAATGGTTTGCTTAGACTCATTGTAGGTAGATTAATGTTAGTGGGGTTTTTACAAAGTATTTTTTGTGAGATTTTTGTCCTATCTCATCATACAAGCCGAGTTTGGAATGATCTTTTCTACAGTTTTCCTGGCATGATTTTTTACCAGTTTACAGTTCCTTGAGAACTGTTCTTTCAGCTGAGTTCACGGATACATCTTTTTCTGATGCATGCAGCCCATTTAGATCTTGGCTCCACAGGGAATACATGCTACAAGATCACCCATCTTCTCGCATAAGATGTTCTAAATTTTGAGAGAGTATTTCTGGATTTTCATGGACCCATTCTCAGAAAAGAAAGAACCTTCCCTTTTTCCAAATTTTGAGAAGTGACTCCTTGTATGATGTTTGAATTTCAGCTTGAGTTACCTTGGAATTGGTCTGGGTAGGTAAATAAGAGAAAAGTTCCCTTTTAAGAGCCTAAAGTTAAATAATTTAAGAACACTGGTATCTGTAGGTACTTGTTAATCCTGGTCTAGAGCCACTCTTTGCTTATGGGTAGCTTGTGCTTGTGAGAGGACTTTGAGGTTAAGATGAAATGTATTACTTTGAGTTGCCAGAAATGAAGAGTTGCAGCTAATGTCACAGGAATTTTAGAAAGTAAAAATTTCAAGTGCATCACATTATGTGGAAAATAATTCAAGCATGCTCTCAGCTTCTACCTTAATCATAAAATTAATAAAATTCAATTATCAGTTATCAGAAGCAAGAATGTGTGAAGTATCTTCTTTAGTGATCAATCTAAATTTTAATGAAGGATTACATTTGGGAATTTGAAAACAATACAAAGCTCTGTCTGTTAGTCTATGGTGAGAGAAATCATGAGGGCTGAAATATTGATGATTCAAGGATTTGGATGTTTAAGCAGTTTGTCTATGCTGAGATTGTTTTATAAGATCTTCATTAAAATTCTGTTTGAGCAGCTAAAGGAGAGAAATAGCATTGCTAAACCCATTTTCTTGTAGTAGGACTATTATATTATGATCCACTTAAATTCTAATTGAAGCATTTAACCTGTTTAGGTCTGGGACATAGGCCCATATCCACAAAGCTATTTCAGAACCTAATTCTTGTTTGATCACCTAATTGTCACTGATTTTGAGAGACTGGACTTGCCAGAATGGGAGTTAAGGGCCTAAATACCTTTGAATAGCTGATCAGTAATGTTTTTCTTCAGAGCTGTAGCTTATGCAGGTACTTACCTTCTAGTTTTTTGTCAAACTAGGCAACACCTTTCTAACCTTTTCTATTCAAACAACACATACCCGCAAATTACGTTCTGTCACGGTTAAACAGGAAGGCTTTCATAATTTTTTTTTACTACATTGCTGAAGAAATATAAAAGCTAGAAAATGTAAGCAAAGAGAAAGCCTTGCCAGTCTATTTCTGCAATATACTTTGATTTCGTAGTTGTTAATGCTCTCTCTCTGAAATGTTGATGCCAACAGCTAAATGAAGCTCTTGTGAATAAGCAGGGGATTTTCTTAACTGGAAGTGCAATATTCAGCCAGCAGAGCCACCTGATTACTTCATAGTTTTATGTTTATGTAGCTATACTCACTTCCATGTAATTGGGCTGCTACTATTAGCAGTAACCATTCAGACTTTATTAAACATATTTGTAAACCTCATTTTCATTAAATATGTGACATCTGCATTTTTGTCTGCTGGTTTCTGCCTTCCTACCTGAAACAATCAAAACTAGACACATTATACATCTGTCATCTTTCATAATCTAGGCTGCCTCAAGCAGGAACAATGCATTTATATTTTATAATGAGAAGAAAACCTCTGAATGCCAACTAGAAGACACAAAAGATTATCTTTCTGTTTTCCAGGCTCAGATTGTCAGACATTAAATTTTTTAACAGCCACTTCTGATGAATTATTGATGTTCTCACTATTTAGAAAATGGATCACATCACTAGAGTAATTAGCACCCTGCCACTTCTGGCTATCGTATTTAATGTGTCACAAGAGAAGGCTGTGTTGAACTATTTCCTTTTAAGTGAATGACTAGCTCTGTTTCTCATCCATTGCCCTGTTGCATGTCATCCAACTAGTGTAGACAGATGGTGTTCCATAGGGGTAGGATCTAACATGCATATGTGGCTTCCATTTAGTATAAGTATACATGTTTCCTGTAGGAATTTAATGACATAGATTTTTCCTCAGGATTAGTTTTCACATGTGAAGCAGAATGGATGCCTTCTGAAAGTGTTGAAGTTGCAGTAAAGGCAGTAATTGAGGGGAGCAAATTCATATAACAGAGTGTTATTCCCTATATGTAAGATAGCTCACTTCAGGACATCTAAATATTTAGAAATAATGATGATTAGCCGATTTTTATACTTTCAAATGAATAAAATAGAATTCTTATTTGAAGTTTATATTCAATAACTAACACTTTGTGAAGAAGTGTCTACAATTTCAGATGAAAAAAAAATCCCAAAGCCTTCAATGTATATACAGGCTATTGAAATCTCATCAGAGTAAAAGTTCCTTGCCATAATTTTCTACCCTTTTGCAAAATTAAGATGCAACATTGGTGGCTTTGCTTTCTTCTTGATTTATATATATCTATGTATTTTGGAATTTGTTATGCATTAGTCATCTGTTTCTTCCCAAGAGCCTGCTAGAAATGACTGAAAACAGAGCTAAATGTATATCAGCAAAGTAATTTTTATCAAGTCAGTAATTTATAAACATACTGCATGCTACTTAGAAATACAAATTTTAGAGCATGTCTGGAACTGCATATTTGCCTGGGTTGTTGTGCACTTAACTGAGCACTTGATTATTCTCTGAATTTAAAGTATATCAATACCTGATACTTGGGAAAGCAATAATAATAACAGAGATACTTAAGAAAATAGGAAAGTGGGAAAAAAATCCCATAGAGCTCATGCTTATCAAAGTTTTTAAAAAATCAGTAATTGTGTGCCTAAATAAGAGACTGCAGAAGGAAACTGGCCTCATTCAGGTATTTAAACAGACAAGGGCATTGATCAGCATAATTAGATGCTTAACTGGACACTAGTCTATGAACTTGAATGTGTAACTGTGATACACAGTATTGAAAGGTAAGTACTGAAGGTGTCCTGTTTCAAAGGACTTTGTTTTCTGGTTTCAGGCTATTTATACTACAGAAGAATGTAGATTATGTAACAAGGACAATAGGGGCAAAAAACCAGACACAAACAAGAATCTATTCAACAGAATAAATAAAACAAAAGCTGAAAAATTAAACAGAGAACTAAGCAATTATAAACAGAATAAACATAATGACCTCCTGGCACTTCTTAAGGTAATTTATTCTCAGTGATAGACATGCATTTAAATTGTGTCCTGGAATTGGAAAGTGAAATCGCGTCCTTATTTCCAAGTTTAAGTGGACATTGCTTGAAGAAATGATATAAGCTGAAGAAATGGAAGCTTTCTTGACATCTAGCATATTTGGGGTGGAAGAATTGCCAGGCAATTTCTGTGATCACCTGGCAGGAGTCTCTAATTCGAGTGCATTAAGCCTTAGAATGCATTTCATGCATTAGTGGAGGATAGAATCACTTAGGTTGGAAAAGACCTCTCAAAAGAATATCAAAAAGAATATCAAGTCCAACCATTAACCCAGCACTGCCACACCCATCCCAAGCCATGGCCCTAAGTGCCATGTCTACATGTCTTCTAAAGACTGACAGGGATGGTGACTTTATCACTTGGCAGCATGTTCCAATACTTGACTGCCCTTTCAGCGAAAACCTCCTCTGGCACAGGTTGAGGTCCTTTCCTCTTGTCCTGTCACTTCTTATCTGGGAGAAGAGACCAACCCCCGCCTTCCTTTCAGGCAGTTGTAGAGAGCAATGAGGTCTCTCCTGAGTTTCCTTTTTTCCAGGCTAAACATGCCCAGGTCCCTCAGCTGCTCCTCAAGGGACTTGTTCTCTAGACCCTTCCCCAGCTCTGTTGTCACTCCAGCAGCTCAATGTCTTTCCTGTAGTGAGGGGCCCAGAACTGGACACAGTACTCAAGGTGCAGCCTCATCAGTGCTGAGTATGGGGGGGAAAATCCCTGTCCTGGTCCTGCTGGCCACACTTGCTGATCCAGGCCAGGATGCCATTGGCCTTCTTGGTCACCTGGGCACAGCTGGCTTGTGTTCAGCCACTGTCAACCAGCACACACAGGTCCTTTTCCTCTGGGCAGCTTCCTGGCCTTGGGTCATTGATCCAGTCTGTCCAGATCCTCTCTGCAGAGTCTTCCTTCCCTGCAGCAGATCAACACTTCTACTCAGCTTGGTGTCTTCTGCAAACTGATTGAGGGTGCACTTGATCCCCTTGTCCAGGTCATTGATGAAGGTATTAAACAGAACTAGGCTCTGGAGAATGCCACCTGTGACTGGCCACCAACTGGATTTAACTCTTTTCAATACCACCACTCTCTGGGCTTACCCATCCAGAAAGTTTTTTACCCAGCGAACAGGCCATGCCATGAGTAGCTAGTTGGTCCAGAAGAATGCTGGTGGAGATAGTGCCAAAAGATTTATAAAACTCCAGGTAGAAAACCTCCACAGCCTTTTCCTCATCCAGCAAATGAGTCACTCTGTCATAAAGAAGAGGTTAGTCAAGGATTTACTGCTCTTCATCTCTCAGCTTGGTGTGTCTCTTTTGCTGTTGAGCTGCCTCTGTGCTGGTAGGGAAGCTAATGCTGTGCAACAAGCAGAGCACACAGAAAGGTGGCAGAGGTGGTGGTCTCTTCACTGCCTGCTGCTGCAGCGGAATAGAAATAGCTTCATTTCTGCAGTGCAGCACTGGGATTCACTTAAATATGTGAAGGGTCTGCCAAATCTTTCTGTATGCCCAAGACATCTTGATTCCTATAAAGACCTATATCTTGTCAGAGTTCTTTGCCAATGTTAGATGTTGTATATCTTTCTTTCTGGTGTGGCAGAAATACATTCTATATTGTTACCTCTACCCTAAAGTATAGTAATTTCTGATTAGTTCTTATTTTCATTGAGAATAGGGCAGAGGGAGATACTGGTACGAGTAACACAAGCTACAACAAAGTTGGCAAAGAACATGTGTTACTGACTAAGGCAGCCCTGATCACACTGCAAATGAGAGCACGCCACTCATCTATTTGCTTTGCTGTTGTCAGACTGAGCTGTTTGGTGCACATTGGAGAGCTGATACAGTGCTCTAGAAAGGAGATGTGTGTCCTTGCCAGACTGCTCAGCTTACTTTAATGCTGATGTAGGAGGCTTTGATGTCAGGCTAGGTTTCAGGACCAGAGAACAAGGTAGCAGATGTGTTGGACTGGTGTGCTTGATGAGCTGCAAGCTTGTGTGTTTTCAGTAGAAAGTTGCTCCTGGGGAAAAGCACTTCCTAGGAGGCTGCTTCCGCAGGGGTGTCCTGTAAATTAGGGTGGTGGCATTGCCCCAGGAGGGGATTGTATTCTGATGCAACTGAGTTTATAGGTTGTGAAGCACTTGTAGTGGAAAAGCAGAATATTTGATTTCTATGCTGAATGGAAAATAAGTGGTAAACTCTACATGTACTGGCTAGTATCAGAGAGAGACAGATTGAGATATTTGCACTGGGCAAGTCACTTGGGCTCTTTGTCTCTCTCCCTTTTCTATTGTCCTTGCCCATACATTCTTTCATATTTACTAAGTTTTCCTGAGCAGACTAAATTCTGTTTCTGCACCATGCTAAAAAACTCACTGTGCTGCATCTCTTGCGCTTCCTGATTCTGCAACTGAACCTCTTGCTTGCTGACTCTCAGATGATTGCAGAGAAAAGTTTGCCTTCTGTTGTAGACTCAGTTTCTGGAAGAGGGTCTGAAAATTCTCCTTTTGTTCCAGAAGTTGTAGTGTTGGCTACAAAACTAGAAAATCTTTGCTATGTCTTGCAAGGTGTGTTTTACTTTGCCCCTTTGTTTTAGAGTTCACAATTCAAACCTGAAGTTCTTCTCCACTAGCAAACTGCAGTAAGAAAGGAAAAAAAAAACATTGAAATGTAGTGTTTCTATGCTTAATGGTCTGCAGTCCTGCAGCTAGCAATCCCAGGCTTGTAGCACTCCAGTGGAATCTCTGATCAGTGGAGGAGATCACAGAGAACAGGAGTCGCTCTGTGAGCTGTCAGTTGCTAAGTGCATATCTTGGTTTGCATTCCAAAGCGTGCATTACCAATACTTGCATACCTTTTAAGATTAAGTCTGTAGGAGAAAAGGGCTGCTGTTATGGTCTCAGAATACAAATTGGAAAGTTCTATAAACAAAAAAGGAGTATGTGTGTGTGCTAAAAATTGCTTGAATTATGTTGGGTTTATATTGTTGTTTGTGTAATTAGCTTGGATGTACTTCAAAGAACAATTGTGATTTACAAATCCTTTTTTCCTAAGTACAGCCAAATAATAATGAACAAAAGATGTGTAGGAAAACACAATTAAAAAATCACTTCTGTTGCTTTCAAAAACTAATTATGTACACAGAGAAAAAATACGAGACATTGCAGGCTAATAATTGAATTTAATATTTTCATTTAGCTTAGATAGCTGCAATAGTCCAGAAGACTACTTAACTCCTCTTTCTATTAGGATTATAAAACTCATGTAACATTGTGTTTTTTACTCACCTAATGTCAACATGAAAGTCTTGTATCCCTCTGCTGTAAAAATCTTGCTGTAGTATTTGACATAAATAATTACATTACACTGTCTAATGGAAATAACAATAAAGAAAAAAGTACTTTGACTCAGGACTTCCTTCTCATTGACTTTCAATAATACACAGGCGTCTACAAGTCTTACTGAGTCATACAGAAAGACACTGAACATTAAAATGGAATTTAAACAGACTTCAAGCCCATACTTATGTTAAAAAGTCCCATTTAGCAGTCACCTTCCCCTAAAACTCAGTGCCTCCTCCTTATCTGATCTGGCATTTACATGGGCTCTTGCTTGAGGTAGCTACACAGCTTCCCCAGTCTGATCCATGTGACTCTTACCTAAGCTCTGCAAAGATCTAGAAATTAGGGCAAGTGATGCTTTAGTCCTTTGGAGGACTTTTCTGGCACTTCTGCTCTAGGGGTGCCCCATAACTAGGCCTGAAACACTGGCTAGGCGTGAAAGCTGGTTTTTTTTTTTTTTGTACAGTAACATTTTATGTAGGTGGTTAAACAGATTTTTTTTCCCCTGTCAGACAGCTTAGCTGCCTTTGGGAGACAGCACCTCAGGGTAGAAGCTTCAGATGCCTTCTCTGGTTTCCAACTGTGAAGGAACAATGGGAGGGTGATAGAACAGTGGCTTCCAATCTGCAATCTTTGAGTCCTCCAGATCTCCCTGAACTCTTTTTAAAAAAGAGTCCAAAAAAAGGAAATGTAGTAAATTTAGCCTATTACTTGGTGTCAGTTCACAATATAGAACTATTCCTGCAGAAAAATAACAACTTAAGTCTCACTGCTCTGTGGACTTGATCCTGAATTTAGATTTTTGGGTGGTTTTAAATGCCTCATCTCTTTAACATTACAGTGAGATACAAAGTATTTAGGGATAAATATAGGCTCACTAACAGCACATCTAAATCTTACATGTAAGGACTCAAGTATATTGGGGTCCTGAAATGCTATTTGCTAAAGCAACATTTTGAGCTTTTAAATAGAGGACTAGAAAGACCATCAACATTCTGCAACATTAAAAGATGGCTTCCCTGTGCACCTGCAGCTCATGCTTAGGAGCCTAACTTGCAGCTCTGCCTGTGTTCTCTCAGAGTGCACACAGAAAT
Source organism: Pachycephala philippinensis (assembly GCA_013397055.1). Classification (NCBI taxonomy): domain Eukaryota; kingdom Metazoa; phylum Chordata; class Aves; order Passeriformes; genus Pachycephala; species Pachycephala philippinensis. The sequence continues at coordinate 398,219 of VWZT01008124.1, read as the reverse complement.
CTACAGACTCCATATCCTGAAATAATGTTTAGTAGGTAATATAGACACTTCCCCTGCAAAACAAAATGAAAACAATGCTTGTGTTTTTCTCTTTGGTAAACTTTCTGTGAAATAAGGAGGATAAAATGTATGCTTTCTGTGATAGGCTGCCAGGAGGGTAATGAAAAGATCTGGATATATAAAGCTGCTCAATTATTTCTGGATTTTGTGCACTGTAGTTCTGCACCCATATGTTTATTGTTTTACATGGCTTATGTTCAAATGAAAACTATGTATGTGTGTGCTAATATTCTCTACCTGGGGAATTCCAGTACAGAAACTAATTATTTCTTCAAACCCATCTGACACCATGCACAATTGATACTGATGGGTGATGAGTTTATAATTTTCTTGTGATTAAACTGATTGTAAAAGTAATGCCATCTGTTAGTGGGTAGGGGTAGCCTGACATTGTAATTGAGTGATGGCCATAAACTCATTGTCACGATATGGTTGTGTTGGTATCTGTTCATAAGAACCTATTGGACTTAAAAGTTCGATAGCAATTGATTTTTCTTTTTAATGTGCTGCCAAGCAGATACAAATACTGGCTGTACTGACATGGCTATACTTCCAAGCAGTTGTGGTAAAACCACCTCACGGCTAGTCCGTGGGGGAGCTAGGTCTGACGTAACAGCAGAACCTTTTTCTTCATGGTTTTGATTACAAGTGGGAGCCCAATAGCAGTGGTATGAGGGGCAGGCAGCAGGGTACTGATGATATGTTGTTATCACCATGAAGAGTAGATTTATTTATTTATTTAGTAGTAGATTTATTTATTTTTGCATTGAGGTTGGATGGGGACAAGGGAAAGAGACCCTGGAATAAGATCATCCGGACATCTATTTTATCCTGATATAAGATTCATTCTTCTATTCTGTCAGCCATAGATCTGCTACTGCACTGCCTCTGTGACACATTTTTTTAGGCCTTTGTATGTCTGCAAGGTAATAGTGTTGCATTTGGATTATTTACATATTTCAGATTCAAGGGGAAATCTCTGCCCTTTGGGAAAAGGCAAGGGTAGAGAATGAGGAGAAGAGCATCATAAAAATGTATTAGGAGGCAGAGTGGCTTCTCTGCATTAGTTATGGCATAACTTGGAGCCTTTTAAAAGGATTTAACATTATTTCTAGGATTGCAAAGTCAGATACTTCAAAGTGGTTACTGCCAGGATCATTTCAACATTGTCATTTTGAGCATATGAGTGGCAACGACCTTAATGTGGTCACATACTGCTCTCTTAACCCCTCCAGGTCCCTGGACTTATTCAATGTGCAGAATGTGCTTTGCAATTAAAAGGTAGGAACCATTAGTTAACCTTTTAATCTTATTGCTCAGTATATGGCAGTGAAATTTATCTACTGTTCATTATTCCAACCCTCCTAGAGATATAAAATTATTTCACCCATATGCTTTCCCGCAAATCCTCATTATCCTATCCAAATGCATAAACTAATTTTCATGATACTGAGAAAAGGATATTATTCCATTAATTCCATTTTCCAGGTAGAAGACCTGGGACATCAAGTACCATCAATATTGGAAGAGCTTCTGGCTTTCTTCTTTGGAAGAGCTTGCATTGCAAACTTCATGCCTTGAAAGCACAATTCTGATCAGCTTTAGACACAGTTGTGACTATTCAGTGACTCAAACTACGCAGTCTCAGGATGTGTGTGTATATAAGTAGACAATATATCGGTATCCAACTGTGAAGCTTAATATAACTGACTATTCAAATATCACATCAGCTTGAATCAGTGATAGGGTGGCCAGCAGGACCAGGGCAGTGATCGTCCCCCTGGACTCAGCACTGGTGAGGCCACAGCTCGAGTGCTGTGTCCCGTTCTGAGCCCTTCAGTACGTGAAAGACATTGAGGCACTGGAGTGTGTCCAGAGAAGGGCAATGGAGTTGGTGAAGGGTCTGGAGCACAAGTCCTGTGAGGAGCAGCTGAGGGAGCTGGGGTTGTTTAACCTGGAAAAAAAGGAGGTTTAGGGGAGATGTTATTGCTCTCTACAACTGCCTGAAAGGAGGGATATTGTCAAGGGATAAGTCTCTTCTCACAGCTAACAAGTGACAGAACAAGAGAAAAGGGCCTCAAGGTGTGTGAGAGGAGGTTTAGACTGGATATTAGGAAATATTTCTTCACAAAAGGGTGGTCAAGTATTGGAACAGGTTGCCAAGTGGTAGAGTCACCATCCCTGGAGGTATTTAAGAGATCTGTAGATATGGCACTTAGGGGCATGGTTTTGTGGTAGCCTTGGGAGTACTGGGTTAGTGGTTGGACTTGATGATCCTAGAGGTCTTTTCCAACCTAAGTGATCCTATGATTCTGTGATTCTATCACAGTTCACATTAGTGTGCTCTGTACAATTGGATCTCTTTGCTTACATGCGGAGTTCAGCAGGTCTGCATTAGTACAGCATTCCTGCTTTGTCTGCTTTGTTTAGCGTCAGTGGAGCCAGCACAGCACTGTGTTGTGCTGTGGACATAGATCCTGTCAGATGCAGCAGCAGCATCCAGCTCGGCACCGTGCTATTTGTGTCCTTGTTCACAGGAGCAGCTTCTGCCTCTGGGAAAGCCCTTGTCTTTATTCACTACACATGTTCTAAATCCCTGAAACAATGTACTATCTGGTAGAAAACAGGTCCACCTGTTTATTTAATGCCATGTGGAGAAAACTAGTACAAAATAAGGTCTTGAAAGATTTTACTTGTATGCATTTTTTCAAGGCTCTTGGTTTGAAAAGCTTGTCTTTATTCAGTGGTGTTTCTATAGGAGAAAGCAGTCCCAGGGAATTCTGATACCACTTGCATGATTTATTCCGTATTCTAATCCTCTTCTTACCAAAATGTATTTACTCTGTTGCTTACTGTGGCAATGCCGTCTTGCTCACTTTGTTTTCTCTCTGTATGCATCTTACGCAATCCTGTCTCTTGCCCAGCAATTACTCCACTTCCTAACAGGCTAAAACAAATCCATTTCTCTTAATGGATGCAAAATATTAGACCTTTCCAATGCATTTTAAAATACCAATTTCCCTGCTTTGACAATAATTTTAATTAAAAGTACCGCACTTTTAAAATAATTATAGCACAAGCAGCAAGCTGTGTTTTGGTTTTGTGTTTGGGTTTATTTGTTATTGTTGGTTTGCTTTTGTTTCCATTCCAATAAATTTATTTGATCCTATAAACCCACCTTTGACAATTCTGGTGCAGCTCTGCTGAGGACTCTGACAACTCATTACACATTAGGAAGACAGTGCACAGCCCTGGCAAACAGCAGGGATCAGATGAGGACTGAATCACAACTCACTTATTGCTTAGCATCAGAGGGGAAGCAAATTCTCTCATTCTTACTCATGGGGTATCTTGCATCTCTCTTCTCCTTAATCTGTGTCAGCTTCACCTCCTTGTCTGGGAGCAAAACTGATATTCTGTCTGTTGCAGGAGACCTTTGCTTCACATACAAAGCACCTGGCATTCCCACACAGAGGAGTTCAGATCAGCAGAACTCTTCCTTTGTTTCCTCATGAAGACATGTGGCCTGGCCTGCAACACAGTCACCAGCTTCTGTTTGCTTCAGCTCTGCTCTTACCCCACAGGTGGTGCTGGGATCTTTTGTTGTACTTCCTTCTTGCCTTATTTTTGGTTGGGTGCTATTCAGGGTATGCTCTTATCAGATGCCTCTGTAAAACTAAAGTATACTTTATTTCCACATGCCTGCTGTAATGGTAAGATTTTTAAAAATTTCCAGCAAGCAAGTTACTTATGACATTTATCTCTTAAATTCATGTTTGGTCTCTGTCAGAGCATGTTTTTCATGATCCCTGCTCACTGAGGAATATATCCTATACATTAAAGCTGATATTAAATTAATATGTCCATAACTCTGTTCATCCTCCTTCAGTAGTGCTCATCTGTTTAAAAAATACATGGAACCTGTTTACATACAGCAAATATGACGTTATCCTTCTAAGAACACTTTCTTAAAACTATAATCTGTCACTTATGGGAGGGTGGCATTATGTTTTGTACAAGGAGATTCTTAACATACGGGATGTGAGCTTGTACCATTAAACGCCTCAAACCTCCATTTACTTCTCTGCCAAGGTAATAGTATGGAGAAATCAATACCGAAGGTTCAACGCAAGAAAATCTAGCTACCGAGCTTTTATCCCTCTGCTTTGTCTTCAAGCCAGACTATGGTTTGTATGTATCTGCTCTGCAGTCATAGGACTTCCAGAAGTCATGAGTTTTTGTTGCCATAATCTACAGATCAGCGGGTGTACCAAAACCTGCTGGAATACCCAGGGTAAGTAAACTTATGTCAGGACAGCACTGGAGACTACTGGTTTTTGCACACTGCTGCCAGGGAGATTACAAAGGCACATCTATTGTGGTATTTCAGGTAGTGCTAGGAGGCTCATTCTCCAAAAAGTTTTTCTTTTTCCTGGCTGTTAATTGAGAGGGTGTCATGATAGTTTTGTTTCAGACTGGGTAAAGTGACCAGAGTCTCTTCTATGGCTATTTTCTGAGGAGTTGTAATGTTCTAATATTTTCCAGGCTTTTGATTAGTGTGACAAAAAAACTTTCTTCATTTCCATCTTCCTTTCCTTCTAGTCTCTTAGCAATGTATCGCTAGACAGAGTACTTTGTCTATTTTAATACTTGACTAATCTTTTCAAACCCATTTCCATTGCTATCTGTGCACTACAATTGCTAACTGTATTATACTATTCAATATGGTACGCAGCAGTCCATCAATCCTCTTTCTTCATCTAAAGGCAGAAAATATATAGTAATTGCTTAATAAATCTGCCATTCCTTTATCTCAGTCTCCAATTCCCCATTTGCATTTTTAGTACTTTTATCTTTAGGGCTGGCTGGTCATCTAACCAAGACAGGACGATAGCTAACTTTTATAGTACAGAAAGCAATAGGCTCCTATGGTGAATTAATATTTTTTTTTATTAATAACAGATACTAAATCTTGATGGAATAGTTAATGCCATGCATAGCTCCAACCCCTGCAGAACTTGTCTTGGGTACCTGGGATGGATAATATTCTCTTCATTTGCCTCAGGCTTGTAACCCAAAGAAGTTTCCTGCATTTTGGCATGAATAATTTGACAACAAATTCAGGGCTGAATTCCGGCAAGATCAGCTTTCCCTGTATTCTTAGCAACTATTTTTTTCAAGAGTATTACCATATTTTTAATGACAACAGTGGCACATTATTGTTACAAGGAATTCTTTTTTGTTTCTTGCTGAGCAGTGACAGGTTATGTATATAGTTATTTATGAATTGACAAGAATTTTTGGCCATGAAGAAATCTAAAAGTTCTAGCTAAGAAAAACGAAGGAAAAGCACAAAAGCTTTCAGTTTGTGTATTAACTACACTTGTGATTTACACCTCATTCTGTGCTGCACTGAAGCTTAAGAGCACTCCATTCCCTAACTGAGGTTGAATTTTCTATTAACTGTTTGCCTTCTGAACTTTGAGCTGTGTGATAGGGAGGATGTGCAGGGAGGCATTTATTACTGGTCTTGCTTATATATGTACTTGTTGCCATTTCTGAACAGGAGCTTCTATTGAGCAAACCTTCTGATTTGATAGTGGAACTTTTCAGCATTTAGGAAGCATGAACTTCTGCACACCCATAAAGCATATCTCATCAGCAAAACAGCTTTTTGTGAACATATTTGACACATCCCATCCCTCCTATTCTTCAGGCTTAGGTCAGAAAGTCAAAGCAAGTTCAAGATCTCTGTATTCATCTTGACAGAACTCCGTAAGATAAGTCTTCAGCTATCTAAAAGAACTTTAGAAATTACAGCATAAAACCTGTTTTGGAAAACTAGGATGGTGCACCATCCTACTTAGGATTAAATCTCATTTCTGGTGACAATGAAACTCCTTAAGGCTCTGCTGACTATGGACTCAACGGGGAATTTTGACAAATGCGAGTCTCATGTGTCCTCTCTTTAAACTATGCCCTTGCTAGAATAAAGACATAGCAATAGACAGAAATGAAGAAAAAATCCCCGAACCAAACACTTTTAAAAGCAAATTAGAAAAGCCACTAAGTCAAGACATTGATTGCCTGAGCTCCTGAGGGACTGTTAATAAATGAAAACACATGGCTGATATTCAGTTATTTTGCCTAGATAAATACCAAGGAAGTATTAAAAGCAACATTTGGAGGGTTTCCATAGAACTGCCGAAATGTACTCCTGCTTGCTACTATTACATCAAAATTCAGAGGCAATATAAAATCCCTCATTTATTTTGAATTGAGTGCCAAAGCAAGACGAATAAGCAATTTTGCAATAAGTAAGTACAAAAATGTGACACACAGCTCCAGTCTTATGCTTCAGGGAGCCAAAGAAATTTTATTTCTGGGAGAGTAGAGGTACATAAGGGAGTATACAGTGGAAGAATTACTGTAGAGGTCTTTTCCAACCTAAGTGAATGGGAAAAATAAAAAGAGAAAAGCTTTTCTGGTTAAGCTGAACTAATATTTCTTTGTGGACTCTTCTAGTGTAATTTTTTTCAGATACAGAATGGACCAAATAGTAAGTATGAGACATGAATAAGGCTTCGTGTGGCATGTGGTCCTACACAAGCTGCATACAAGTGGGGGGCTATCTCAAACTTTAAAAGAAAATATTTTAATGCTGACAAATGAGCACAGCAAGAGACAGAACTCTGTTTTATATGGAGCAGAGACAGATTCTAAGACTGTAGATCTTAAAAAGTAGTTACAAGAACACTTAATCCAGACTCATGATAGAATTCCTGCTTAAAGGTGAGATAGCCACATCTAGTTAATTTTCTGACTTTTAGAGAACTAGATATGCATACTATAATCAAATATCTTACTGCAGTGAGATTGCTCTGTGTGTGTGAATATTTCTTTTCTCCTCACCTATAATGGAGAGACAACCTTTTTTTAGTCTGCTTGTGAGTCACCTAGGAATTTTAAATTCCTTTCAATTTTTCAGAATATTCGATATTTAAAACTATTCTCATTGTTTCTATTGTTCTTGGTTATTCAATTGTACTTGATAAAATTGGCCTTTGTTGCCCTCTTTTCTTTTATTTTCACCTTGGGTGAATTTCAGTAATCTCCTATTCTTGCTCTCCTTGCAAATTTTAATCATGTTTTCTTAGAGTATTTTACATTTTTTCAAAGATACTTACATCAAAAAAATAGCTTTATTTTTGTTTTAGTGCTTTCATTCTTGGATCCTTATGTTTAATGACGGTGCTTTATTGAAGTATTCTCTAAATTAAACTCACCTGCTTTACTTTTTCTCATTTGGCATGTGAGTTCATGGACAGCCTTTTTCCAGGTTGCCTTGTAAGGAAACCAAAAGGATCAATCTCACTCCCTTTTAAAGCCAGTGGCAGAAATCCTTCTGATTTATCGAAGAGGAAGATTGAGGCTTCTTGTAAATATCCCTAGAAAGGTCTCCCAAGCGTCAGGTGTGTTCTTCTCTCCAACAATACCCCTGCATATTTCACAGGTCTCATGAAACCTTTCTACAGACATAGAGCAGTATACATCATGAATCTAACAGGCAAAAGGAACAGGGTAACTTCCCTGTATTTCTTACCATCTATCATTCTTTCCCTTTACAACTGACCTTCTTCCTGCACTGCTTTTCTCTGTACATTTGATAAAATGTGCATTCTTGTATTTTTTGTTCCATATGATGTTTGTTATTCAGTCAGCCTTTGATATATCAGAGTGAGTAGGATATGCGGAAAAAATGGGATGTGCGGGTTTTTTGCCTTTTTTTTTTTTTTCAAGTAATCAGTGCTTTCTAAATGTCTTCATGGAGGTAAAAAGGAAGCCAGCCTTTGCTATCAGTGTTAACAGTTGAATATCAAGGCTTATACCTGTAGCTAAAGCACAGATAACTTCACTAAATAAAATCTCTGAAGTCTGTTTTAAATGGCTGTGCTTCTGCAATGATAGTTTCAGTAAAAGCCTGGAACTGCTATGAATAAAACAGATATAACATTGAATCATTTCTTTTTCTGTCCTGTACAAAAAGCTATTTCTGGGAAAAAGAAACTTAAAATTGTTTTGTGTCAGCAATGTATATGAAGTTGGCTTCTGAGTTCAGAAGGGGAAGAAAAGACTAGAAGGCAGAAGGCAAAAGAATAAAGTAGTATTTTAAATTATTTTTCTACATGATATATCTATGAGCCACTTAATTCTATATCTGTGTGGGATTTAAAAAAAAAGACCCATATAACAGAAACAAAGCAATGAGCCAGCTTTAGACATGAATCATAAATTAATTCAGGGATTTCTACAGAAATTACCAGTGTATATGCTTGAAAAAGCCATTGTGCAGGATGTATCTTCCTCTGGTTTGCTTTGACTAATCAGCTACGCAAGTGCAAAATGTTTCAAGTAGAGGCTCAGTGGGGACAGAAGAGTTGTGATCCTGGTGAAGTGCTACACTTTAACTGGTTTCAACAGAGGCAGGGTTCCACCTGAGGAGCCCGGAGATATTCCTAGTTGTCCTGGGTGCATGCCTGAAGCTGAGAGTGGGGAAAATCGATATGAACTGTACTAAAGACACCGGAGTTACCGACACGCAGTGATGGCAATAAACTTTCAAGGAATCAGTTTACTGTGTGNTCTCCCCCTCTCCCCTTCTCCCCCCTGCACTGCACCCCTCTCTCTTTGGCCAGACTGTCTTTTGTAGTGAGCATGGGGCTACTATACTTATAAATAAACTTAAATTCTGAGTTTAGAAATAACTCTTTCCCCAGTGGCCTCAGAAATGTTATTCCTTGTTACCAATCTTATTGCTGGAACAGTAAGTTCATTTCTAAGGCATCAAGAAACATGACATTTGGTATGGAGGTTCTCTGAAGGTCCATGAACCCCGTTTCTCCAAGAGGGAAGGATCCACTTGCTAACTAACTGCTCAGCACCATCCCTGTAAAGTTTTTGCTTCTTGACAACAAGCAACAGGAGAAGGGTTCAGATCAGAAATCAGGCTGCATTCCCGAGTTATGGGTGATTTAAAAGTCTAACATATATGGCCAATTATACCAGACAAGGAACAGAATAGGACAACTATGAACCATATATTGGTTTTGAACTATCTTGCAAAACCAACATCGATATAAAACATTCTACCCTATAATGATATAGAATACAAAAAAAAAAATATATATATATATATGTGATGTTAATTATGAAACAAAACATCCATCTAGAGCATCTTTGTTTTGTTTAGGCTGTTTTCAGTTTGGACAAATGTGAATCTGGAAATCACTTTACTGTTGCCAGTGTATAATATTATCTGGTTCTGGGTTTTACTGTATTTCCTTTACAGCTGTGATTTGTGACCATTTGCATTTTTGCTGACAGGTACTAAGGGTAAGTCAATATTTATAAAGTACTTTTTCCTATGTCTTCCTTTTACTAGAGACTTTCCTGATTGTAACGAGCTACTTTTTCAGAAAGTGAAATACAATTTGGGTGCACATGCCAACAATAATTGTACTTGTCAAAAGAAACAGATAACATTATAACTGCCTGAAATTTAATCACAAGAAATGCGATAATTCATATGGGAAATCATGTTTCTTTCTTTCCATGTGGTTTAGAGTAGTTAAGGGAAAAAAAATTATTCTGTTTGGGCCAAGCATGCAGAATGGCCTAGAAAGGCAATTTAATGCAAAGCTTTTCAAACGTATTGGTGTTTCCTGCCAACAGAAACATACCTGAGACTACAACGATAAAAACACCATATGAAAAGTTGGAAAAAAGTAATTATATTTAATTGTTGTATAATATACTTACTTTGAATTCATTTTGAATTTTAAGATTTTTCTTTTAAAATTTTGGCAGTGCTTCTGGGAGCAAGTATAATGTAGCATATAAAATAACATTTCAGCTGTGAAGTATGAGATTCAAATCTGTCATTAGTGTAACTCTGGGCTAATTTGTTACATCAGATTTTTTCCATATTGATAACCATATAAGTAAAGTTTGAATCTGGGCCAGATCTTGTATTCTAAAATCCACCATAATATTAAATTCTGCTTTACAATAACAACAATCGAATTACTTTTTAACGGTATCAGCCCATTGTTCTAAAAGTGAGGAACAAGAAACCCCAGATCAAAAACTCAACAAAACCAATCTACCAGCAAAACTCAGCTAATTAATCAAAAAGTTATTAACACAAGATTTTTTCATTTTCACCTTTTTAATTAGTGTCTTCATACCAACTAAGATGTGTTCTTACTGTGTTGCTTGGAGAACCTCATAATCAGAATGAAGGCAGATTTTTAGATACAGACTTGAGATGTGTGGGCCTGGCTGGTGGGAAGACCAGAGAGCTCCTGTGCTTGGTTACGCTACAGAAAGCCTAGCTAGAGTTCCAGCTAGGGTCAGGCACATCGGCTTAGCTCTGAGCCTTGATTTGCATGACAGCTGCTCCCAGTGAATGTCTTTGTCATCCGTCATCTTCTGGTGGTATTTTGATAACTTGTGGTATCCCTGTTTACTGGAGGCATCTTGGTTAGTGAGAGGGAGTGGATCATTCACTTGAGATATGTCTAAAAACTTTGGAAAAAATGGGTAAAAGTACATTCATTACTCAGATACGTATCCAGTCTTTGCAAGAATACAGTCAGGATGAGGGTTTTTACTCATTTGTGTGTGTTTTTGGTTTGGTCTGGTTTTTGTCAGTGTTCTGCAAAGCAATACTCCCGTTGTACAATCCAAATTAAATATAGGAGAAGAATCAGTAAGTTGTTTATCACAGTGTTCCTCTCAGAAGTATAAAGAAAATGAATGTGTTGTTTTGTCCTGGAATGATTTCCTTGAATTTGGTTAATGAGTAATAGGGGTAGTCCCTGTGGCTTGGAACTGAGACTCTGCCTGCTTTGCTTTATACATACTGATTTGCCCTGCAAAAAGGGGAACTTAGCAATTCAACAGTCTCTGGTGGTGTTCCCTGCCTAGAAATAGAGTTCTGGAGCAGAGTGAGGAAATGAGCAGCAAAAAGAGGGTTTAATGAAAACAGGCCATGGCAAAGAAAAGCAGGAAGTTTAAAATGAAGATGGTGATAAATGCAGTTCAGAATAATTATTATATACTTTTCATCAAGACTGATAGAAATTTCTTTGCCCAGCTAGGACAATTATCAACAGGGCAATGCCACAATCATGGCAGGAGATTCTTTGTACTCAATACTTGCTAGTGTGTAAAGAAAAATTAATGGCTTGTAGGCTAAGTCTTGCCATACTCTGCTATAAATCCTTGGTTTTGTTCAACACTAGAAAACCACAGAAGATTCAGAATGAGATTTTTTCTATATTTTCCCATTTATTGTTAGATATAAAATGTAAGCAGTTGTACATGAGAACAGTTCTGTAAACTGATGAATTTAAGTGTTGGTATGACCACAGCAACCCAGCATAGTTTATATTTAAAGGGAACTTTTCTAAGAACAAAGTTTCCTGCTTCAGAAAGAAGGTCACGAGCAGTATACAGTGACTTAGAGTAGATATGCTAATATATCCCTAAAGAATCCAGCAAATAATTCTGAAGAAACCAGCTATTTATACTTCAATTTCATGTAGCAAGACCTCTGGAGATGTAGTCTAAGAGTTTTGAGCTCTGTACAAGTACTAATCATCAGAAGAGCTTGACAGTTCTGTAATTTTTCTCTCTGTGGGTTCCCATGGCATATTAGTAAGGTGATTCATAAAACAAGTCAGCTACAGATTTAGGATTATAAATATGTGAGGGAAGAGAAAACATTTTAATCATTTTCCTCTGTATTTTTATGTAGCTGTATTTACTGTTGAATTTGAGGAGCATATACCTATAGAACAGTATACCCTGTAAAATATAGGAAATCTGATTTATCACCAATAAATTTCACATCGTTGCTGAAGTTATATTGCAAAGTAGTCTTAAGTGAGGGCAAAACGAAACTCCTTCAGTCATACAAAAATACATAGAAAGAGGTTATAAAGTTTAAGCTTTTGCCATTTTATCATGCTTTGGTTTCTCAAGCTTTTTTGCTATGACCCCTTTTTCAAAGAGGTGTCCACAGTGCTCTGTGATCTTTCATAATTATATTCAGCATTTGAGATACCAGTAAATTTTGCTTTAAGTCACATAGTTATTACTTCTTCTTTCATCATTTTTGCTTCTGTTGGTGACTCCTGAAATAGTTGCAAGTGATGCCTCTGATATTATCACACCGTTGGCAGTGTTCATCTTCCATCGTGTTGGGTGTAGACACCAAAGGTGTAATAACACTTTATGAGAGAAGTTGAGAAGTGTGTGTGTGTGATTTTTAAATGCACCATTTGTGCCCTGAACCATGCCCTGTGCATTTTAAATAGTGACACTTATTTCTAGCCAGCTGCTACAGAATATAAAGAAGAAATTCACAAATGAAAGAATTTTTATTAGAAATTTCTCCTTCCATACCGAGATAAGAGAAAGCTTGCTGTCCCACCTGTTTCCCAGCTGGTTTGGGAGAGCAATTAGGAACTGCTAGAGCTTAGGGAGATATCAAAATTGATTTTTAAGCTATCTCGAGAGTTTGAAAATACATTTAACTGGATCACTAGGAAATTAAATGAATTTGGGACATCAGTAAGTCCATTAAAATTTCTCTATCTATTACATAAAGCAACAGGGAGCAAGAGCATCTAATTTAGACCCACATATTCCAAATTCAGCAATAAAAAGTGAAAGACCATCTTTTTTCCATTTCTAATGCCTTCTGGAAGTAGATAAGGGAGAGATTAATGTGTTTTCCATCCATTTGTATTCCTTCCTCCTATTACCTATTAGTTTCTTTAGTACTTCAGGATGCTGTGTTGCATTAAACACCAGGTCTTCCCACTGTATAACCTCCACAGGGGTTACGCAGTGTTTTCCAGCCTCTTTCGTAGGTGGACTGGAATAAATGAAAAAGGGTCTTTCTCTGGAGAATAACATACCACTATATGGGAGTATGAACTTCTCCCCAGGGAATTAAATTAGGTAAAAGGAGTTTAATGCTTGAGGCATATGGAACTTGGAGAAGTGAGGAAGGAGACATGAAGCTGGTTGGTTTTGTGTGTGAGGGTCAATGGAGTTTGTTTAACTTACCTGACAAATAAAAATACATTATGTTTTTCTCTCCATGAAATAAAGATTATTCAAAGAAAGTGGGGAAAAAACCAAGGTGGGCATTTTAAGCAAGTGAGAGATGGGTACGTAAGGTCAGCTGTCAGCTGTGTGTGTATGCAGGCAGGTAAGGGCTGTGCACTCAGTTTTCCCTTCAGCATTTGGGAGATGGTGGATATTTCTTAAAGAAACTTTGTAGCCTGCATATCTCATGGATAACGTTTGACATCTTTAAATTACAAGTGTTTAGAATGAAACCAGAGGTCCAAATATCCTTGTTCAATTTCAAAATTCAGAACTGAATCTAATCCAATCTAGTATTAAGACTTTCACCTGTCCTTGATTGCCTGATCAGCCTTGATAAAAGAGAAGAATCTCTTAATCTATGTAATTAATTAATGTAGTAAAGAAAAAATTGCTTTCAAAAATTATTCAAAGAAATAAAAATAATTTTCGTAGAATAACCCTTATTGGGTAAATTATTAAAGAAATTTAAAATAAAATTTGAAATAATTGGAGAATTAAATAACAAACAAAATCCCCTAGGAAATGAGGGAAAACTCACTTTTCAGAATTGTGGTTCAGAACACATCCTTTTAGTGATGGAAAGCTGCAAGGAAGATAGAGCAAATTTTATGGCAACTTCTGGGATAAATTCTTTACAAATCATATAAATCCAGATGAAGAAGAGCCATATGCAATTTTAATTAAGCAAATGCATCACTGCCTTCTAAATGTTAAATGGTGGGATGAGCCACCTACCTCAACAGAGTGACAGAAGCAGTGCACAACAGTACAATGCTAATATGCTATGATGATAAGAGGCTGGTGATATTAGGTACTGACTCTGAACAGGACCTTCTGAGTAGAGCTGTGCAAAGTTTTGATATCAGAACCATGTGAAATGTTAATTGTATTTGAAAAGCAGAGCAGAGCTCTTAGGTCTGCGCTGACTCAGGACAAGCAAGGCCAATGTCCAGGTGACAAAATACGGTGGGTTGTTCCATTCTCATGGACCATTTGCTAATGGGATATAATCTAATTACATACCCCTCTCTTCACGACGCAGGGAACCAAGATCATTGTCTTCCAGTTCAGCTATTTTGAGAAAACAAAATTTTTTGGTTTAAAAACTTCCTGACATATTTTGATTCTAACTTACGTGTATGTTAAAAAAAAAAAAAAAAAAAAGAGTTTGTTTTGTGCTTGGATAAGTATAGAAATATTTCAGGGTTCAACTTCAAGTGTGGAGCTACCAGAAATTCAGTTTTGTAACTTTGGCTCATCTTTCTTTCCAATGACTCTTACACATTATTCACAGTGACTCTCTACTTCAACTATTTTTTCTTTTGATGTAGAAGGAAGTGGTGAAAGGCTATCTGATAATTTCAGAGTGCTATTTTTCTTAGTTTCCCTTATCTGTATTAACAGTTACATCTTCAAAGAACCTGAAGAATGTGTTACCTGTTCATTCTGAACTCATCTTTGAACATGTTAGTTTTTTCAGTTTCCATTCATTACCAAAGCCATAGTGTCCTTTCTAAGAAATTCTCTAAAATTGATAGAAAACTTGTAAGTTTATGGATTAATCTGTCTTTACACAGTCAAAACCCAGTGCAATTGCATGGCATTCTCTCCCTCATCTGCAATCCCTTTGCTGCACAAGAGTCTTGCTAAAGGAAATACAAAAGATTAAATTCCTCAAATACAAGGAAGCATTGTGAATGATTTCCGCTTGGAAGACACTTTTCAGATAATCTCTTGATGTGATTTAATATCTGAAACTTCTCAAACTATTCTGTAAAGTATGGTCCACTCTGCAAAGTGTATTTCTGTGCTCTGGCTGTTCTGCTTTAAATCTCTTGTTGCCATCGAGTAGAATTGGAGTAAAGTTTTTCAGCTTTACTCCCCCCAACATGATAGTCTAAGAATGGCATAAATTAAAATTTATATTTATATTTTCAGAGTGAACTTTCTGTTCATGATTTTTCTGCTCTAACAACTAGTCTTTTCAGCAGTTGATTGGTATTTATGGGGAATTAGATGTATCTCTGAAATGACACCACTGCACTGGTTGGTGCCTGGAGCACTGAGTTTATACATACACACCATCCCCAGCACCACACTCCAGCCTGATAATTTGGATGGGAATGGATAAGCTCTTTTATTTTAAAAGCTACCAATTATTATTGGTTGTACACAAACTCCTTAGGTTTTTCTTTCCAACACAGGGTTTCATAACAGTCAGGACTGTAATTTTGACATTACTGTGATGGTGATCAGTGCTAAGGGCCAGTGCCCCAGGTGAAAACATCATTGTAACATCTGTGAGCTAGCAGGTTTTTTGTGTAGCTTCACATGCATTCTTCTTGTTCTTTTCAGTTTATTCTAGATTCATAGGATAAAGGAAAAGGCTTCCTCCATGTTATCAGTGATGCTAGTTAAGTCACAGGCTTCAGATTTCAAATTGGATATTATTCCTAATCATGGCATAGTCTAATGTGTAAAACACTTTTTTTTTTCCTTTAAGATACCTTTTAATTAAATTTATGGCATTTATTCAGGAAACATTCAGGTATACACATTAACTTTAAACCTCTTCCTCTTTTCTCAGATTGCCTTGCCACCTCCAGAAGCATCTAACAACAGTAAAACCTTCTGTATCTTGTCTCCATATCATCTAAGAGTCCCTTATCTGCTCCTAACATACACAATAAAGAGAAATGATTAAGTTGGAGAGGAAGACTAAATAGGATTGTTGGTGTTTTAGGCACACTCTCTTCTGCGCAAAGGCTCAGTTAACACCAGTTAGTCACAGAAACAGCAGAGAGGGGAAGAAGTCAATTTTGCCATGGAAAGAGGAGGTAGAAACCAGGCCACCAAGGAATCAGATCAGACACTAGACCAGGGAAATATCAGCACTTCACAGGAACAGGTCCTAGTGTTCAAAACAATTTCACTTGCATACAGCTGTCTACTAAAGTTAGAGAAGGGATTTAGAGACTTTAGATAAAATCTACATGAATTTAATTTTAGAAATATCAGTGTCTTAATTTATGAAAGTATAAAATGCATTAAATTTTCAGGTTTATTTACTTGGCTATGTTAGAGCTTATGAATAGTTATGTAGAAGCTTAATTTCACAATCTTGAATATAGATTTCTTTTTTTCTTTCTTTCTTTAAGTAACCTTCCCCTTCCCTTCTCCCCCACCTCAGTGTAGCCTTCCAGTGAAGATTTTTAAGAAAACGATGGCTTAAAAATGGATATTAACTGTGTATGAGTGAATTATGATTGACCATCATCATCTCTGCTGTGTGTTAGATGCTGTTAGATCATGGGTTAAAAGAGGGATTTGCTAATTTCAGACACTTAAACTGGAGAGGCAGGACCAGAATGAGATGGAATAAGAGATGTCATTTATCTTTCGAATAGATCAGTTTAAAGTGCACATAGATTTACTGACTCAGACAGTTCCACTTAGATGTACAGTAGTGTATGGAACTAGAATCAGGAGTCAAATGTCTTTTACACTCCTGGGAGGGTTTCTCATTTTTTAAGAGAAGGAAGTAAAAGAAGCCACAAGTAGAGCAAGACAAAGTAAAAACAGAAGGCATAAATTAAATATAAAATCTTATTAAACAGTATGCACTATTATCTTCTTATTGCTCTGTTGTAAGAAAGTAACTAAAGCAAACAAAACTAAGCTGTTAAAAAGGAGAAAGAAAAATAAAGTCAAAATATTGTGGCTTATAAAGAGCTGGTGCAGATAGGCAAGTAACTGTCAACATTGGAAAGTGCTGCACAATATCTCTTTTCAGTTATTGTATTTCCAAACTTTGTGATCAACATCCCTGTACAGAACATCATTCCACAGCTATTTATTAAACAAAACCTTTAGGATCAAATTGTTAGCTTAAATTCTATTATGAATGAAGAAAGACAGGAGTATTTACTTTGCAAATCATAGTTATTTCCCTAGCTGCCTTCTAGTTCCTGGAAGGAAAGTAAATTGCTTTGGATCTAGCCCGCCTCTGTGTCTTGAGTGGGCCAATTCAGAGTGATTTACTGATCTATCAGCTAGTTTGTTGTCTTTGGCTAAACATAATGTTTGCTTGCCTTGGTGAGAAATTCCACATGCTTTCTCCTTCAGACTTTCAGGGACTATAACCTACTCACCAGGTATTCCAAGAGTTATCTCAAAATGAATTTCCCAGTTGTGCATCAGATAACAGTATTTGTTGTTTGCCATGCACAGCCTCTTCTCTGAAAAATCCATTTTGAATTGAGCTAATGGCCATTCAGCTGTGAAAAGAAATACAGCATAGAGCAATGCTAGAATTGATTGGACCATGGGATATCATCACAACCTGCATAACAATAAACCAAAATGTTCAACAAGCAGCATGACTTAAAATCTGACCTATATTCACCACAACTTGGGGGAAAAAATCTGGGACCGTACATTCTCACTATGAGACAATACACTGAAACTTTTTTTTGATAACTTTCTCAGAATATTTTGATTCTTTCCAAAGTGGTGCTATTTCTCTACTCAGCTGTCCCATTTTTCATTTTAAGAGTTCACTTACCCAAAAATATTTTCACTTCTCTCTCTGATTTGTTTTAGCTGCAGGGAAGGCTTCTTCCTATGACGTTGTGCACATTCTGAATGTTTCATTAGGTACTTCAAATACTCAATGTGTGATAAACTTTTTCAAGGAGCATATTGCAGAAGAAAAGAATATTGATTAAACTTCTGTTTATTTCCTTTTGTATTCTGAATAATGCATTTTTTGCTTACTTTGTGATTTTCTTGCAGTGTTGTTTTACAGATTCACTTTTGCTAACAAATCATATTTTAAGACTGACAAAGTACTCACTTTCTCTTAGTAGATCTTGTGAATGCTTGGAGCCCTTTCAGTGGGTCTTGTGCTTTTGGCTGGGTTTTTGTCATTCTAATTGGGTTTCTTTCATTTTAACGACTGAAATAAGTTTTAACTCTGAATTATGTCCTGCCTTTCTCCTTCATCATCTCTTCTGAATTGATACAGGTTCCTAGAATAATTTGTATCTTGGATTTCACAAGCTTTCATAAGTCCCTTCTGTTATGTATACACATGGAGTATATGAATACATAGAGTACATAAGACATATAGCTTATGAAAAAGTACAGGTGAAATTAATGCTAAACATATATTTCATTTTGAAACTGAGTCTAGATAGTCTTAACAGTATCTTTTGTAGGAATGCAAGGTCATAGCTAGAGATGATTGAAGTCAGTAGAAAACACTGTCCTTTAGGGACTAGTATTTTTTTCTAAAATGTTTTAAAGGAAAAATTATTTTTTAAACATTAAACTGCTTTTACCAAACTATCGTCTAAAAGACATGTTGAAAATTAAATTTTGCTTTTCACAAGTGTACTTCTAAAAATTATAGGATCTACAAAGTATATGAAGTGGAAGAGGTTATTGACAACTGTAACCTGTTGTAATATTACTGAAAAACTGTAAGACTTAAATAGCAGAACACAAAATAAAAGTATTGAATGTGATTTAAAGAATCAGCTGAACAAATTATGTGCCTTGGAAGAACATCCTTTAACTGACAGTGAATCAGTTTACAAATGATGCCCACTAAAGTCACAATGAAAAGTCTCAACTTAAATAGGAGAGAAGATGTGTAAATAGTGGATACAGAAACGAAATTTGTAACTTAGTTTCACTTGGTCTGTCTGTCCAGGAAGGGACATTGCATTGCCCAATAACAGCTCCTGCCTCTGTAAAACTTCAAATAAAATAAAAGAGAAGGAAGTGAAATACTGGGGTTCATTCAAAAATATGGTATTAAAGAAAAAAATAGAATGTTCTACTAGAAATAGGAGCCTTGTACCAGGGTTAATACACATTTGGAGATTAATATAGTCTTCAGAATTTTTTTTAAGGTATTTTTAATTTTGAAACCTAGATTCTAAATAAAAAAGCAAATAAAATATACTGTTCTGGTAGTTTCTGTATCGATTTTCCATCAATACGTCCACAATTTGGAAAAATATTTAATTCATTTTTCCAGTATTAAATAGTGTAGTGATCTAGTCTTTTTAGAAGAAATAATCAGACTGTTGCCATGAAAACCTCCTGTGGTGGTTTGAAGAGACTGAGTTGATGGACAGGGTTTTAGACCAATCGCTTCTCACGATTTTGCATATAAAAAGGTACTGAGGAGGGGGGAAGTCCCTCTCTTCTTTTCCGGTCCCTGAGCTGCGAGGGGTGGCGGGCCCGGGCCCCGCTGGGCCCCGC
>VWZT01008124.1:358724-373462 GCA_013397055.1 Pachycephala philippinensis | reverse complement strand
GTGTTTTAAGGGCTTATTTTTACTTCTTATTACCCTCCTCTGATTATGTTAGTAATAAATTGCACTTAGCAATCAAGGTTGAGCCTGTTTTGCCCTTGAAATATTTCTCCCGCTCTCCTTATCTCACCCATGAAGCTTCTGTTAACCCTTTTTCCTCTTTTCCCTCCTTTTGCCCAGCTGTTGTAGGCGAGGGTGAGCGAGCGACTCTCGTGAGGGCCTGGTGTTAGGCCGGTGTCAAACCACGACAGAGACTCTTAAGGATGGAAACACTAAAATAGCAGAGCTTTGAAGGGCAACGGGCAATTCCGTACTGATATGTGCCTGTGCCTGAGTGGTTTTAACAGGGATGATGGTTGTGCAGATGGAGATACTGAGTCCTACAGAAAGGTGTTTCTAAACAATGCAGAAAACAAGAGCTAGCCCATCCCGAGATACCAGAACTCTGTTGATGGATACATTCAACCTGTCAACCCCTACTGCTGTTTGTGTGTGCAAAGTATTTTTGTGAGTATAAGTGAATCACTGGGAGATCTGGCTGGTAGTAATAGTGTTTTTATGGACCTTATCTGCTGATCCACAAATGTGGAATATGACATTGTTATAAAGAAAAAAGATTAAAATGTTAAGTGGAAAGAATAAATATAAAGCTGAAAGCAAGCTGCAACAGCTAAACAGAAATTACACAAGTCTTTCATTTAGTGTGCTTGCCTGAGGGTGACTTTAAAGAATGCCTTAGAATGCCAGGCATCCATCATATATTGTGATGCAGCTCTAGCAGAGTCAAAAATGGGTAATCATTGTAATTGTTTGCTGTACTTGGCTCAAGCACATGTAACAAATAATTTGCAAAAGCCCATTTTAAATTTGTGTTCTGATGCAGTGTATCATTAGACACAACCAATAACATACTAACAATACCCAGACACATTAACAATAACAGTCAAAGCTTATGAAAAGTAGTCTTACTTAAATTTAATGTTTTAAAAAATTTGACTGTGAGCTTTTTGCTTAACCTTATACCATATTTGAACTCAGCACGTTTTTCTAAGTGGCAGAGATAGTGATCTGACTGTTGTCTTGGTTTGAGTGGATGGCTTGGCTGCTTTGGAATATATTTCCTAGGCAGCTCAAGTGTAAACATTTCCACAGATGTGGAGGTTTTGCGGGTGTCTTTGCAGAATTTGTCTTTGCTGCCTGAAAATGACAAACTATCCTGTTGCACTTCTCATTACATCTCTGGGCTGGGTTACTTTCTCCAGGAAGCATTTCTTTTGATCTTGCCTCCTTTGCTATGTCAGAATTGTGACCTGGACATAAATTTTCCTTTTGTATTCCTGAAAGTGGATTTATTATTAATAATGAATTTGCTTTGCTTAAATCTTTCTCACAAAACATTATCTGTAGGAAATACTAAAAAAACTGTTCAGTCATTTTCCATGAAATTGCCAACAACATTAATATAGCATTTGATTATATGATCCACATATTTTCTTCATTAAAAAGAGGCAGCCTTCCTCTTGCCATGTAATCTGGTTTACTACACACACGTACATAAATCTATTAATTTGTGACAGGCTTACACTTTGAAAAATTGTTTTCTTGGTATCCATGGAAAAATTGCAGATGCTTTTCAACACCTTTTCAAGCACCTTAAGAAGATAAGGTGTTGTCACAGTGCTTTAATTCCAGCTTCTGTTGTCTTCTAAGGCAGCACAGATTTGCAGGGAAGACTTTGGGAATTGGGTCTGGCACCGTGTTACTGCAGGGGGATAGCACTACTTGCCTGCTTGCTGCAGTGCTGTAGCAGGAAAATGACATGCTGAGAGGAAACACAACTGATTCTAAAGACAGATCTACACAACGGGCTTCTATGGACGTGAAAGTGCTGGTCATTGCAAGAATCTACTTCATGGCTCTTACTGACACTCTTGCATTAGCTTTTCAAAGAACAGCAGTCCTGAAACATGTCTGCAATCACACTGGGGTGCCAAAAAACCTTAGGGTAGTTGTAAAGGCTCGAGTTCTAGTACCTGCAAGCAAAGCTTCCAGGATCAAGAATTTTTGTGGGTGTAACTAGCTACAGCGTAAGCAACAAACAGAAACACATCCAGAATAATATCCAGTTTCTCTAAATAAATAATTAGGAAGAAAATAGAATATTATATTTTCAAAACGAGGAATGGAAAGAATTATTGCTCGGACAGCGAGCAAGTAGCAGGAGTGTAATTACTCAGCTTTCATCCCCGTCTCTACCGAGGTGCAGCGGAATAAATGCGGTTCCCCGCCGCCACCGGGGGGCGCGCCTCTCCCAAGTACTTCGGGAAAAAGGCACAAACTGCACATTCCATAAGCTATCCTGCTGAGATGTTTGCATGAGCATGGGTCTATTCAAAGAGGTTTCTAGGAGTAAATTTTAAAAGGTCAGAATATTGTGGTAACTGACTTTTAGTCGAATTCCTTGAATTCTTGAATCGTTGACTATTTTAAATTCTATTTAAAAATTAATTTACAAATGACTGTGTCTTAAGAAACTGGAATGTTTAATGTATTCTCCTTGATTTCAGTTAATGAAGATTACTATTAAATATCTTACTCCTGCTTAGAACTCACAGATACTCTCATAAGACTGTAATGTTCTTAATCTTCATTGTCAGTTTGTAACCATTAATCTAATATTAGTTAATACCTCCCTGTTTATTCTCTGTATAGTTTTGAAGAAGTTTATAATTTAATACTTTTGACTTAAAGGAACAAAAGATAAAAGCTTTCCAAATGTTCAGAGTGTATATATTGATAACCGCTACTATTCTTCAGACCTTTAACCCAAAAGTGTGTTTCATTCCCTATGAGTGCATTGGTGTTGTATAAAGGACAAAACAACTTCATTTCCAGCTGCATAAAGCAGTTGACTAGTGAGTATATCCAAATAGGATCAGAGAAATGGAGAAATGAAAAAAAAAAAAAAGGAAATACCTGCTATTCAAAAAGTAAAAAAAAGGGAGAAGTGACACTATAAAACACGAATCTGTTATAAATCAAACCCCCGAAGATTTCACCATTTACCTTTCAGTTTTGTTTACTGTAACCTCTTAAAAACCTAGCTCCAAAAATCTGATAACGAATTAGAACAATGGGCCTTTTAATCAATATGTACACACACTTTTTCAGATTGGCAAAAACACTTTGAACAAGTTATGGAAAGGACAATTATATTTTAAATACCAAGTTTATTATTTAGAGAAAAGCAGTCATTGCATGCTTTATAACTCTCTGTCTTTTTATACTATCTGTGTACATGGCCTAGGATTGGGAATAATCAGATTCAAACTCAATTTCAAGTCTTTAGCAATTAGTACAGACTTCTGGCATTCATAATATGACTTGGTATATATTGATCAACGCAGCCTATTCATTTAATGTGAAAGATATAATTTGCTTCTGTTGTTCTAATTCTATGCACCATTTTCAGAACAATCTCTGAGAGGAGGTATCAAAATGATTTTCTTGCACAAGTTTTATGACACTGTCTAAAAATATCTGTGCCGTGTCTCAAAATATTACCTATTACATAGCTTCTGTTTTGGTCTGAGAACTATGGTCTATCTCGGAGCTAATTTTCATACTACTGAGGTAGTTACAGGTTGATGTCAAAAATCAGAAAGCTCTAGGTCATTCACTCGTTGCTGGTTTTTAAACTTCTCTTGGTGCATGAATCCTTCCCTCTTCCAGTAGTACTTAAGGTGAAAATGTAATTGTTTATTGTGAGTCTCTCTCAAAAACAAAGGTCTGAGTAACCCCAGTATTATGACTCTAATATGTGGTCACCAATACAAAAAGTCACAGAATGATGAAGAATGGGGACGTTCCTCCACCTTGATTAAAAGAAAGTCTTCTATCACGTGGCTAAAACTGTTCCTGTTCTGTAACTCTGAATCTGAGAGAGACCCTGTTATTAGAATTAGGTGATTCTTTGATTGACATGAAAAGTCAATGTCCTAAAACTATTTGTAGAATCCTAACTTTAAAAAGGATTTTTTCTTTTTTAAATTTCACTGTTTTAATTGCCCTGAATTGAAACATTAATTTTAATTGAACGTCAAATTGCACCTACTGGTATTTCTAAATTACTTCTTTATTGTCTAAACACTTTATGTTCATATTCTCTCCTATGGGCTACCTAAGAAGCCAGATGTTTAGAAATTTCCAGGTCTTTGACCAGGCTCTGTGACAAAACTACATTGTCTACAACTCGTTATGGTGTCCTTTGGGGTTTAGACATATCTGGCCCACAGAGCCTAGGACTCTGAGAAGCTTAGTCTTTGAAATACAGAAACTACAAATTGCAGCCAATTAATTATGATGGAAACTACTTTTTAGTAGGTCAGCTGAATTTTGACAAAATTAGATCTTTCAGTTTGGTTGGATAAAGTGGTAAATTTTGCTATGTGAAAATGCCCACTGTATAAGCAGAATTAGCATCCTACAGGAAGAAATCATTTTGCAGAAACACATTTTAACTGTTTAGCTGGATTATTTGTTAATTAGAGTGCCATGGAACTGGAGTTCCTTTCCTGCGTTCCTTGGGTTATTTTCTGGTGGCTTGGAGTTTATTTTGTTTGGTTGTGCGGGTTTTGTTTGTTTGTTTGTTTTAGAACTTCTTTCCTGATTTTTAATGTATTAAAGGTGATGAAAAAATCAAAATAGTTACAAGAATGATCATATGGAAAAATACTTAGTTCCTAGATGTCCTGATTAAGACAAGCTGCCAGTTGTGAGACACTGCTGCCAATTCAAAACGTCCAGTTCAATATAGAGAGATTAGGCTGGAAACTGCAATAATCTATAAATTAGTACCAATCTACTCCCGATAGCTTCATCAGTCCTGGTAATCTGGAAGGCCAACTCTACAGCAGTGTTGTTGTTGTTTTTCCACATCAGTTTTCCACATCTGAAATAGACCATATGTGATTATTAAGATAAAATACAACCAAAGCAGGTTACTGAAGAAAGTGAGAGAAGAAGGGAGAGATGAAAAAAGATGAAAAGGAATAGGTAAAAGAGAAACTATATATTTGTATTCCGAAAACCACAGAAAAGGAAATGATTTGTAAAGAAGTGATTTTGAAAGACAGGAAGTGACAGAAAGATGAGAAAGGTGTTGGTGGTTTTAATACATGAAATCTCTGTGAAGAAATGTGTAATCAAAAGGTTTTTTTCCTGCAGTAAATTTGATATTTTCATATTTAAAAATTGGGTAGAAATGTGCAGAGGCTCTTCTGAGTTATATCTTAAAAATTCTATCTTATTTTTTTTGCAAGATTTATGATCAATTTAACTTAGTTTTAAATTATACAGAAAGTTTAATGATTACAGCACATTCATAAGAAAAAAGGAAATGTCATTTCAGAGACCTAGACTTTATATGGAGGCTATTTGTATAGAAATTGTACTTAATTGCATAGCCTCCTCTCACTTCTGAATGAATCGGTAACAAGGTAAGACGTGCAGCATGTGTAATAGTGCCTACAGGCCCAAAACAAATTAACGTAATGGGCACAAATGTGTACTCCTGTCAAATTATGTATTTGATTAGGAATGGACTTGGCTTCAACTGTAAATGTGGTTTTGCAGAAGAAAAATAAGCCAGTTAACCCATGTTATTCTGAAATGTCTTACACAGGCCTAGAAAGAGAGCCAAAGAATAGATATGGTTTGTGATTGAACTGCAAAACTGACTAAGATTTCTCTTCTGTTGTAATACAGATTCCTTTAATGCTGGCACTTTGTTCCAAAATCTAACAAGTTAACTAAGCAAAGCTTGACTCTCATAGCAACATTCTTTTGAATATGTGCAGTTAACATCAAGTTGGGTGGGAGTGTTAATCTGCTGGAGGTTACAAGGCTCTACAGTGGGATCTGGACAGGCTGGATCAATGAGCTGAGGCCGATTGTCTGAGGCTCAGCAAGGCCAGGTGCTGGGTCCTGCACTTCAGTCACAACCCCATGCAGAACTGCAGGCTTCAGGAAGAGCAACTGGAAAGATGCCTGTTGGAAAAAGATCAGGGGTGCTGGTCGACCAGCAGTGTGCCCAGGTGGCCAAGCAGGCCAGTGGCATCCTGGCTTGTATCAGAAATGATGGCATCAGATTGTAGCAGCAGGACCCCGGCAGTGATTGTCCTCCTGTACTCAGCACTGGTGATACCACACGTGGAATCCTGTGTTCAGTTCTGGGCCACTCACACAGGAGGGACATTGGGATGCTGGAGCAGGTCCAGAGAAGGGCAATGGAGCTGGTGAAGGGTCTGGAGCACAAATCTTATGAGGAGCAGCTGAGGGAGCTGGGATTGTTCAGCCTGGAGAAGAGGAGGCTCAGGGGAGACCTTATTGCTCCATACAGCTGCCTGAAAGGGGGCTTAGCCAGGTGGGGGTTGCTCGCTTCTCCCAGGTGACAAGAAGAAACACCTTCAAGCTGTACCAGGGGAGGTTTAGACTGGATATTAGGAAAAATTTCTTCATGGAAATGATTTTCAAGCACTGGAGCAGGCTGCCCAGGGAAGTGGTTGAGTCATCATCCCTGGAGGTATTTAAAAGATATGGCCCTTATGACCATAGTTTGGGATAGGCTTGGCAGTGCTGGGTTGATGATTTGACTTGATGATCTTACATATCTTTTCTATCCTAAATGATTCTATGATTCTATAGTAAAGAGATATTTTAGATGGAGGAGGCATGGTGGGTTCAACCAAACTCTAAATTATATGACTGTCTCTAGGTAGTTCCATAGGTTAATTCACCAGCCTACAGTTAGTCAATAAAGTACTGAGAATAGACCTGTCATCACTATGAAATACAGGATACTTGTGGGGGAAGGCCTTTGCTCAGTTACTGACAGAAGAAAGGGGCAAGATGGTTCTATTTTGATTAGCTTAGCTTTTGCTTTTGTGAGGACTTTGGTTCCCTTTCAAGTTGTAAAGACTTACATCTTTCAGAGATGTGATGTTAGGCCAAATTTGTAGATACCCATCTTTGATTTCTAAAAACATGAGCCTTGTTTCTTTTATTTCTCATGTAAAACATTTTGATAAAGGATAGCTTTCTTCATAAATGACACCTTATTATGAACATTTTTAGACATTATTAGAATTATTTAGATTTTATTAAATCCTCTGTAACAGTCTCAATGTCAATGAATACATTAGAAGTGTTTCATAATATGTGCTCTGTTAAGAAGATAAAGCTTGATGGGATGTTCAATATGTAATAACCAATATCTGTCCAATATATGTCCAGTATATAATAACAAGTTATGCTATATCGTATCCAATGCTTTGGATATCCTGCATAAAACATTTTACAGGAAAACATTAGTTTCTCAATAAATAAGATTCAAAAAAGCCTGAAAAAGGAACTAATTTAAAGCAGAACATTTCTATATTGGATAAATTGGGTTAAAAATTGGTTTAAGTATTTGAGTAAACTTTGCCATTTTTATTAGTGTTTTGGCAAAACAGAAAAATACTAACCCTAGTTTTGCACAAAAAAAAACCCAAAGAAAAGCAAAGTCATGTAAAATGTTAAAAAAAAAAACCATGAAAAAAGCTTCAAGGTTAGAAATTTGTCATTAAATAATTTTATTGCTTGCTACATTCTGTATAGGCTAGAGCTATTGTTAAGAAAGTCATTCAAGAATTTCAAGAGCCCTGTCTCTTCAAAATAAGATGTAAGAGCAGACAATGGCTTGTGGTCAGGGAGAGTAAATATTAGGAAGGAGATTAATTAGCATGCCAAAAGAACTTTACTAAGATGAGGAGGCTACAATGGGGCTGAAAATCTCCAGCTGTGCAGAACTCTCAGGAAGGAGGAAAAAGTGGTAAATGAAGAATCAAAAAGGGTCCCCTACCTGTTTAATCAACCGCAATGATTAGAATAATTAATGTTTTTTCAAGCTGTGTCGCAGAGATGATTCTTAAAAGGTGCTGGTGATCTACATAGCAAAGAGAAACAAGAGTGTGTTTCAGCGAGAAAACTAAAGCCCCCCCCCAAACTCTTCTGCTATGTAATATGCATTTTTTTCATGTTATTTTCATTCTTATACAAAAGAATGAAGAGCTAAAAGTTTCATTACATACTTAATCTTCTAGTTTTGTCTGCACTAGAATTACTTGCCCAGGTAAGTTATACAGGTGAATTTGCAAATTGTTCTTATAACTTAGATAAGGCTTGAAAATCCATAGTGAAATAAGGTCACCCAAACCAAATATACCTTTCATATCATACTATCACCCACAGTACCTTTTGTTGAGCATAACTCAAATTGTACATCTGTATTTCTGACCAACATGTTTGAGCAAACAGGAAAATTTCAGTGGGTAAAAATAGGAGAAGTAACGCACCCTCTTTGCATATCTTTATTTCTCATTTTGCCTGAGAACAGAAAACATGTGGAAGACTTTCTTCAGTCACATCCTTTGGAAAAGATAAACTATAGGGGGTATGCATTAGAAAACTGCTGACCTACTTCTTAAACTTCTAGGATACTTAATTACACAAAATGGTAAGAAAGGCAAGAAAGAAATTTAGAGAAGTCAAAGTTCACAAAGGGTACCTATGTCCTACCCAACTTCTGAATTGCTTCTATTGAGATTTTATGCAGTGAGATGGTTAAAACACGTGACCATCCAACACACAAATGTCAACTAGATGCCCAGCATTTTTTGGTGCTTAAATAAAGCCAAATCTGAAAATTCAGCCACAGCTCTTGACGCTGAGTACTTCTGTATACGGAACATCTAAAATAGTTAGAGATGCTTAAAGTAGGAAAACATCTTCTCAAGGAGATTGTGAATAACACAGGAAGGTCTTAGTATGCATTGGTTTAAAAGCTGCATCAATCTTATGATGTTATGACTGTTTTGTTCACAGACAATCTGCTGCATACAGTGTTTGCTTTGAAAGGGTGTGTCTGGGACTAGGACACAGGGAGACACTTGCCTTTTTCTGGAAGCTGTGGTGTGTGCCAGATAAAACTCTGGGATAGGAAAAGCTTCAGATTTTTCATGGATCTACTGAGAACAGTCAGATGAGAAGACTTCCCAATTTATAATGAATAAACTGCATCTAAAAGAACTGATATGTAGAGAAAGAAAATTGTCCTTGGCATCAAGACACTGCTTATTATTGTGTTGTAAATTTTACCATACAGTTTAAATTGTTCACTGTACAAGAAAAGAGCTTTGAATTTTTGAACATCAACAAATACAAAAACTCATTGCATGCTTTTCTAGATATATAAACTTAACTCTGACAATGACAACTTAAAATATTCAGTAGTCAAAGTGAAAAATTAAGATTTTAGACAGGGTATTTTTCTTGAATAGGCTTGGTCAAACCTGAGTTGCTGACGTTGGTTGGGGAAGTTTGTATTACATAAAAAGCCAGATCCTTCTGTGTTTAACAACTTTGGATGAAGAAGAAGTTCTCCATTTTTGAAGGCCTGAGTTCCAGGGTTTATCTTAGTGAATTCCTGTTGCATCTGTTGTGGTTGTTGGGACCATATAGAAAGTCAGAAAGATTAGATGGGGTGTCAGGCAGAGATTTCACACCATTAAGATGTTTTCTGTTTCATTTGTAAGCTTGTGAGGGCTTTGCTTAGACATGTCTTGAGATGGTCTTGTGCCACTGATCTTGGACAGGCCTGTATAACAATGCCTTATTCTGAAGCGTATGTAAGATGTCCATAAAAACAGATGTCCTTAATGCTGACCATCTCAGCGACCATGCTCTCTGGATCTTTGTGGTTTCTGCCCTTTTGACAGTACGTGTGTTGGTAGAGATCCACAGGTGTTTAGCAGTCTAGTCAAACTCATGAAGAATGAGAAATAGGAGCACCTTGGAGCATTTACCCTACAGGAAAAATATCAAGGATTAAATTGCAGTAATAGCAGAAGGATAGGGAAAGCCATAGAAGACAAATACATTAAATCTTGAAGTGTGCAGTGGCCTGACGTAGAAGATGAAAGTCAAAGAAGAATGAGAGATGAATACTTCAAAGCAGTTCAAGACTCAACTAGCAAAAGTCAAGGAGAAGTTGAGATGCAGCTAGCAAAAGACATCAAGGTTAATAAGAAATCATTGCAAACATAGTAAGTATTACTATAAAGAAGATAAAAAGAAAGGATGAGTCCCATTGTGGAGGAAGAAGATAGTAAAGGGAGAAATGGAAGAAACAATAATTTAAAACGTATGTACCAATCATTAATGACGTGAAATTGGTTAGCTCAGTCATCACAGCAATGACAAGGGAAAAAAAAGGCTTAGATAAGACTTTGTCTGTAATGAATCCATTTCGTAATTTTTGTAGAAGTGTGATTGTTGTAATCATCTCATGAACTGTGCCCCTGAATATTCACAGAA
The DNA here is from genome assembly GCA_013397055.1 of Pachycephala philippinensis. Classification (NCBI taxonomy): domain Eukaryota; kingdom Metazoa; phylum Chordata; class Aves; order Passeriformes; genus Pachycephala; species Pachycephala philippinensis. Next base: position 363,049 of record VWZT01008124.1, on the reverse strand, counting down.
TTGTTTGAAAGGGTCTCAGAATTGTTAGTCATTGCTTTTGAGAAATTGTAGAGAACAAGCAGGTAGCAGATGACTGTATAAAACCAAAGCAAATTAAATGGTTTCTTTAAAAAAGGGACCTTCAAAAGAGTGGGTTGAAAAAGGGTCAGAAAATGAAACTCTTGTAGTTCTACTCTCAATTTCTGGAAAATACAGGGACGGGTAATTCAGCACACTATGTCTAAATGACTGGAAGATACCAAAGAAAATGCAAATCCTATCAAACCAAAATCATTTATGTTTGTGAATTAAATCTGCTCTGTTCAATGGTTTTCTAGACATTGACAATGAAAAAACCTCATAGCCCAATTTGAAAGATTCAGTGGGATAATAAAGTGATCAGAGATCTCAAAACCATGGTATACAATTAAAAGACCAGGGTAAAAATGTGGTAATAAACACATCAGAGGGACGAAATACAGAGTAGGGTTGCAATAATTTCCAGTACGGGAAAGACTGCTGATCAGAGGAAAAGAGTAATTTGTTCTTCATGCTTTTGGTGAATAGGATTCACCATGACTAATAAGCTTAAATTGCAGCAAGATCAACTTGTTTCAGGTTTTGGAAACCCCTTCTAAAGTTAGACCGGTAAAACTCACTGATGCAGATCAGTGTGGAGTTTCTATCACTGACAGACTCCACCGATGGTGATCTAGAAGTAGATTTGCATCGACATCTGCCAGCAGTGACAAGGTATATCTGGCTTTGCTTGGCAGTGGGATACCTAGGTGTTCCCTTGGGATTCCCTTCAGTGTAAGTTTATTCAAATATAAGAGCACAGCTTTTGCAGTTAAACTAGTTTTAAAAAATGAACTCCATACTTTATGGCCTTAAGTGAACACATTCTTCATTTGCCGGAAGTGAGTAAAGCACTTTTGTGACACAGTGTTCAGGACATAAATTTCCTTGCATTTCCTAATAATTTCTCAGCATGTCCCTTCTGTTCCATCAGCAACCTATACACGCAAACTTTTCTTCCAATATATGTCTTGGTGAGTATATTACATAATTCCAACACTCTTTCATGTAATGTACAGATGTGTACACAAAATACATATCTAAATGTATACTCCCTCTTTTTTTCTCATTCCATCCTTTTCCTTGTGCAACAACTATATTGCTCACGCCAGTAGGGTAACTTACAAGTCTATTACCAGCTACACCATCTTCATTGCTACCTCCCTGCAGGCTCCATCAGCTAGTCAGAGGTAAAGACACCTGAACAGTTTTGATTCTAAATTAGTAAGTCTTAATATTAAAATATTTATGTTACCGAAAATTTGCGAAATAGAGCATATTTTGGAATCAAGAAGAAAGAATTTTTAATTAACTACAACAAGGTGTCTTGACTGGACAATGATGAAGAGCTATGAGGCAGTTTCTAAATTCTCAGTTTAAAATTATGTTCCTGTGACCATTAGTATTATTCCCTTACAACTGCTGCAGTAACAGATTCCCTGTCACATCTTTAAGATGCTATTGTTAAACACATCAGTATGTAACAATACAGTTACATTTTCTGTAAGAAATGTATGTACATTTAAAATAAAGAATATTTCTCAAGATACATAAGTCTTTGAAGAGAAGTGAAATTATTGAGAAAAAGAGAAAACTTCTTAGTTTTGTATCTTCAAAATGCCATTTCAATCAAGTATCATTGTGTGCTTGAATAAATGGAATTACCAACTTGTGTAAAGTCCTTGATCAGAATGAGGCTCTTAAACCAATTATGTGGAGATCAGAGTGCTTAAAATTATAAGGAATACATTTAGAATTATTAAAGGCTTCAAATAGCTTGGTTCAGGCAAAATTACATATAATTGATCATTAGTATGTGTTGTCAGTAGAAACTGCAGTCATAGGTGTTGAAGATCACTTTTTAGAGAAATTGCAGTGAAACTTTTACAAAACTCAAACCAGAAGAGATTCCCTTTTCTGAGAATTTTTACTGAATGCAAATCCTAGCCACTTTTATTCCTCTTCTCTAAGTAGGGAAAGATGAACAATAACTTAAAAGTACTAACTAATATTATCTGGAAGAAATTGTCAAACAGAGATGAAGCAAACCAAAACCAAAATAGATTACCTTGATTGCAGGGTAAGTGAAAACACAAATTCAGGAACTGGGATGTTGTTAAAAAAGTTTAAATAGGTAATTCTTAAAAAAAAAAAAAAAAATCATTGGCTTTATAGAGAAATTTATTCTCTGCCAAAGGGCAAAGCAATTTGTAGGACATTAGCATTAAGACTGACAAATACAAACTGGATTGTCAGAGAATGATTCTCTAAAGGACTGACTCTATAACCCACCCTGAGAATAACATGACTGTTTTATTGATTCTTATTTAGCCTCTGTGCAGTCCCTCTATCCCTTTGCTTTGAATTTTATGATTCATTTATTACAGAATATAATGTCATTCTGGATAGGTAGCATTTTTAGAGTCAGGCACATAAATCCTAATCTGGCAATCATCCTCTCTATCTGTCATATGGGTGACAGGATTTTCATTGATTTTAGTGAGACAAGTTTAGGAACAAAATGCCATATATCATGTAGTGTATGATGTCAGTTATTTGATTTAATTAATGCTTTATAATCTGTCAGTAGTTACAGTTTATGACCAAAATCAAAACTTGCTAAAATCAGTGGCAATCTCATAATCACTTCTCTTTTTGCATGAAGTGTCATTTTTCTGCTGTCAGAGAATCTCTTGATGGACTTGACCCTAGTTCCAAGTCTGAAAGTAACTCGTGTTTTACCACAGAGAATACTTTCAGCAACTACACTGGGAGTGTTGTGTTCTTAACATACTTGGCAACATATTCGCGGTGGGTTAGTCTTGGCTAACAGCCAGATGTTCGCCCAGCTGCTCACAGCCCCTCTGCCCAGCAGGACAAGTAGAGGAAGAACTGGAGTGAGAGAGCTCAGGGGTTGACATAAAAACAGGAATACTGTTTACCGATTACTGTTACAGACAAAACAAACTTCACTGGGAGAAGATTAATTTATTCCCAATTAAAATAAAAATGTGGCAGCTAGTTTGAGTAGTGGTAAAGAAGAAGACACACGTTAAAACAACGGCTTTTCTTCCTTCTTTTCCCAGGCTCAGCTTCATTTCAGACTCCTCTCTCCCTGACCAGAACAGGGAGAATTGAGGGCACGTACAGTCACTATGTAACAGTTTCTCTTCGCTGCTCGTTCCTTCTCACACTTTTCCTCTGCTCTGGCATGGCTTTTCCATGGGCTGCAGTTCTGCAGGAAAATGTGCTCTGGTCTGGGTTTGCCACAGTTTCGTTGGGTATATGCGTTTGCTCTGGCACGGGTCTCCCAGGGCTGCAGTGCTCTGCCATGAAGAGCACCTTCTCATCTCTCTCTGACCTCGGCATTCCCCGTTGTTTCTCACCGGTTCTGCTCCCACTTCCTCTCTCCGCACCGCATTTTCTGCCCTTTCTTGGCCATGCTTTCCCAGAGGCACCGCTAGCTTTGCCCAAGGGCTTAGCTGTGGCCGCAATGTCTGCATTGTGGGGCTGGCAGGAGCCAGCTGCTCCCAAAACGGGAGAGCTCCACACCTCTTCCCACAGAGGCCACCCCGCAGTCTCTGCCCCACTCCCTCCACCGAAACCTTGCAACATGCAGCTAATACAAACCTGAAAAGCAGAGTGTTACTCAAGTGTAGGGAATAAAGCTAACGTTAAAAATTAGATTAATTAGGTCAACAGGATGGCAGATGGAACTTAAATATGGAGATAGCTATGCTGGAAAAGTAATTGAACTATTTATGCACCTTGCTCAGTTCTAAATTAAATTTAACTAATTCGGGAAGGCAACCAAATGTAATTGAAGGCTTTGAGTTAACATAGTGTTGCTGTTTAAAAGACAAAAGCCGGAAAGAGAGGGAAGAGTGCACGATCCTTACAAAAGGGGATAACACGGGCAGGCGGCATCACAATGTGCCTCCATCAGCACTCGGGCGATCCGCGAGCTTGTGTCTCTCCGTGCCCCGAAGGCGCGGGAAGTTCTATCTTGACATGACTGTGAGTTTTGGAGGATCGTGTCCGCCTAGGGGTTTGCGCCCATCCAACTCGGGGAGCGAGGTGCCAACGCGGCTGTAGCGGAGTTCCAGCGGCGTCCACCCCCACCTGGAGGAGGCGGTGGCTCAGCGCGGCTGCTGCGGGGCAGGCGGGGCGCGGCGCGGGTGTGCCCGTGCCGGGGCTGTGCCCGTGCCGGGGCTGTGCCCGTGCTCCGGCCCCGCGCGTTTCCCGGCGGCGCGGGATGCCCGGCTCCG
>VWZT01008124.1:114224-357831 GCA_013397055.1 Pachycephala philippinensis | reverse complement strand
TCACTCCTCTACCGCTCCGCCAGTGCCGCCCGGGGCAGAGCCCCCTCCCTCCCCGGCACCTGGCAGCGGCGCCGGCCGGGACCGCCGCGTCTCGCCGTGCCCTGTCACAAGTACGGGCAGGGCGGGCAGGGGGGCAGGGGCAGCGCTCACGGCCGGGGGTTGCGGTGGCAGCGGTGCGGGGCTGCAGCGCGGCGGGTGCGCGGTGTCCGGAGCGCCGAGCTCGCAGCCCGGGAGAGCAGCCCCAGCCTGACCCGAATCTCATCAGTTACGAAACCTGCCGCTGTAAGGTGGCTGTGTCCTCAGCGGGCTTCGCCTGTGCGCCTCGTTCGGGCTGTGTTTGCTTCAAGTTGAGTGCAACACAACCAGGTTTCAAAAGCCGTTCACGTTTCTGTCAGTGGAAAAGATTTTCTTTAATCATCCAGTATCCTGCGTCCCTTGGTGTCACTTTCAGAAATCAGAATTCTGACCAGGCAAAATAATTTTCAGTTTTCTTTATTGTTTAGCCTACTGGATTTCTTTGATTTGCTGTAAAGCATTGATTAGGTTTGCAACTTCAGAGGCAACAGGTTTCTTCTTGTGCTACAGCTTGCTGGTGACTGTGGTTTGCTGTAGCAAACTAAAGTAAATGTCTCCAAGAAGTCTCTTATTTTTCTGAGACCTGGAGTGACTTATGTGTATTTTCTAGCTTTATGTAAATGTTGCATGTGGGATGCAAACTTGGCTATTTGTCTTAAGCAGCTAGGAAAGAACTACTAAAGTTTTGGGAGAGCTTATTTTCCCAATAGTTTTTATTAAACAGCATAATTCTGGTGTTTGAGAACACTTCCAATCAGTAGTCAGATATTTTTGTTTGCCTTGAATATCTTAAAAAAAAGACCTTAGGTTCTTGTGTTCAGTGTGATGTGCTTTGGGACCTGTCTGTGATTTTGGGGGAAAAAAAGCCAAAATCTGGTGCTATAGAAATGTTCTAGGATTGAAGGCTGCTGCTACAAAACTCCAAAATAAGTATATCAGTTATGTTTTGTAATTGGGCAAAGTCATTTATGTAAGGACTAACCTGCAAGGCTGAGGAAGCTAAGTGCTCTCTAATGCCTGTCTCCTGGGTGCCCACTGACATGTACTGTAATATTGGATATTAGCCAGATAATTTATTCTGTGACAAGTAGGTGTCCCCAAGGGTTTTAAGAGTGACTGCTTTGAGGAAGTACTGCATACTGATTCTTCTGAGGCAATTTGCAAATATGCTGGCTTATTTTTACACTGTGTAAGTTTCATGAGGCTGGTACTTCAGTGAAGAGTATGCTTTTATTTCTTATGCAGAATGCTTATGTCCTATTGATTGGTACCCAGTCTGGAATATTTATGGATGGTCCTAATACTTCACAAGGCTCTCCCTTTAAAGCATGGATAGTTTTCAGTAATTCGTAAGATATAACTGTAAAAACCCCCCAAATTGTGATAATCTACCTGTACAAGAATGCATTAGAAAAAATGTCTTGTAAGAACACTTATCAGTTATCATAGTTAAATATAACATGGTGGAGAAGTTTTAACATCCTGCATTTTTATATAATTTGTAAATTTACTTGTGTGACTGTAATTTGTTGGTTTTCAAATTGTGGTTAGCAACGTAATTAGTGATTCAGATGTGGCCTCTTGTTAAGGAACTGGACAACAGCATTTGAAACATATGGGGGGTAACTGTCTTGCAGAGTTAAAATCAAGGTATGCAAGGCCTGTGTTTGTAACTTAATTCTCTGGTAAGAGTAGGATATTTTTTCAGGCTTTAAATACCCTACAGATGTAAGGGTGAGATGGAATTCTGGTGTGAAAAGAAGTATTTAAAGGCTTAAGTTAAGACTTAACTGACAGGACTGATTAATGTGAAAGATAATGACCCTGACTTCTGGCTCATTGGCTCAGTTTCTTAAGAGTTTTAGATCACAGTGAGCAAGAACACAGTCATTCAGAAAGGGAACCCCTATAGAACCCGATAAACCAGGATATGATATTTTATTCATAAAAAACCGAAAACCAAGCCAACCCCCAAACCTAGCTCTCTTAGCATCCTCTAAAATGTCAGTTTTGTCAGTAAGTGTTATTAAAGTAAGATTATTAGCTAAGATCTTTTCAGTACTTTGTACAGGCAGAACTGTAACTGACTCTTCAATCCTTTTGAAAGGTCTTGATCATTCTGACAAATCTGTTGAAAATAATGAAATAGGCCTAGGCAAGAACTGTGCCTTAATGTGTAACAGTGGGAAACTGGATGTGTGTTAGAGGCTACCTACATTCTCACATCTTTTTCTTCTGCAAAAATTGAGAATGGTATTGTTTTTAAATAGGAGGCTTTCCATCTTAAAGATGGGGGGAGATGGGATATGTCAAAAAGCAACTCCCTCAAGTTGTATGTGCAAGTCAAACATTTTGGGTTCTATACAAGGGTACGTTTACTTTTTGCCTGAAGTAGCTGGGGAGAAAGAGTTTTTAACCCAGCCTTAGTGCTGCTGCAGTCCAGTTGCTGAGTAGCTGCAACTATTCATGTCTGTCACTAAAATAAGTCTCAGGGTTGATGTGTTCATTAAGGTTTTCCGAACTGCCTTGTTAGCCTGCTTCAGCAGCCAGTGGTGTCACGATGCTGGGAGGTCCTAGCCCATGGGAATGTATCCTCTGTTTATTTCAGACTTGGGAATTGAGGCTTTTCAGTAGATGCTGTTAGGGGTATCTTCTTCATTCATATTTTGTTATATTGATAATGCTTTGTGGCAATGGTTTTATCTATGATGATTGCACTAGACATTTGATAAATATATACATGTATTGCAGTTTGTCTGAAATAAAGACTATTCTTTTTGAAAAATGTGATCAAGAAATGGCATTACATTTATACTCTCCTACTCTGAACATCCTAAATCTTATCTAGCAAACCTTCATTACTCATAATGCTGTAAATCTGTGGAGAAAAACAGAGTATAGGAATAAAGGAATTATTTTTCTCTTTCTGATTAATTTCCAAATAGTGATGGTATTTCTAATCCTAGAGCAAAACACAATGGCTTTGTCATTTAAAATCACTTTGTCTTTTTATATCGTCTTTACAGTCAGTTGGACAAAATTGCATACAACCACAGTTGTGTGTTGTATCACTCTCTGAAAATCTTTCAGACTTTCTTTTCAGAAATTTTAATTTTTATTTCTTTAAAATTCAATGAAACAACATTCTATGGAGTAACTCATTTTAGTAATTGGTATTTGTAAACAGTGTCTTGTGCATTTGTGCTCATTAAAAAGACTGTGTTTTATATGGTAAATTTTACTTGCTGCTGGAAGAGAGATTTTTGGGTTCTAACTTGCTTGTTAGTGGTTTATACTTCTTCTTTTCGGAGGTCATGATTTAGGTGATTATTTTCAAATTTAAGTTGATGAATGAACTCCACAACTCAACTGTCATAATGTTGCCATGAAATAATAGGATTGGTTGATCATTGTAACCAGCTGCATCCTACTGTGATGTTAACTATCATCCCACCATGTTAATACAGTTATCAAAGGTAAAGAAGGTAGAAGAAAATTGAACAGACCTTAAAACCAATCAGCTATGAAGAGGAAGTTTGCACTGGTAGTACTCCTTTTTACTCTGCTGTGCTGTGGGCTGTTCTCACATTGACCATCAAATGTATTGCCTTCTACAAGATGTGGCAAGTTTGGGCAGCTCGTGTTGGCTTCCCAGAGGAGTCTTTTGGAAGTATTTAAAGAGTATGTTTTTTCAACATTAGTGAAAACTAAACCTCTGTGTTTGGAAAGGAGATAAATCAAATACTAGGTCTCCATACCAATTCAGTAATAGCCAGCATTCATTATTCCCTTGTCTGTTTTGGAGATTTAAGGCTTCTCAGAAACAAACACTGCCCCTCAACTAAGCTCCATGCCAATTGTGCATTACAGTTTTGAGCAGAACCTCCCTGTCCAGCTGTGGATCACACATACACCTTTGTACAACTGAGCAAGCCAAAGACTCTTTTAAAAAGGATTCATCACAAGTTCTTTGCACTTCATTATGGGATGACCATGTAAATATTTGGAAGGTTTTCATGCTACCAGAGTGGAGTACCAGTAACTGTACTTGAAGAGGAGGAGGACTTCTGTTCAACAAGTTTTTTGCATTGGACAAGCCCTCCTAGTTTTTTGAAGATCCTAAATGTAGTTTAGAGGAAGTCGGTATTTAGGATTGGATAGTGCAGCACTCATTGTCTTTTTTCTAACTCATGTTTTCTAACTCATTAGTTGTGAAAAAAGATCTGGTGGTCTTATTTCTCCAGTACTTTTTATGGTTCAGGGTGAAAAACCTTATTGTTGGGTATGGCAGCTCTTTTATGGCATACATATGTCATGACATCAGGAGAAAAAGGAATTGCAAAACATGAAAAATTAGCTGCTTCTTTATGTTGCCTTAAGCCTAAGTTAAACCAAGAACTTGTAGTAACATAACTTTTGCGAATGGGGTTTTGAATCTTTTGCATGTGCCTGTCTGTTAGCTGAAACTTATTGGCACTTCTAAAGTAGTGTTAGTCACTTTTTTTACTTGACTTTGTATGATCTGAGTTTTATTCATATGGTGAAAGAGGAGAAATTTTGAAGCCTAGGAGGTCTGACAGAAAGAATAAGTGTTTTGTACCTTCACCTGTAATTACTGCCTTTGAAATGAAACTAATAAGGACTTGACTGCTCTTTTTTAAACTGTAAAATATGGGAAAGTGCTAGGAATTTGTATTAATTTTAATTAATTAAGGAAATTTAAGAAGCTATTGAATTGTTCATAACTTCTAAATGGAACATGACAAATTATAATGGGAAAGAGTAATGGAAATCTTAATTTTTCCTTTCTTCTATATTATTGACAAAGGCGTCTAATTTTTATATGTGCTTTTAATTCATTCTCAAGTACGAATTCCTTTTTTATTTCACGTGATTACTTTTCCTATGGTCTGTTTTTGCTGCCTGTTTCTAGAGAAATATTTTTTTTGTCTGAAAAGGACGAGTCTACTAATCTCAAACTATTGTTAACATTGAACTCTTGAATGTCTCTTGGAAGGCATTAACTTGGAAGCTCTTTATATAGCTAACATTTAGAAGTTAAGTAAATGGTAATGTGCTTTTCCTTAGATTGCCCTCATAATCTAAAGTAAAGCTGATAACATTGTTTCATCTTAGCTTTATCTCCTTTCTCTGAAGAATAATCTTTATTTTATATGCTGTAGGTTATTTAGGGGCTATGGATACCCAGTCTTCTCTTGTCGTTCCATTAAATCTTATTGGGATTGACTCTAGCCATCTGTGCTTATTATAGTGTAGTATAAATAGCTTTGTAATAGACAAATAGATGGGAACAGTAACAGAAACTGCATAGGCTATCTTGGCTTTACAGTCAGAAAGGAAAGATGTCCAAGAGGTTTTGTAGGCGGTGGCAGAACATAGGGAACAGTAGATTGAGCAGAATTAGAATATTTTTAGACTGACACCATTAATTCTTTTTTCCTATCTCCTCTGTTTCTATTAATTCCTAATAATGAAAGCATTTGATGTAACTATCTGCAGAAAAGAGAAATAATAGCTTGGATTAGTATGTTTGCAAGTGTTGGCCAGTTTCTGAGTGTGACTCCTTCGACTGAGTTGAAGCAGTCTGTGTCATGTCCGTGTTGTCATGACTCCTGGTGTGTCAGTGTTGTCCTTGGATCCCCTCCCTTCCCCTCAATATATGCTGAAGGAAAGAAAAAAATCTTTCAGCAGCTGGTTGCTTTTTTGGAACCTAGCTTTAGACCAACTCCCATGTATTCAAGCATAAGGAAACTTTTATTCTAACAAAGGTATTTCTGTCGTATTTTTATCAGTATTGAAATAGTACTTTAGTAAAATATCTGTAGTTCTGTTTTGTGTTGATTTTTCTAACGCAGACCTTTTTAAAATTTTTGATACCGATTTTGCAATGGTGTTTCTTCTGTTGTTTGTTGTTTCTCTATTATCCTATTTGTCTTAACTTGACATATTTTAATGTCTTAGTAACCATAGTTTCTTTTTCTGCATCTGCAAGTTCCACTATGCTTAATGCTAAAAATCTTGCCTGTTTGCTTTAGAAACAAATACTATGGAGGCAATGCTAGTAAATGCTAGCATAGTGGATTGTATTAAAAGTTTTTGTAATTTTCATATTTCTGGAAATTTGATTTCTGAAAGAGAAAAGTTAGTGGCTAGTAATATCAGTGTTCAGAGCTTCACTGGTAACTTTATCTAATTTGAACAATCTTTAGTAATTTGTTAGATTTTTTTTAATGGTTTTTCACTTTTACTGTCCCATTTCACACTGGTAGATTACAGTAGGGAAAATTATGTAGGAATTAATGATGTACCTAAAAGGGTGCTGCAGTGTAAGGTAGCAACCTTGGACAAGACACAAGGAGAGCTAGAATGAAATTATAACCCATGACAAAGCTTTCACATTACAATGAGGATGTGATTTCACTGCTCTGTTATTATCTTTGCAAGTGGCTGCTGTAACAGAACACAGTAAGAGAATGGGTATAAAGGATTTAAATCATTCAAACTTTCTGGTATTTTACCACTTCCAGAAAGTATTATCTTAATATATTTTTATTACAGACTATCCAGTGCTTGACATTTTGCTGCAGAAAATTCTTATGAACTAATTTTTTATTTTCTCATGTGATACATAATTATTGACTCAGAGGAGACTGTCAGTTTGCAGCTTGTTCAGTATCTCTCTAAAAAACTCTGCAAGTCATCAAACAATTTTATATAGTGCACTTACACTGGGGCCTGCATGCAGCTGAAAACAAGCTCCTTTGACATTTTTGAGCTTGCTCTTGATGATGAAATTAATTCCAGTTGTTAAATCTTTGTAGCATAGCAGTGAGAAGTGCAGAACTTACTCCTTGTTATATGCTACTGCATGTGAAAAATGATCTGTGTTTTACCAGCTATTCATTAAAACAGAGGGAAGTTATTAATACGAAGAGTGTGGGGATCTATGTTTAATGATGCATATATGTTTGAGGTTTTGGCAGGGCTTGTGTTGGTGACTGGAACATCACTTCAGGAGAAAACCCAAACAGTGATTCTTAGAAGTGAAATCAATTGATTGGGAGGTAAAGGAGCAGTGTCAAGAATCCGTTGTAGAAAGTGCACTTCCAGCCTTTTGCAAAAGAGTAAGTTAACGACTTTCATCAGATTTTAAAAGTCCCCGTCAAGCTCTGAGAACTCTTTGTATTCATAAAATTTAGGGCCAGAGTAGACCATTGGATTTGACAACAGGCTTGCCTGTATATAGTGGTTTAGTTACTTTTGTCCTGACAGATGATATTACACCCAAAAATTCTACTTTGGCAAGAGCATTTCAGGTTTTGGGAATCTTTGTGTGCTACTGGCATAGATTAAAGTTTGCACTCTAAGGCCTGCACTGGGAGGGAATTAATTAGCTGCAATATTCCCAGATGATCTAAGTACCAGATTTATGCTGTTTTGCAGAAGAATAAGGAAGAATACAATTTAAATTCATATTGATCTGATCTGGAAGCATTTCCTTCTTTGGCCTAAATACAAAATGACTGGAACGAGTGCTTGATTTTTCTTATGCTAATTTGCTGTTTAAAGGGATTTCTGTTCTACCATCTTCATAGAATTTTCTTGTGTGCATTGTCAATAAAAGCCAATTGCTTTTATGTGAAAAATCACAAATGGTGTTGGAATGCAAGCCAATTCAACTCTTAAGGAAGATAGAGAAATGGCCTCAGAATTTTCATTAAGATGATCACCAAGATCCATATTCGTTGTTTTGATCTGGTGTTCAAGTCTTTAAGCATACTAAGAATTAGGTATGCAGTCTTGTTTTCAACATCCAGGAGCAGAAAACATGAATGTGAAGAGCTCTTACTTTTCAAGGCTGGCAAAGAGCTGTCAGATTGCTCACTGTATTGCAAATAGTGCACAGCATTTCATATGTGAACTGGATTAAAGCACACTAAGTGCATAACTATTTTTCTACATCTTATTAAATCTGGCATTTCTCTCCTAAACTGCTAAGCTGTTCAATTTTTCATACAGGTGCTTATTTTTACAGTTGTATATATCTAACTTTACTCAGGAATTCTTGGTAGGAAGTTACAAGGTCCTGTGTTGATGAAATCTGGTTCTTGGGGCATGAGTGGACAGAATTTCTTTACACTTTTAAGAAAAAGACTCAATTATGTTAGAAAAAGAGGCAGTTGGTTCCACTTTTGATATCCACTGATATTCATGGGTTCCTCAAAAGAAAATATCCTCTCAAAGCATGCAGGTATATATGCCCAAAATTGCCTTGTAGTTACTGTAAGTAACATCTTAGCCAAGTTAAGTGTAACATGATTATGAATCATGAGATTTCTCTCTGAGATCTGCGGGTGTAGTCTCGTAAAGATGGAGAGGGAGGGATATGCAGAAGTGGAATTAACTATGTAGATTTGTACTGCAGATTGAATAATATAGATATATAAAACCTCAAAACATTTCCATGTTCTTCACTAGGACTGGATGCATATTTATAAACTGGGTTCTACGCAGTAGTAGAACTGTGTTTTGGACAAAAGCTTCCGTACCTTTCTGTCTTTGCATACTTTTTATATATGCTGAATGTTTACAATTCCTCTCTTTTTTCATTCCAGTGTAAAAATGATAGTTTCTTAGGGCATCACTTTTTTCCTCCCAAGTTTTCTAGATTTGGACAGCTTCTGTAAATAGAAGACATTTTTGAGTAACGTAACTCATGGGAAGACGATAACATTTTTTCCCCCAGAAGGTTCTAAAATACTAATATTATAGAGTATTTGATGTCTAGCACTTGGAAAGTTGAGATGTTCTGTGGGTTTTGATTTTTGTTTTTTTTTTTTTTTAATAATAAATGAATGATACCTTGTGTGTGTGAGGGCACACACACATGCTTATGCTAACTGGTACCTCAGATCAATAAAAATGTAAAGTGATTTTACACTGTCTATCCCTCATTCTGAGGAGCAAAGTACCTCACAGAATGTTGGAAGTATTTTATAGGTCCAACCTCACCATGTCTGCAGTTTTATCTTACCAGCTGATATCCCATTGATTGCAGATCATTTTTGGGTATATACTGAAAGTGACATGGGTTTAACAATGTTTGTGGTGTGCAGAATAAAATAATAATTCTGAATTCATATCTCAGATTTGTGAGGCAGTTATCCGCAATAGTTTCAGCTCACTGGCTGGAAGAACTACCTCTTTTTTTACATGCCTATAAATATCACATAAGAACAAGGCAAGTATTGCTACAAACACGTAGAGATTGTCAAGAAAATGTTTGTTTGAACTCCAGCTTCTCCAAGAAAGGTGGGAGAAGTTATAAAAATAATACTTAAAGAAAATGTGAGAAATTATTCTGTGAAGCAAAGCTGATGTTTGATTCTAACAGTGCTTATCTGGTTGTAAAATGTGATAGCATCTTACATAGTTTGGGTTTTAAAAAGATCTTTCTTGTCAAACAGATATTCCTTTAGCTGGAAAATAAGGGGATCTTGAGTTTTTTTACAGTTGGATTGTGGCTTTCAAGCCCAGTTTGAGTGTAGTTTGACTATTCAACAGCATGAAGATTAGGAAATGTTTTCCCTAAAATATTGTAAATTGCTGTCAAACATTATTAATAATAAAAAGTTCGTCTGGTTAGTAATATCTGTGTAGTGCTGCTTTTTCTACAGATATCTATGCTTTTTATTCCAATGCAGATAAAGGTTAATAATTTGCACATGCTTAATTCCCACACACACAGAGCCTACTCTTGCTTAGTTATATCAGAAACATATTTTTATTACCAGCAAAAAGTACTAGTTGAAGCTAAAATTCTATAGCTGTAAAATTTTTTACAGTATTTATACAACTGATATAAAATATGTCCATGTGCATCGTTCATTTATACTGCAATAAAACAAATTTAAGCTTGAAAATGAAGTAGATGTATTTTCAGATTTGACAAATGAATTTTTCAGTTGTTTAAACTTAGGTAGCTGTAGCCAAACAGCTTGCTCATTAGACCAAAAAACCTGCCAAGAGTAATCAAGCATAGGGATGAAACAAAAGACATTGTGATGTATTATGTCTTGGGTTTATCAAGAGAAGTGGTTGATTGAAGGAAAGTGAAGGAAAAAAAGAAAATAATCTTCATAATGCTGAATTAATTATAATTTCAAATTTGAAAAGCATCAGTGATGTGTAGTCAGCTAACCCTATATGGTCTGAATTGTTAAAGGAAGTCTTTCAAATAGTGTATTTTTAAAGAGTTTCGCAGGAAGTGAAATGTTTCTGCTTGAAGATTTAGGATTGTTTTCTTTTCCCCATTTTATCAAGTCTTCACTGTGGATTTCTCTGGGATCATGTTGTATTAGACTGGATCTGAACCTGGTTTGCTGGGAGTCTTGTCTAATCGAGGTCACAGAGGATATGTTTACTGATGTTTGCGAGAGGTGGAATTATGCCAGTCTACTTTTTTTTAAATCATTATTTGGACATTTAGTCTACAAAACAGACTTCTGGATATATTTTGCATCTTTAAAAAATAGAAAGAAAGCATACTTGAAATAGAGAACAAACTAAGTCATCCAATAAATTCTTCTCATTAGAAAAGCCTGTCTAGTGGTCTAAAGTAGTAAAAATACCAAGACTGTTGTGTGGAGGTTTTTTTTTTTTCCATTTTTTTCTGTTTTGCTTTATTAGGTATAAGAGAATTCCAAGTTCGTTGCTACTTATGGAGTACAATGAAAACATTGTCCTTTATTTTGTTAAGTAACTGTATTTGACTGGGGATTTTATTTTCCTTTTCAATGAATTATTTTCCTGAATAAGTTGTTACTTGTTTTTTATTCTGCGTCTCTTTCCCCCTTCCTCTCCTCTTCAGCCATTTGCGAGGTGCGGGTAGAACACAATCTTTCAGTTTCACTGATATGAAACAAAGTATTTCATTTTGGTTAATTCATCTTCAAGGATTTCTGTTTGTGTATTTAAAGTCTGTGTCTGATTCATTTGCTGCATTGCTTCATGGAATTGTAGGTAGGTGCCTCTGCTGCTTTTACATGCCCGGCTCCTACAGTGAATTGCATTTTGTATGATCACTCTGCTTTCCCCTTTAGCTGAATCACATGTTGCACTGTGCAAAACAGTGCAGAAAGTCAAGTAAATTGGAGGGTGACAATTATGAAGTAGAAATAAATAAAATCGGACAAGCATTAAAAAAGCTGCACAGTGCATAGCAAGACAATATTTCTGAGGGAAGATTTTCATCCTGTATCAGAAAGGCCATTTATATAGATAATAATACTGTTAAAAACTAAAGCTGAGTAACCTATTTTGTCAGAGTTATTGAAGCATCTGTTGCGGGGCTTAATTCTGTGGGAAATCACAGGGTTGATGGCAAAGCAAAGTACTGGAATGGATTTACACAGTAGCTGTTTCTTTCATCTGGTGCTGGAGTAGATTGATCATCTGGTGTCATTAATTCTTAGATGTCCCAAGTACAGTACAAATCTGTAGGCAGAACAAGTCAAAACCCAGCTTAGTTAAGATATACCATTGTATAATTATAACTAATTTTTTTGAAGTCTGTATTTAATCTCAGTTCATATTATGGTATATCCCTCTTATTTCGCTTGTCTTAAGTGAAGTTCTGTTATACCTGTCTCAGATTTATTTTCTTAAAAAGTTACTGAATAATTTGGTATTTCTAACGTTTGTGTTTTTTCCTCAGCTTTATTCAGAAATCTGCTATTTGCTATTTCCCTGCTTGACTAGGCAACACAATAGGTTGTTCATGTTTAAATATTTTTACTGAAATAAAAATACTTTACAACACTTTGCTTTTATGATGTTCACAAGAAAATTAGAAATTAGGGTAGAAATGAGGGTGAAATGAAAGTCAAATTTTTATTGCTGTTATATCAGCTGTAGGGATTTGCAGCATGTACTTTCTAGATTTCTTTGACGCTGGTCACAGTGATAAATGTCCCTGTCTCTTCAACCTTTACACCAGGTTCAAGTCCCTGGTCAATCCCATAAACATCTCAATTGTTAGTGTTACTTGGATTCTCCAGGCGAGAACCAGTGATTTTATGCCTTTTCTACACCAGTTTATTTTTAGGTATTTGGTAGGAGAGAACTGGAAAATTGGGTAAAGAAAGAACTTCTTCCCTTTTCAACCTGGATCTAAATAATCAAGGTCACTCCTGTTTTAAACAGTTAAATGCATGAGTCTCTAAACTCTGAAACTGAAGGGCAACAGCACCAGCCATCCCTGGGGGTAGAATTAGTGAGCATGTAAACTCCCTGCCCTCCCTGAATCTAGATTAGTGGAAAGCTGGGCAGTAGAGTTGCATTGTATCAGAAATAGAACTTCTTATCTAAAAAACTTGAGTATTAATTCAGATCAGAATTCCAGATATTATCACTTAGGTCATGAATTTGGCAGAATTTTTCTTGTTCTATTTTTGGCCTTTCTGACAAGTCGACTGTATGAATCTGGAAGTCTTCCTGCTTTCCTCCTGTGAGTTTTAAGTTTTTTAAAGACAGCTTTGAGTGAATGGTGTGCTTGCTTAAGTTAAATATATTTAACAAGAATCTGTTTTATTTGTGTGTGTATTCTGTGAAATTTGACCGTGACTCTTAGATAATGCCATCTGCTTTTCAAAATACAGATACTTCTGTGTTTTTGTCATTTGGTGGCGTTTGAGTGTTTTTTGGAGGTTTGGATTTTTTTTTTCCCTTTTTTCATTTAGAAGGAATTATGTACCTATTTTCTGTTATAAACCGGGACAGTTTGGCAGGGAAAATGTCCTGTAAAAAGTGTAGTTTGTTCGCTGGGAAAAGGGTTTAAGAAATAATCGAGTTATAGGGGATTAAAAGGAGGTTAAAGGCTTCACTCCAACAGCGTAAAATTAGTTAAGGACTTGATACTGTTATTTAGCTGTGTATTGCTGTTCTGAGCCATTTTTGGCTTGAGGTGTTAGCAACAGGTATTTGTAATGACTGGCTGGTATCTCTGCTGCCAGGAGGCTTTGTAGGACAGGGAAGAATCCTGAAATCTTCTTCAAACTCTACATATTAGCTTTCTGAGAAAAATTTGAGGAAAATATGTGAAGTTTTATGAAACAGCAGAATACTAAAGCTGTACGAAATAGTATTGTACCACCCCAACAGCCTTTGCTTTAAAGTTAAAAAAATAACATAAATATGAAATAATTATTCCATATTGTCCTTTGATTTACTGTTTCTCGCCTAGTTCATCGTCATTGCTCAATTTATGTTGTTTTCTCTCTATTTAGTTTCTTGCACACAGCAATTAAATCAGCATTCTGGAGAGAAAGCTTAAGAACAATTTAGAAGGTTTCTAAAGAAAAATTGCTGGTTTATGATCACATGAGTATTGTTAGTGATTCCTTCTGAGAATGGAACGACACAATTAGTGAGAAAATATTCATCCAAAGGCTTTTGAGTACCCAGAGTTCTTACCTCATGGATGTCTAGTTAGCCTGTATAGGCAGCCTACTGTATGTGTTTAGTTGGAGAAGTGGAATTTATCTGATTCTTTTACTAGATTAGATTCCTACTTAATTTCTAGTGGTCTGTATTTTACAACACTAAAAATAGCTTACTTGTTTCCTTAAATCACTTAGTAACATGATCAAAATAAGACTGAGTGCCAAGTCTTAATTTTCACAATGATTGTTAATGTTTGAACATGTTTAGTGCATCCTGAAATATCAATGATGAAATGGTCAGGTGTACTGATTTGTGAATATAGCATTTAACTATAAAGATTCAATTTTAGTCCAATACCATTGACCAATACTTTGAGAGGTTGATACCAGTTTTAGAGGGGTTCTGACACTAGATTTTTGAGTTGAACCAAACTGACAGTGTAGTCATCCTAGTTAATCACTACTGGGACTGATTCCTGCTTACTGAATTTGAATTTCTCACACCTTGAGTGCTCTGTGTTCTGTCCAGTGAGGAGTTCAGGCTTGTGGCTAACGTAAGCCTGTGAGCAGGCTTCCTGTGAAATCACTTGCTGTGATTCCATTACGAGAGATTATTAATTTGTGTTAAGATTGTTACTATCTGGCAAGTTTCTGTTTTTGCTGTTCATTCCAATAGTGTGCGGTTGTTTTTTAGTAGATTAAATTGTTGAATTGTTTGCTTTTGGCATTGGTAATGCTTTATTGGTGGGTTTGATACAACAATATTACTTTGACATTTCAGAAAGTTAAGCTCTGCTACTTTGGAAAGATTAATTGTAGCACCAGTTACTGTGACAGCCTAATTCACATTTCATACACAAAAGAAATGAAATATCATAAACTTTCAAACTACTGTAGTATCTGAAATTATGTGGTTCTTTTTTTAAGAAGATGTTAAAACCACAGGGTTTTTTGACCATTGAAACTTGCAACCTTCTTTTAATTTAAGTTTCTCATTACTAATGCAGTAAAAGTATCCAAATCATAGAATTTTTCGAGGGATCTGCTGTGCAGGAGCAAATAATGTTGGTGCCAGTAAATATCAGATCAGGTGTGTAAAAACATGTAGATTAATTTCTAGATTGTTATTTGCAGGTATAATTATCCTGAGCAACCACTATTCCTTTCAATATTTTAAAGTTTATTCAAGAGGAATATACATCAAGAAAACCAAAATCTTTTCCGTAGTTAGTGTAGTTTATCTTATTTGGACATGTTGCAAAATTTTATGTTAAACAGTAAAGCTAAAAGTAAGATTGTGTACAAATTCAAGCTGGCACTCAGGATCTACAGTTTCAGCTAGGTATCCCATCTTTTTAGTGTACTCTTCTGTGCCTGAAAATTCTGTATTTCCTTTATGTCTGGACACAAGACACTCACTATTTCCTGTGAAGAGCTTCCTTAGCTCTTTTAAACATTCCTGTAACACACAAATCAACAGCTTGTTTTGAACCCTGGCTTACAGTACATGAATTGTAGAAACTTATTTGTAAACTTGCTTGTTCTTCTGCAGATGTGTTTTTGTGTTAGATCTTTCACAATAACTTGCTGAAGAATAAGCAATAACTAATCAAGAACAGCAGAAATCAAGAGCATGACCTCAATTTTTTATATCCTAGGGGAGCACTTACTATATGAAATGTAACTTGAATATCATGAACTACAGGCCAAGTGTCTTTTAGCAGCCAACTCCCATATTTATTTGCTTGCATTCAGCTAGAGCTGCTACTCTGCAGACACTATTCTGAACTAGATTTGTATGTTTTTTCAGTATCTTGGGAAAGTTTTGTGTTGATAAGAAATTGTTTCAGGTTCTGTAGGGCTGTTGATAAATTCAGCAGAAGATGAAAGTAGCTTTTAAAATTAAATGTGTGTGGAAAGCGATCAGTTTCTAGATAGAAAATAGCCTTACCCAGTGGGATTTCTGTATAGTTTTCCTATAAAATGTGGACTTTTTGTTGTAAAATAAATTGTTTTCAGCAGATCTTATGATTTTCACTGAAATGTTCGAAACGGTAAACAGTCAATTTGTCTTCGTTAAGACTTTTTTTCATAGAAAGTGAAGTTACATTTATTTGAGAAACTTGGTATAGAAAGTTAATTGCATGCTCACGGACTTGTAGTATTACCTGTTATACAGCACTGTCTGGGGGGGAAAAAATCACCAGAAGTACTGGTGATTGTGAAAGGTTCCACTGGTATACGTGAAAAGTTCTTATGGGTTGTAGTGAATTCAAGGTAGAACTGACCTAAGAACGAAAATGATGTACTCTCTCAGACTATTGAAAAAAACCCTGTAAAACCCCTGATGAAAACTTTCAAATGAAAACCAAGTGTGTGGTGTACTGCTGTGTATGAGCACTTCCAATTCTTACCGTTGTTTCACAATACTAAAATTTATTTGTGGTCAGTGCGTTTCTTGGCAGTTTCTGTCCATACCTTGGTGCCCCGTATCACTGACTCGGAACAAAAGTGTGATACTGCAGTGTGGTTTCACAATAGGCATAATATTTCTTGATATATTTTGGTGATTGGTTATTTGTAGAGATATATGTGCTTCTTAGCTTGTATTTTAAAAATGCCCAAACAAACCCAAATGACTAAGCAACCAAAGAAGAAGCAACTTGTTGCACATAATTAAATTTTCTTGTTATTAAGTTAGCATTTGGATTTGGTTGCTTGGTGAATAATTCTTTAGCACACATAGTCTATTTTAAGGGACAAAGTAAATATGCTTAATATTTGCTTTCTGGTTTTAAGGAGTAATTTCATATACTTTACATCTC
Organism: Pachycephala philippinensis; assembly: GCA_013397055.1. Classification (NCBI taxonomy): domain Eukaryota; kingdom Metazoa; phylum Chordata; class Aves; order Passeriformes; genus Pachycephala; species Pachycephala philippinensis. Next base: position 341,468 of record VWZT01008124.1, on the reverse strand, counting down.
CATATATTTTCCTGTTTGTTTTTATTGGTCTACTGCAATGTTTTTCATATCTTTGTGTCTCGTGTTTACCTTTTTGTTGCATTATTAGATAACTAATGGAACAAAGGAAGCTAAGTGCTTCTCTAGGGGAAACAGGAAAATAAAACGTTGATATATATACAACAAGCATTAGAAGGGTGTTCTCACTGATGTAAAAAATTATAGCAACAGTATGGTAATTTCTTTGTAGCTGGATTTTTACAGGCAGTGTTATGTGTTTCAGATTTATTTAGGTGCAAAACGGCAGAGCAAATATGTGGCTGTTTGCAGGAGGAGCAGGGTTTTTTTTAGTGTGTGCATATATATGCACATGGTGGATTTTTTTGTCATAAATATTCTTTGACTGTTAACTGTAGGTCTGAGATGTTAATATTCTTTTTTTTAGACTACAAGAAAAAACAGATGAGGCCAGATGCTCATTTTACATCTTCTTTAATTCTAATGACAGAGCTAAGCTTGAGGAAAGAGTGTTGTAGTTTCTTTTTATTAGATACCTTGCTATATATATGGTGTGGCATAAACTAAATTTGTAGGAAAAGTAAAATCTTTTTTATTTGTTTGGTTTTGTTGGTTTTTTTACTTCTTTTGCAGTCAAAAATTGTAAGTTTTCATTATTTTGCTCTAAAAGGACTCTTGCAAAAATACTGATTTGTTAAGTTTGTCATGTCTATAATTCTGTCTCATATAGAAATATTTTAATTAAGTTGGGAATGTTAGGAAGACTTAAAACAGTTCATGATAAATGGACAGTGTGTTATCCTTGCTGTATCAATTATAGTGAGTATAGAGAGGACCTTGGAACAACTTTTCTCTCCAAATGAAAATGGAAGATCTTACTAAAACTCTTTATTATTTGCTTAAAAAATTCTTTGTCATCAAGGCATCTGTCACTCCTATGGGTATTAATTTCTACTGGGAACTTTTTCTATCAGTGATGGAAATAGAAATACATCTTTGAGTTTTATGTTGAAGAGTAATAGAAACAAGTAGTATTTCTCTGAAGTACGAGTAATCTTGTGAATTGAGTCCTGATTACAAAATTACTATCAACATCTGATACATGTATATGATGATTAATGTAAAATAAGTAGGTATAGAGAGGAAATGCTTTTGCCGTTCCTTCCGGTATCTCCCCGTGGAGAGCCTAAAGGTATGTCTACGTAGCAAAATGCTCTTAAGAGATACAGGTAATGAGTGAGGGTATGGAAGTAATAATATAGAAATAGCATAGCTCTAGTAGTGCAGGGCATTAAGCAAGCTAGTTCATCCTGTTTCTGAGCAATACCTGAAAAAGCAATATATGCTGACACTTTCAATGATTTTGGTATTTGAAGGTGGTGTGCAGAGGTGATTTGAATGGATCTGTGTGGTACTTTGAACAAAATGTATAGTTTTACAACAAAGCGCTGAAGCACCTTTGTATGAAGTAGCTTAACATAAACCTCATTTTTACTACCTCCATGTGAAAAATTAATGCAGAACAGTTAGGCAGCTTGCTTGTAGGCCTCAGTTAGTCCATTGAGCTTATTTTTGAGCAACAGCCACTAAACAAATGTATGTATTGTGGCTAGCAGGATATGTATTACTGCTGCTTTCTGAAACCAAAAAACATTCAGTGGCAATGTTGTAAAAGTAGGCTGTTGGTGTGCAATTATTTAGGAGCAACTGAAAATCACGGCTATTATCAAAAAGGTTCTAAATATATTTAGCTTATTCATTGTTAAACCTGAAACTTGAAAAAATATTTCAGTTGTTGGTGTCCTAGTTTTTCTGACTTGGTAACTAAATTTTAATTTGACTGAAGAAGAAAAAGTTTTTTAAAGAACATACTTGACACATTTCAGAAATTCTGTTTTTTCTTTCAATAATGCTTCAGAGCTCTCCAAATGCTTATGAGTATCAGAGAAAGAGCCCATGCAGATCAGGGGCTCTGGTTACTAATGCTACTCATACATCAGCTGTACTGCTACAGAAATTTTGGTATTTCAGCTGGGACTTAATTCAGGACCCCCAAAGGTTAGAAGTGACTGTTTTTTTTTTTCTCAGAATATATGTTTTCTTTGACTCTTATTGTTGTAGCAACTGAAGTAGGTATGAGAGGAGGAAAGAGTCCTTAATCTGCGGGGGAAATTTATTTAGATATTTTTTGGCCATGCTTAACCTCACTTCTGAGGTAAAGAATGAAGAGCAAAGAGAAGAATTAAAGTGAGAGAGGAAAATAAGAGCACACACTCTGAAAACTTTAGAATAAAAGGGAGAGATGGGTTTTGACTTGTCTGTTTCTGACAGTGATTGGAGAGAGGAGAAAACTTCAAACTGAGTGAAAGCATTGCTTGAGATGTTCATATCCTCTGCCACGTATGCACATAATATTTAAGTAATTTGCCTATTGAGTTGCAAAATGGGAGCAGCCTCTTCCTATTGATGTGTTTCTTGAAGGTTCTTAAAGATAAAGCAGCCTAAAGGAAAATAAACATGTATTCAAATACTCTAGAGGTGTAATCTAATTTGCTTAAGGCTATTGCATCTCCCCATTTCCTGTAAGGATAGAGTAGGAGCTTGACCCCAAAGTACCAAAAATATAAGATCACAGTCATGGAAAAGCACATGATTGACACTGGATATTGTTATCACTGTTCCCTGACACTTTATGATTATAAGAGCATTTAAGACAAGCTTAAGACTCCTCAAGTATGTACGTAATAGTCTTGATATAATTTATCTTAAAATAGGAGATATTAGTTAATATTACAGTAGCCTTTCTACTTTGTTAACTGTTTTCCTGTATATTAGACCCTGTTTTCTGTTTTTCATTGTGAACTATCTGGAAATGGAGGAATTAGTAAGACGTTTTTAAGGCTTTTAAGCCTTTCAGCATTGATTAGTGTGACAGTTGGAGAGGGAGAAATTTTGCTGAAGTTTTTATCTCTTGAAAGGTCATCCCTTTTCCACATAATTTGAGCTGTAATTAACAGGAAGAGTTGTTTAAAAGGGGAATGAGCTTAATGGATACTACACTTGTTTGAAAGGGCAAATCTGCTGTGAGTAAAAACCCTACTTCCCAAGTGCCTGAGTTTCTTTCTCAGGAGGTGTTTCTTCACTTTTCCTCCTTGAATGAGCCTTTTAAAACTATACCTAGATTTCTTTCTTCCTCCATCCGAACCATTAAGAATACAGTCCAGGCAGGAGGAAATTGCTAACATTATCATCAGAGGAATAAAATTACTTCAAGCTCTAGATGACCATGTTGTTTTTGCTCACTGGCTGTTACCTTCTCTGCCTTAAATCAGATCATGTGGTGTGTGCAAGGTCGGTGCTCTGTACCTGTACATCTCTAACCCCAGTATCTTGGTCTGATAAATGTGCACATCAGTACAGCTGCAAGTAGGAGATACCTGACTTACTTTTGCTATACCAACATAGGAAGATTTGACCAATATTTCTGTCTTTCCTGCTCTTGTATTTCTTTCCTGTTTCCCTCCTCATATCTTGCGTGCTGATTATTTTTTTCTCATTTACTTGCTTATATATGGCAACAGTCACTTGGCAGAAATATGTCATACGTCGAACTTTCTAGTGCTGAATAATTCTTGGTAGGATTGCTTTAGATAATTTCCACTGTAGATAATTATTGCCCTAGAATAATTTGTTACCTTTCTTCATAGTTATGAATGTACTCTTCATGGAAGAATTTTGCTTAAATCTGAATGGCAGTTAACTCAAAGCTTCATGCATTTCTTTGTGCCGTGGTAAAGCAAGAGGCGATTTTAGTTTTTATTTCAGAAAAGTTTTGGTAGAAGAAATAGAAGTGAATAAAAAAAGCTATTTTTTCTACAATCCATTATTCCTTTTTTTTTCATGAAATCTACTTCTGTCATAATTTGTATCTTTGCCATTGGGATACAAATGCTTAGAACCTGAGAAAACAGAAAGAACCAGGTCAAGAAAAGTTTTGTTAACAAGAATGCTACTTATCAAGGATGTCAGGATATTGTGCAGTTCCTCATGGATAGATATATGTAACACCCATTAGTGGAAAGATTTTGAGAAGTCTTTTTATATAATTTAGGTATCTTTATGTATTCATTTTTCTGTTAAAATCATTACTAGGCAAGAAATAAAATTAGGATATGACTTTCATGGCTTGTGTTGAACTGAGGGCTGTTCAGTGCCGGGACACTTACCTTGGTTCCTTAAACAACCAGGAATTTAATTCACCTTATTTTCCTTACCTGATTTCTATCCTTACATTTCAGCTATTTCTCTTTTTCAAGTCTTCTAAATTATAAATATTATTTTCACCAGCGCCTGAGTCTAGACATTAATTTGTCTTTCCTTAGGAATAGAACGTAAATTAGATATTACTATGTTATAAGTGGAGATAATGAATTGTTTTGCCTGGAAAAATATCAACATTAAAGATTTTTCAACTTTTTTTTCAGAGAAAAAACTCCAGATGTAAATGAACTATTTTTGCCAGCTTGCAGAAAGCCAGTTCTGATGGAGGTTGAATCAACTGTGATAGTAATGTATTGTTTCTTGTTGTGTGGAGTTGCTTAGTGTTACAGCCTAAAACTGCTATGGAGATTTAAAATGCCACGGTACTGCATCTGGAAGAGGAAAAAAGGTGCCTACAAAAAGCATTTTCCCCTTCCCATTCCTTCTGAAACAGCCACATTTGGAAAAGTAGAGTTATCTTTGGGTAAATTTTGCAAAACAGAGAAAACTTGTACGTTATCCAGGTAAAGCACTGTGTGTCGAGCGATAATCTGGGTTTCCTTGCTCGGCCAAATAGCTACTGGGAAGTGAAATGCTTATTCAGAAGGTGAAGCTGGGACTCATCTTGCCGATCTGTAGTAGTGTAGAAGCTTAGCATAAGCATGTTCTCTGCAGACTTACTCCATCGTAAGTGGAGACAGATGTCTGCTTGAAACAGTTCTTTTGCTGTGATTCTGTGTGTGACATATCATCCTTTAAGAGTGATCACCTTTTTCTGTCGGGAAGGCTAGTTGTCCTAGATGCTTTGTACAGATGAAACAGCTGGTTTTTAAATGCTGAAATTAGGTACAACTAGTCTCAAGTTATAGGTGCTTTGTACAAGTCAGTGGAAAGATAATTCTTTCTTATTCTGTAAATTCAGCATGTGAAGAATAAAGTATTGAACCTGCATGTAAAAGAGGTGTTTTATGTGTAGATTATTTTATTTTTACAGTGCAGCATTATACTGCTAAAAGAAGTTTAAAACCTTTGACCCTGATATGCATAGCTATTATGTAGTTACTAAAAATTTAATTGTTTTATTTCAGCATTCTTCTACTTCCAATTATGTTTAAGGTTATTCCTGAAGAATAAAATACAGTTACTACCTGCAGGAACTTTTCTGGATTTTTATTTTTGTGTCCTTTAATGTCAATAAAATTGTTGATGAATTGTTACCCTTTTATGAACAGTTGATACCTTTTTATGACCACAGCTACATTATAGAAGATACATTATATATTTTTAATTAATTATTTCTCATTTTTTTTCAGAGAAGTGTCTGCTCTTCAGATTAGCTTGTTTAAAAGTGAAATATTGCAGTGTGTTTTACGTATGGTGGAGGACTGATAAAGAGCATGACCTGAAATTCTTGGAAATACTTAGAGTACTTAAGTGTGCTGTGGGTTGGTCCTTGAAGACAGCGCTGATTAATGCACTCTGGATATGAATGTCTCAGAACACTCTGCCCTGCCCCATGTGCTCTGTGTTTTACAGTACTTTCTCTGAAGGAGGTGTAGGCATATATATTTTGTCAAGAATTCTGTTTTTGCGGTACTGCTGCAATCTGCAGAGCGGGTGTTGGTTTCTCCAGAGAGGTACAGCAAGAACATTCTTAGGTGTGCTGTAGTTTGTTAGGGAAGTGTAGCTTTGTGGCTGTGAATTGCTCTTCTGTCACTCAACTAACCACATCCATTTATTTTCCATGGTTTCAGGGAGAACAGCTGAAGAGGAAATGAAAACAGATAAAGCCAGGGTTTAAAAAAACCCTAACTTCATAAGTTATGTGAAAAAAACATGAATATGAGATAAAATATACAGATATATCAGTGCATAGGAAAGCCAGGAAGGAGAAAAACAGAAAAATCTGAAAACAAGAAATGAAGTAAACAAAACAGCTTTGTATATGCTAGCTGCCATACTCCGGTTATCTAGGGATGCATTATATAGTATTTATGAAGTTCCTACTGTACATACAAAAAAAATGTGAAACCCGTAGGCTTTGCACTACAACTGTTTGTTTTTGAGTAAAAAAAAAAAGAGAGAATTGCATGGTGTATTGAACTACCTATGCAAAGACAAGAGCTTGAGATTTTAGTCCAAAATACCCCAAACATTAAAAAAAAAATAGATGTGGTGACTATTTTCACTATGTTTTCTGATATGAAGCAACTTTCACATCAAAGGTTTTTTTTTCTTTTCCTACATAGCCTTAACCTGAGAGGCAATGAGAGTTTAAAGTATGAGTTTTCTGAATGTAGAGTGTTAAGTAAGGGACTTTGTTTTAGAAAGGGGGATGGGAGTGAAGGCAGAGGCATCAGGCTGAGGATGGGTTTTGGTGGCTTATTAACACCTGAAACATCCTGACTAATAAACATTCTCTCTCCCTCAGCCAAAATAGGAGTGTGTGAGTAGTTCTTTAGCAAACATTCAGTGATTCGAATTTATTTTTCTAGCTAGTCAAGAAGTCTTGTATTATGGACTATAAGAACTCTTGTCTTTAGCTTATAAAATTAAAGTGATTTTGGGCAACAGGATATACTCAGGAAGGTATTATGGAACAAAGAATCCAAAGTAGACTGCATTATATGAATAGGCGATGTAAAATAATTTTAAAAAGTCATTTGAGTGCATTAAATGGAAGCTTTGCTTAATGGAGTAAAGTGATCAAAGAAATTTTGAGCATCTGGGAGTAAGTGCTGTTTAAAATACAGAGTAATGCTTTTAAACATTCATGTGAATTAAAATTGGTGCTCTGTACTGTTCAGAGGAATTAAGATGTTAGTATGATCATCAATGATTTTGTGTTTAAAAGCAAAGGATCATTGGTACTGTACAGTGCAAGAAAATCTAAGCATTTACTAATTATTTCTTTAGAGTTTCTTTCAGATGAACTTAGATATGGAAGAGTACCTTTGGTCACAGGCTTGCTAAGCTGGTGAAGAGAGCTTTGGAACTAAAGTTGTTGGGAAAGGGGAACTGCAATCCATCCCCTCTTAACACTTTGATACCAGAGCTAGAGGAGATGCCAGAGGCTGGAGAGGGTGTGCAGAGCCACAGGAGAGGACCTCAAGGGCAGCGCAAAGGAATTCCAGTCAGTAAGCCACCTTCATAGGGGCACAACTTAAATGTCTCAATGCTAACGCACGAAGCATAGAATTAAACAAAGAGTTAGATGTGTGCACGCCTGCAGGGCTGTGATCTTCTTGGCATCACAGAGATGTTTCATGTTGGCTCCTGTGGCTGGAGTGTTGGAATGGAAAGATACGGGCACTTTAGGAAGACAGGCAGGGGAGATGAGGCGGGGCTGTCACTTTCTGTGTCCATGACCATCTGGAGTGCATGGAGCTCCACTTGGGGACAGATGAGGAGTTGACTGAGAGTTTATGGGTCAGGATTAAAGGGAGGGCAGGGACAGGTAACATTTTAGTAGGGGGTGCTACAGGCCTCCTGACGAGGAAGACCAAGGGGATGAGGCCCTCCAGGGACAGATAAGAGTGGCCTCATGTTAACAAACCCTGGTTCCCACGCAGGACTTCAGCCAACCTGATATCTGCTGGAGGGACAGCACAGCAGGGCATAAGCATTCCAGGAGGCTCCTGAAATGCTTGATGATGGCTTTCTTGTCCAAGTGACAGAGGAGCCAACGAGAGGAGGTGCTGTGCTGAACGATGTTCTCAGCTACAAGGAGGATCTGATGGGGAATGTGAATCTGAAGGGCAGCGTTGGCTGCAGTGACCGTGAAGTGGTGGAGTTCCAAGATCCTTAGGGCACTGAGGAGGGTGCGCAGCAAGCTCGCTACACTGGACTACAGGAGAGCAGACTTGGCCCTCTTCAGGGATGTGACTGGCAGAGTACCCTGGGATAAAGCCCTGGAGGGAAGAGGAGCCCAAGAAAGCTGGTTAATATTCAAGGATCGCATCCTCCAAGCTCAGGAGCGATGCATCCCAACAAAGAAAAAGTTGGGCAAAATCACCGAGAGGCCTGCATAGATGAACAAGTTGTTCCTTGGTAAACTCAAACACAAAAGGAAAGCCTGAAGAGGGTGGAAGCAGGGACAAGTAGCCTGGGAGGAAAATGGAAATTGTCTGAAGAGTCAGAGATCAGTTTAGAAAAGCCGAAGTCCTGATAAATTTAAATCTGGCTAGGGACATCAAGGGCAACAGGAAAATCTATCACTGATACAAGAAAGACTAGGGAAAATGTGGGTTCTCTCAGGAAGGAAGCAGGAAACCAGGTTACACAGAATGTGGACCTGTAGTGGTAATTACAAACTGACGTACTCGACAACTTTCTTGCCTCAGTCTTCACTGGCAAACGTGCCAGTCACACTGGCCTGAGTTGTGGGATGCAAAGGCAGAGACTGGAAGAATTAAGAACCACCCACTGCAGAAGATCAACTCTGACACCATCTAAGGAAACTGAGGGTGTACAAGTCCATGGGACCTGATGAGATACAATGGTTTGTCCTGTGGGAACTGTCCAAGGAAGTACAAAGCCACTACCCGCCATATTTGAGAAGTGGCAGTCTGGTGAAATTCCTTCTGGAAAAGGGGAGACATAACCCTCATTTTTAAAAAGGGAGATAAGGAAGACCTGGGAAACCACAGGTCAGTCAGTCTTACCTTGGTGTCCAGCAAGATCATGGAGAAGTTCCTTCTGGAAACTCGAAGTGATTTGTGACAGCCAGCATGGCCTTCTGTGATGGGATTACAGTATTGGTGGATACAGTAAGAGCAACTGATATCATCTGGGAATTGTGAAGAACATATGACACTGTCCTGCACAACATCGTAATCCTTAAACTGGAGAGATGTGTTTGGTGGGTGGATCACTCATCAGATCAGGAATTAGCTGGATGGCTGCACTGAAAGGGTTGTGGTCAACATCTTTGTGTTCAAATGGAGATGACTGGCATTCCTCAGGGGTTGGTGCCGGCACTGGTGCTGTCTAACATCGTTGTTGTTGACATGGACAGTGGGATCAATGCTCAGCATGCTCAGTAAGTTTGCTGGCAGCATTGAGCTCTGTGGTGTGGTCATCATGCTGGAGGGAAGGGATGGCATCCAGAGGGACCTGGACTGGCTTGAGAGATAGGCTTGTGTGAACCCCATGAAGTTCAACAAGGCCACGTGCAAGGTCCTGCTCCTGAGTTTGGGCAGCCCCAAGCACAAATACAGGCTGCGTGGAGAAAGGACTGAGAGCACCCTGGGGAGGACTTGGTGTGCTGGTGGATGAGAAGGTCAACCTGACCCATCAATGTGCACTTTCTGTCCAGAAAGCCAACCACATCCTGAGCTGCATCACAAGAAGCATGGCCAGCAGATTGAGGGAGGTGATTCTCCCTCTTCACTCTACTTTACTTTACTCTCACTTGGAGTGCTGCATCCAGCTCTGGGGCCCCCAGCATAAGAAGGACATGAATGAGAGGGAACAAGTCCAGAGAAGGGGTGTGAAAATTGTCAGGGGCCTGGAGGGCCTCTTCTGTGAAGACAGACGGAGAGAGTTGGGGTTGTTTAGCTTGGAGAACAGAAGGCTCTGGAGAGACCTTAGAGAAACCTTACAGTACCTAAAGGGGGCTGCAAGAGAGCTGGAGAGAAAGTTATTACAAGGGCATGTAGTGATAGGAGAAGGGGAAATGGCTTCAAAGTGAAATAGGGGAGGTTTAGATAAGATGCTAAGAAGAAATCCTTTACTGTGAGGGTGGTGAGACACTGGAAAATGCTGCCCAGAGCAGTTGTGGATGCCTCATCCCTGGAAGTGTTGAACGCCATGCTGGACATGGCTTTGGGTAAGCTGGTCTACAGAAAGGTTCCCCATCCATGGCAGGAGAGTTAGAACCAGATGATCTTTAAGGTCTCCTGCATCCCAAAACATTCTATGCTTCCATGATATCTTCTAATTTTTGAGTGTTTCAGCAACCTTTTCGAAAATCTGACTGGGATAGGAAGTATTAACTATAGGTCCTGGTGCCTCAGTCTATATTTAACTTTGATACTCTTGCCAATTTGCTTTTTGATGCTCTTGAAACTTCACTTTTTAAAAAAAGTGCAGAGGAGGTTATAAGTGGGTTTGGTCCCATCTTCCTATTTTCTCCTATTCTCCATCTTCCTATTTCCGTTTTTTCTAGTGAAACTAGAAAAAACGTGGTATTTGTATGGAGTCAGAAATTGTATTTTGTTTAAAACCTCCAGTGCTGTTTCATAGCAGTAACTTAAAATTAATAGATGACAGTTGTCCTTACAGAGAACAGTTTATCCACTAATGTCACATGGCGAAGTCGTTTTACAGCGAGGTAGTCTTTTATTCTGAAGTCTGACTCCTTTTTTATTCAAATTGAATGTACCCTCAGGCTTTAGATCTGTGACTTCTCCTATATTAGGGTAGCCTGAAGATGAGCTCTCTAGTTCTTGGCAAGTCCTAAGTTCTTTTTTCAGAGTTTTTGTCATACAGAGCTGTTACCATCTGGTGGTAGATGTCTTACTTTTCCTTCTGGAATTGTACTTTTCCCCAGTGAACCTAAATATTCTCTAATCCCGTTGAAAGTAAATAACTCTGTTCTGAAGAGCCCTGGTAATACTTTTTATCTGGATAGAATGCTCCTATTGTCTAACAGTATACTGGAAAGAAAGCTTACTTAATCAGTATTGATAAGATGAACTCCAGTTCTCCAGTTTTACTTTTGTATCCTGATATCAGTGGCCAGTTTCTTAATCTAGGTTATTATAGATCTAGATGAGTCTGCATTCTAAACAAAGGATTGCTTTTGACTGTGTGTGTGGGTATGTTTTCCTTGTAAAGAGTGTATATGTTCAAAAAGAAAATGATACTTTTTTCTATTTTATATTTTGAAAAATATAGGAGATATTGAAAACATACTTTCAAAGTCCTATAGAATGGATGGAAAACAATGCCAAATTTCTCCTGAAAGGAGAGAAATGGACAGTTTCGAAAGGTTGTTTATTAAATAAAGATATTTTAATGCAACAATTAATGTGACTGGTGAAGAAACCTTGGATCAGGACTATTAAAATGACTCTTCCACTGATAACTGGTTAGATCTTCATATTACAGAATTGTGTGAATAAAAGCCAGGCAGATATTCTGGGGCATTCCCCACTCTCCTTCCATCAATTTTTTTGCAGTAGCTTGTACTGCTGGCAAGTGTCTAGCTTGTAATCCTTTTTGCATGTATGAAAGATACACCTGGAAAGAGAAGGCTTTGTGTAACTTGTGCATCCCCAAATCTGTTCTTTTATAACAAAAAGACTGTCCATTTACTCCACCATGTACTCAGGTATCAAAACTACTTAAGATAAAAAAGCAAAAGCCACAAAGGCATAATGCTGTCATTTCTAAATGATACAAAGGCACTTCAGAGCAGCCAATACTATTACAGGCTTTATCAGCATTGCATCAGTTCTTTCCTTCATGAATCTTTCACTATACAAGTCAAATAGTCAGATATTTGACAAAAGTGATGTAAGGGAAAAGATGTTACAAATCTCCAGTACAGCAAAAATGACTGCAACTAAGGCAGGTAATTATTTCATCATTCCATCCACAGTTCCCCAATTCATCTAGAAAACCAATTATTGAGAAAGACTTTAGTTTTGAGGCCATTGTAGGCTGTTTTAAACTCAGTAGGTGGCTCAGGTATAATAATATTGTCTTATTACCCAAATCACTGGAATTTTTTTGGGTTGGGTTTTTTTTTTCACCTACTTAGTTGCACACAGAAGCTCCCCATTTACTTGGCCGTATTACACAGAGTACACAAGCAAATATTTACAATTTTTGCTTTAGCTGGTAGACAGTCACTAGAGGGTAATATATTCTCATCTTGCTTTTGGTCTTTCCAAATCCTCAGGCAGCTGTCTCTGTGCATTTATTTAGTGTGTGAGGCACAATTGGCAGCTTTTTGAATGTTTGCAATCAGAATACTTTCGTTGGGTGTTGCAATAATGGGGCTGCAGGATTGCCTGAAATCTTCATTGAAATAAACTGTTAGTGTCAACGTTGTTGGCAAATAAAGCCTGTATTTTCAGCAAACTCTTGAATTCTTGAGTCCTTTTAAATTTTCATATACTTGAAACTCTTTGTGCAAAAGAAAGCCCCTTTGAGAATCTACCAGGCTAATTGCTTGCAAAGAAGGATGACATTAATCCTGGATTTGATGAGAAGTGTGTGGTTGAGGCATATGGTTGTTTCAGACCATTGCAGTTCAGGGAGAAGAAAATGGAAAGGAATTTTTTTTTAGGTAGCTTGGTCTCCTGTTGCATACTGGTCAACTTGATATGTTGCTGCTCAGAATCACAGAGAATTACATATTCTCAAATAATGCTTATCAGACTAGGTGTCTGTCTAGAGCTGAAAATTGTGAATTTTTTTATGTGGTATTTCTATTCCGCAGTCAGTCCTGATCTTCTACAGAATCTGAAACTGCTTCTTATCTCATTTGACAACTTAGTAGCTACAGATTATTTCAGGTTTGTTCTGTTCTGCTGTCAGTTTTTTCTTCAATCTCTTCCAAGAAATGTTCTCACAGATTCCACTGAATCAAATTCTCTATACTTAGAAGAACATAGTGGCAACAATTTGCTTTTGAGTGGTAGTTGTCACTTACCTACACAGACAAATTCACAAGTGCTTTTGAGAAACTCCAGTAATTTTGTCTGGAGTTCTGTTTTATCCTCTGAGTTGCTGAATTCTAGTGGCATAGATCTGTCTGTTATTCTGTCCTTCAAAACTGTCTGCCCTCCATTTGCACCTTTTTATCTTTCCAGGAGATTAAAAAGCTACATTCTGTTAGTTTTTAAAATATCTTAAACCTGGCCAATGACTGGATCTGTACAAGAGGTTTAGTAGACACTCAAAAATACTTAGCTGGGAACTGTGGAAGGAATACCGAGTTAACAGCTGCAGTTGTGTGCTAAAAATATATGAGGGGTTAGATCAAGAACTCTAAAAGTAATTGTAACATACCTGCTGCCTTCTAGCCTTCTAATGACACTGATCCCAAAGTGCATCCTTGTCTAATGTAGGCAGGGTCGGAATTGGCCGCCAGAGGGCAAACTAAACGTACATGCTCCCCACTTTTATATGTTCTTGAAAATCAACTGCAATTCTCCATGTCAATATAATTTGAGTTTTTCCACTTCATGTTAATTGTAAATATTTTTTTAAGAAAATACTCTTTTTCACTGAAGAGATCATCCTGTCTTGGTTCACTGTGTGGCAACAATAACCTGAAAGACCAACTTTGGAACAGCACGTGACTGCTCCATAAGAATGGTGTAAAACATCACCAAGCTACTTTTACATTTTACTGCTGGATGAGTTTTGATGGCATGTACAAGCAGAAGATCCTCTGTGAGTCTTTTGCTTCTTCTCATGATCTGAAAGAGAATTAATCAGTATGAGGCTATCAAAGAGGCTATTTTGTTTACAATAGGAAGTCTTTAGTCGTGTAAGTTTGGGATTAACTGTTCTAAAGTCCATTTCCCTGACACTGTAAACACTGACGTTCATCCTGTATGTTTGAAACAAGATAAAATTTTGTTCTGTAACTCAAAGCAGTTCCACGAGTTTCCTTTTACACTTGTGTAGAGCTTTGTTATTTATGTTCCCTTTAAAGCAAACCACTTTACTAGCCAAAATTGCAGGAAAGTTTTGCCTGATGCAGGTACTGAATTTTGTTCTCAGTTTAGGTATGAAAGATGACACCTGTGAATGTTCCTATATTTTTAGGTCAGTAGAAATAGAGACAGGGTAGATTTCTTTGAAGAATTATGTACAAAATTAAAATGCAGTAAGAATAAATAAAAACATCTACTCTAAAGCTTTCAACTGCTTAATAAGCAGGGAAATTGATTATAGTTACCAAATTTAGTAGTTTAAATTGATATTATCTTCTGTCATTGTGTACTGATAGATGTATCTTAATTTTAAGTTGACTTTCCGTGGAAGAATATCTTTCCTATTTGACAAAAAGTTATGGCTGACAGGTGAAATAGTGAATGTAATGCAGTGAAGATCTTGGTGGAAGGGAATGTTACAATTACTTAATTTGGTGTCAGTTTTCATGATGATTTTAGAATGTAAGTGAGTGCATTTTCTTCCTGGTATTTATCAATACCGAGCTATGATGTGATGTGTTTCTGTTTAAATTTGGGCTTCTTTGCCGTGATTAGTTTTATTTTGTAGAAATTTCAATATGGCCTGTCAATCAAACCAGGGTGAAGCTAGATGAGGTATTATGGGATAGGAAGAAATGCTTTGACATTCTATATTTGAGGTTCTATATTGAGTAACTTTGATTTATAGAAATGGTGGATTTATTAGCCGTCATGTGCAAGACAATAATTAACATGGACTGTATGTTTATCATAAAATTTTTCTGTCATTCTTTGTAAACATTTATAAATAGATTTGTTGAGTTTGTTCTTTGGGATTCATGTGACCATGTCGAAATTTTGGATTTGATTCATATGGAATTGGTCATTTTATGATTAGAGTACTTAACAGTTGGAAAATTATCCTGACAGAGTAAATTAAGTATTTGACAAGTTTTCAGTGGGTCTGCTTTGTAGATGATATGTTGTAATATAATTTAAATGATATTATATTTACAATATAATATTTCTATAATGTCTGGTAGAGAGTGAATTTGAACCTCTACATCTGTGTACAGCTGCCTACTAACATGAGTTGTAGTAAAGGACCGTTTTCATTAGTGGCATTTTGATATATTTTCCACAACATCTTGGCCATATCCATTATATTTCGCAAAGGTTGTCTTTTGAAAGATTGAGTGGGTAAGGTGAACGTGTCATTGTGTGGAGGTATGTCCCTGAGTCGTTAAAAAATCCAAGAAAACACAAAAAAGACTAGAAGCTCTCTTAAAGTAAGAAAGTGGCAAACTTCAAGTACTTGCCTGTGCCTCATCTCTGTGGTGGATCAAACAGCTTAAAGACTCATTTGATACATGTAATGCTTTTCTTTTCAATTAAAACACAGCATGAAAAGAGTCAAAATCCTGTCTGTTATTTTGGTAAATCTGTATGTGTAATAATGTATATCTTGTTCCTTTTTTTCCCAAGTGGATAAGCACATGAAAATACTCTGTATTCAATATATACTTTTTATTAAAATAAGATGTTTAAAGTTTAAAAACATTTTTCGGGGAGTGTTCTTTCAGAATATCTAAGAAAGGGCTTTGAAGTTCCCGTGTAGCAGGCAGCTTTGCATTATAGAAAAGAATTGATGACATTACAATTGGAACAATAGTCTGCATTGATTTTCATAACATCATAATAATAATGTGGGGGATTATTTTATAATACCTTAATACTAAATTGGTTATTTTAAGCAAAAAAAAAAATCAAGTCCTATTGTAGTACAATTACATATTTAACACTAAAATGGTGTTTCTGGCAGATACAACTGAAGGAGGCATACCTTTGGTGTTCCGTGAGATTCTTTCCTAAATGAATATTGAAACATGTTTTCAAATTAATTTAGAATTTTTTTATGGCATTGCTACCAATTCCTGTCCTGTTTGAACTCCTATCAGTATTAATAATAAACATTTATTTTCCCTCTATCTTCTCCCTCAGACTTGACCTGCCTGGTCTTTCTCTTCTGGAATAGATGCAGGGATACCTACTCCAAATGACTCTTAGAGAGGAAGAGGTTTTTTAAAAGTGACTGTAAAAATAGGAGCTTGATGTATTTATTAGTGTATTACTTAGGTTTCTTGAACAGGGTATAGTGAACAACTCTAAAGGAGATGATTCATAACTTATCAACTGAATTATTGAGACAAATGAATCCCCCAGGAATTTTAGGTTCACACAGTAACAGAGGGTTTTCCAGATGCATCAGAAAAGCTGATGTAGATGGCTTTCCTTTCTCTGCCTTTTCTGTGCCAAATAGAAGTTCTTGCTGCCTCTGCATGAGATAGGTGACAGTTCAAGGATGGAACATAGGAAAGAATAAATGTCTTTTCAATAATTGTATTCCTTATGACTGCTTCAAAACCGGCTCAGATAAGCTGTTGACAGCTTGAACTTTAATGACATGGGATGCAAGGTTGCTTTCTGTGATAGAGTTGTTTTAAATCCTGGTATTTTCAACTGATCTTATTCTTGTATCATTATGAACATGGGCTGTATATTTAACTATGTGATCCTGCATTTTTGAAGGCAATTTTGCTTGTTTGTTTAACAAACTGTCTTACTTTCAAGGTTCTTTTATTATTATTGTTTTGGTAATGTGCACTTAGTGAATTATAGACTGCACCTTAATGAAGTAATTATTGAGGGAAGAACCGTCTGCATCCACTGTATAATTGTCTTCTGCTGGTTAATGCAATCAAATTTGTAGTTGTACTCATTCAGCTTTTTGTGTCTCTTCTCTAGAGTCTTTTAAGTGCATTGTTCTAAAAATAAAACAGTTGGTCTATTTGATATTGTAAATACTGTGGGGATTTAAAGCTTAAGATCTTTTTGAGGAAAAACCCCAATGCCTTCGTTGATAGACAAATCCACAGATGCTTGTTGCTTTTTGTGATGCTGGCTATTAGCCGTCTGCTTTGTAATTCCTCCATATTTAAATTAAATCTGGAGTTGTTCAGGAGTCAGTTATGATCTTAGCTTCTAATAAAACTTACTTGGACTTTATCTTTCTGAAAAAATGGTGTCTGAAGTATCAATGTCTCTGGAATATTTTCTACCAATGTAGCAGACTTGACAGAAGAAATAAGATCATTTTTTTCTTCAAGTTATACAAGAATAAGGCTGTTTGGAACAAAAATGTTCAATCCATATATCAAACATTATATATATATGTAACATTTAGATTCTGATAAGATTGCATGAAAATTTCTATATTTTAGTTCTCTCCTTTAGTATTTCTCTCATAATCAAATAAACTTTAAGTAGTAGGTAAAGTGTATGACATACACGATACTGATTTGCAGGTAGCTATTAATTGGACTTGAACTGTATGTCTTGTTCATATATTTGTAGCTTAGTATGAAATGTGTTTGAAACACTGTTCGATTGCGGAAGGCACAGCTGCAGAGATGTTAAGCTAGCCATAGGCTTGCCTTTTGTGTTCTTTCTTGCTCTTGTTTTGTCTGTAGTCTTCTCTTTATTTTACTATAAAAATATGAAAATGAAAAATTGTACATGGTCAGGAACCTAATGATCCTAAAAAGAAAGGAATCTCATACATACATAGTAATGACTTCTTAATATGAAACATGTGAGGGAAAATAAAACAAGTCGAGCTCAAAGTCTTTAGTCCAGCGGTTTATGTCTGATAGTTGGCAATAACAAGCAACTAAAACAACAGATAAAAGCATCAAAGTAGTTAAAGAGGCTTCCTCTTTAAAAAAAAACAACCTACTTTCTGAAAATGTGTACTGCTACAGTATCTTTATGTATTTCTCCAGTGTGCTATAGCTGCTCCCCTTTTTTGTTTTCTGTTTTGCCATTTATGGCTGTAGCTGCAGCTTTGAATGCAAATTACTGTCCTTCTGGTGGGATAATGGTTTTATTTTGTATTTCAGACCTTGTCCTGTATGGATATTTAAAAATTAAGAACAGCATTCCATTTAACTGAATTACATGAACTATATATAATCTGTATTTCCATAGAATTTAACGAGGGGCTGACTTGGCCTTCTGGTTAAAAATCTTAAGATACTTCTGAGTGGAAAGGATTTCACCAGCTATGACTACATCATTTGGCTTCTACTAAAACAAGGAACTATAATTACCTTGGATATACTACCACTTGATTTGTACCTGTGTCTATCAGTGATCCCTTTTCCTACTTTTGAAAACTTAAGAAAAGATTGGTCTTCTTTTCCTCTTACACTGAGGGGTTTTTTAACAATTATGAGTGGCTGTGGGATCTCTGCTATTTGGAAAACAGTGATGTTCTTAAGAAATCTCTGTTGTTAGTTACATTGCTTTTACATTTGTTGTGTACCAATAAAACAATTCTAACATTTCTAATCAAGCTACAATCAATTCTGCAGTTCTTTTTTTTTTTTTTCTTTATCTCAGGTTAACAGCTACTTTAGTTTGTTAGATGCAGTGCTTACAAATTAGGAAGTACTGCAGTACTTACAAACTCTGAAGGTGTTGGGATTTTATCAGTGCTGTTTCTTCAACAGATTATCAGGTAAGAAAAAGGATAAAACAGCAGTTTACCAGGGAATTTTTTAACTGAATGCTTAGCTCTTCATATCCTACCTTCCTATCATCCTTGTGTAGTCTGTCTAATCTTCAGCCTTCACTAAAGAATAATATTATGGTACATATTTTCGAGTGAACTTGATAGTCACATTGAACTTCGCTCTCATTAGGCACTATTGTGGTACTTTAATTGCCACCTTGTTTTGTGTGGAAATTTATCTTAAGCAAAAAACTGAATTGTGGTAGTCATGACTGAATTTACAGTTTGTGGGCTATATTTAGGCATTTTTTATAAGGTAGGCTCTTCCGTACTTTCTCTTGGCATCAAATTTAACTAGAATGAACTGATGTATTGCTGCTACAAAGAACAGGAGAGACATAGAGCAATTCATGTTAGAAAGACGAGTGAGTATCTCCAGAAACACATTCTGACATGGGTTGATTTTATTCTAAGGCAAATTGTACGCTTTCATCACAAGTATTTGAGATAGAATCATTTTGTACAGTGATCTACATTTTTAAGCTGCTAAGTATTGCTTGTTGTCTTCGCAGATCACCAATCTTCAAAAATTAACATCAGTGAAGATAAAATGTTCTGAACATTTAGACAACAGTCAATATAGAAGGGAAGGAGAAAAAATAAGCTACAGAAGTGATAGTTGAATGACCTGTTAAATTCATTTTAGAGGAATCTAAAATAATGAGGCTGTTGATATTATAGGCCCTCAGTGATCATGTAGTACAATAGTGAGTTTGTGAAATGGGGAAAAATTGTGGATAGAAGTGTTAATGGTGCCTTGTGTTTTGGAATATACAGGCTTCAAACAGGAGACAAGAAACCATTTTAAGATTGTGCAGATCACCTGCAGAGTCGCAAACTTAGTATTTTACACTTTTACTATTTTTCTCATGAGGAGAATTTATATAAATGAAACAGAACTACGACACAGTTTGCAGTAACTCCCATGTAATTTAGAGAATGATTATGTGAAGTATATTTTTGGAATGTGATCAAGAATTCTGGATTTTTATCTTGTTTAGGTTTAATGTGGGCATAACTGAAGCTGATGTTATGGAACTATCTTATAGATAGTGATCTAAAATGTAGAGACAGTTTGGCAATTGGTGATGGCAAAATGGAATGTGTAGGCATGTGCCAGAGCTTTGCCACTCTTCAGTGAGCATATTGATGTTTTCAGGTTAATCATATTCTGATACATTTGTATCATCTAGTGAAAAAAATATTTGCATTTTACATACATATTTAAATATGGAATGCTACATTTATAGAAAGGAGTGAGGTAATCTCAAAGTTCAGTCATTGAAGTAAACTGTTACTTGTTTTTTCCTTCAATTGCAGAGTGGGGCAACTGTGTCACCTTTAACATTATGAAGTTTCTTTGAGGTCTTCAGATCTTATGTGGGTCTCTTGCCAGTGTGTAATCTTTAAAGGAAGCATCAAGTATTCTTTACTTGAAGCTTACACTGCTGAATGTTCAGGAAGAGCTGGTTTCTCTCTTCTTGTTTGAATGTTGCAAATAGCTACTTGCAATTTCAATTTTTCAATTTCAAAGTTACTGTGTGGTTATAGGCTGGAGATCATTGGGTTTTCTCTCAGTTCTAAGTGTTGTTATTCTTTGCTTCCAACAAACCTGTTTGATTGTGGTGTCCTTTTTTTTTCATTTTTCCCCTTCCTACTTTATCTCTAATGATTGTAGGACCAAGGCTTTTTCATATGTGAATCATCTTCTTCATCCCAGCTCACTGAGCTTGTGTACCGTACAGACTGTGTCGATAGTAACCTATGTGTGATATCACTGTAACATCAAAAAAAACCTTAAAACAGGAAGAAGTTCATTTGTGATCCCTCTTTTATTTAAGATGTATGCTAGATTTGGGATTACAGATAGTTTAATTTAGATGCAGTCTATACTTTAAAGAAACATATGGTTTAGGTTTGAACAAAATAAATCATCCTCATAAATATTGTTTGGAAGAAAATGCATATTGTACCTACCCATGCAATAATTACCTGTGTTTTAAATGGGCAGGCTGGTGATGTGCACTGATAGCAGCACATGGATACTTTAGACTTGCAGCTTCCAAACATGGACTTGGAGAATGGAACAGTACATGCTAATAACTCTGTTTTCCTTTAGGGTCTAGTTAGATAATGCTAGAAAATAAACAAACTGTAATAGCTGAAACATTGTTGTGTTGCCAGCAGTGTTTCAGTTGCAAATCTAAACATCGTGCTGCTATATGAGAATGAACTCTATCCCAGCCAGACTTAGTACAGCCTGCTGCCAGTTCCTATTTGCATGGCTTCTATCTTTGAGTACCTTTATTCTGTCTTGTTGGAGTTCCACCTCCTCCTTGCTTCTCCCATGTTTTGCTTTCACTGCTATCCTGCTATGAAGCCTGTCTCTTGTGAGAGACAAGACCTTCACAAAATTTGTCTTAATTCTGTCTATAAGAGCGCTTTTCAGACTTTGATTTGCTACTGTAATCATACATTGTTCATAAATTGTGGAAGTCAGAGGTAGCTGCTTCTCCCAGACTCCCATTTTGCTTCTAATTTAGAAGCATTGCATGATGAATTAGTGCTGAAGTACTCCCCCACGTGTATTCCTCTCTTCAGGACAATTACACACTTCATCAGTGTCGACTGAGTTGAGGACTTAGTCTTCTGTCCCACTCAGTTTGCATTACTTTTTTTTTTCCTTTTTTTGTCTTTTAGTCTGTTCTCTGTCTTTTTAACCACAACAGCTGCAGTCAAGGCAGATAACTTACTAATTCTGTATGTACTTAAATACATGTGTAAAACTTGTTTTTTGATGAACTTAATTGTTGATTAATCTTTTAAAATTATTATTATCCTTTCCCTGATTCAAAATCAGTACTTTGATTTGGCAAACAGACAAAACAAAGGATGACTCAGACATTTTAGAGTCCTCATGAGATCAGCTATCAAAGAAACCCTATGAGATATGGTATTTCTGTATGGAAACTTGCTGAATTTTTGAAATTGTTGACTTGAGAATGGTTGGCTTAACTCTTCATGGGGTTTTAAAATTATGGTGTTGGGTAAGGTGTGCATGAAGACTTTAAGTTTCAATGAGTTTTTTTTTTTAGAGTAAGATATATCAGCATGAAGCATGGGTACTATCAGATGTTCACACTCATTATTGCACATCAGGAGTATTGGAGGGGACTTTTGTTTTTGGTGCAGTTTGCAGATTCTTGCTTTACTTAAACTTTGATGTTACAGAAATTGTACTGTTGAACTTTTGCTGCAATGAATAACATATTGCAGTTGTGTGCCTGAACAGCTTCAAGAATTGATTTCCAGGTATTTATGTATTAAGGGTGCTATGTACCCTGGTTGTTTCCCAGGGATCGTGTTGAAATTGCAATATTGAAGACTTTATCCTTTTTCATTGTTAGCTGTGTTTCTTGTGTCACTATTGATTAATTTGGTTTTTAGTTGCTGTTTGTCAGTGAACTGAAAACACTGGAGACCTAAGACTTCTGTTTGTAACATTCATTACAACACAATGCTGTTGAAATCATATGTAAGCATTCTTTTGCATTTTCTCTCTCTTTTCACCTTGGTTGTAACCTTGTGGGATAGTTCCATGGAATAAAGGAGAGAGCACAAAACAGTGGAAACTTCTAATTAATTTTGAGTAGTGTTTTTTTCTGTAAGTAGTCCAGTTAGTATACATTCAGAATTCAGGTGATGAGTTACAGGACATTACCATTACTAATATGAACCAGCTGACCAAAAAAGAAAGTCAGATCATATGTTAGCAACTATTAGAAAATAATAGAAAACAAATTAGAAGATGTGGTTAAGTTCCTGGATAATTCTGTGGGGCACATTGTCATTCACCCTCTGCTCACCCCTCAATATATAGTGTAGAATTAGAATAAATATTAAAAAGAGCAAAATGAGTGATAAACAGTATGATCTTCATTTTAAAGTTACTTAATATTTGAGGACTCTGATAGGTAGAAGGAATGGTAGTGGGAGGATGTTGCTTTGCTTTCTTCCTCTAAAGACCCCTATCTTTATTTCTCTATCAGTCTGTGTCTCTTCAGTAACAGACTGCAGCTGTCTGTTCTTGGCTCCAGCTGGAGATGGACACTGGGGTAGATGGTTCCGTGTGGCAGGGTTGGTTGCCTACATACAATTTTTAAAAACAGAAACATTTATGTAAATGGCAGTATTTAAGTGCACAGGAACTCTAGTGGAATGAATACAAGGTGGATTCACTTGAAATTTAAAACCAAGGACAGTAGAATAGTTTTGACAAAGAAAATGGAAAGGTCTGTGTACCATAACTAATGGAGACATTGGTGGGTTCTCAGTCTTGTGGGTGACCATGCATTTTGAGAGCAGAAAACAGGTACTTTTCATTGAATTTGTGCTCAGTTTCACAGGAGGAACACTTAGGGTCACAAGGCAACGGAAAGATTTCTTTTCCATAACTTATGCCAGTCCTAGCAAACATACATGCTGGGTGAATTTTTTATTTAATCTACCTCCAAAGCTAATACTAGTGATCAAAAAGAACTCTGAAAAACAGGTGGTGATACTGAGACACATTTTTGAAGTGTATTGCTAAAACTATTACTTTTTAATAGAAGTCATGGTCTGTGGAAACATGATTTGTTTCGAGTGCATTAAAGACAAAAATCTTTTGTAAATCATTATGTAATTTTCCTTGCTACTGGCTGAAAATCAAGATGGCAATTAAAAACCAAAAGCCACCTCAACAAAAAAAAATAGAAACAAAACTAAGAAAAAAACAAACCTCTCATGATTTTTCCTTTACCTTTTAATGTCTTCACTTCCACTCATTCTGGTTCTCCCGTTTTTGTTTGAATTAAAAAAAAAAAATAAAATCTGCAGATCAGTAAGCACAACCAGCACCTCCAGTAATGAACTGGGATTTATCAACCCTATTCTGAGTAGTTCCAGTCTCCCATATTTATCACTGTACATTCTATGAATAGAACTGTTGTGGTAGGTTTTATTAATTGAGATAGGCTGGAGTTATAAGTATGAAATATCACTGCTGCAACACTTTTCTTTGAGGAGCTGCTGACAAAACTGCCAGCTGGTGACTGGTGTAGATAAGGAGGACTTGTGATTGCACATTGCTTTGTCCTTATCATTGAGATCTCAGCGTCTCTCAAGAATTTCATAATATGGCACAAGTAGGGCTTGACATGTGATTATTTTTGGACTTCACTAAGTGAGTTTTTAAACTTTGTTTTTGAGGTATTTATTTTTCCTAGTTTCTGATTATGGTTATCTTTTTCTTTCCTGGTAAGGTATGGCCACAGAGTGGATACTGCATTTTGGAAAGGCAAGCAGCGATGCCTTTAAAGTTCTGTTGCTGTTACTTTTTTTGCAAGATATTAAAGAAAGACCAAAACAGAAATAACCTGGAGAAACAGTCTTCTAGGTTATATTGTGTGCTGTCAAAAACTCAGCCTGAACAATGAGCATTGACACTCTTTGCAGAAGGATGGAAGGACTGGTACTTGGCATAAATCATATAAGTTGCCTAAAGAATTAATTTCTTCCTGGTATACTTGTTTGAAATAGATGCAGTAACAGAATGAGTAATTGGCTTTGTCAGTCAAAGCATGCACATTTTGTACAAAATATTCAAAGGAAATTTCACCCAAGCCCTAAGATGCTTGAAACTTTCAGATTTACAGTAAGCAGAATTGACAGAAGAGAAGTTGGCTGGCAGAAAGGAACTGAGCATGTGAAGTGTAACACTGCTTTGGTTTGGAATAATTTCAGAGATACCATTTTTAAAAGTACTTTTTTTTTTTTTTTTTCCTTTTGATTTGCTTTGTTCCCTTTAGTTAGAATGAGTTTGGGCCATATGTGGCCATAATTTCTCCTTTCTTTCTCAAATACTCTTGGAGGATTTTGTATAAATAATAGGCTGCAAATCTTGTATTATTTTGTTATGTTGATTCATATCTGCATTGTGGTGTATGTAAGAGAGCTGTTGCTTACAAAGTTGCCTCCTTATATTGGAGATGGTATGGGTGTGGAGTATTTAAGACTGTTCATTGACTTATTTAGAATCAGGGATAGGAAAAGGTTGGAAAAGATCCTTAAGATCATCAAGTCTAACTGTAAAAGTGTTACTATTGAATTATTCTGATCCTTCTCTGGTAAACAAGTCTGAGTCACATCAGTGCGGTTTTAAGTATGTGTGTTTATGGTACAAGCAAAGATAATGCCCCTACAACACTGTGTAAATAAGCAGCGTCATGTTTATAAAGTTGTATTTTCTTTTCAAATTGCATAGTGCAATCCACGTTGTTTATAAAGTGCCTTAAGATAGAAAAAAAACCCCAAAAACAAAAACCAAAAATGAGTACTGAAAATCAGGAAGATGGAGGTAGCAGTAATGTGTTGAAGGTACCATTGAAGTGCCTAATGTTAGGAAAAAGCTGTTGAATAAAAAACCTACCAAAAGTAAGGAGATTTCAGGTGGCAAAACAGGATGTCTTCTTCCATGTAGTGAATGATATATAGACATAAAAGAAATACAGCAAATCATCCTTTTCTATTGAAACTGAACAAAAAAATCTCTGTATTAAGCAAGGATATGACTGGCTAATATGGCAGGAACTGGGCATGATATATAAGGAGATTTTACAGTGAGCTCTGCATTAGTAGCACCCTTAGCAATGTTAGTTTGACTCCTTGGAATACAAGGATTGATACTGCTGATTTTTTTAAAATCCTGTTTAATGTAACTGAATATTTTCACCCAGAGATATGCCTAACTCTGCTAGTACTTTTGGCCTTATTTTTTTGCAGTGAATATAGGCAACTGGTGACTTTGGAACATCTGTCCAAATTTTGCTTTGTCAGGTATTTCTAGTAATGTCAACTTTTTTTTTAACTTGATGGTCTCCAATTTTCTGTATACTGTTCCTGAAATATGGTAAGTAGACCCACAGAGAATGTTCAAGGAAGCAAAGATTCTTGATTGATGAATTTGAGGCCAGAAAAAAGCAGTTACCCCAACGTTCTGTGTTACGTAGGCCAAGTAATTTCACTACCAAGCTTTGGAAAAAACCCAGATTCCTTAATACTCCCAATCTGATTTACAGATATCAGGCTGATCCTTAGAATATGAAAGTTACGAAATCAAGCATTCAGAAATTATATTTAAACTTTCAGCCTGATGCTGTTACTGGTCCTGTTGTTGATGCACAGTATGATACAGCCTTGTACCTGCATGCTCATATCTTGCACCTATTAAATGGAAGGGATTTCTATGAACTGTGCTTGACTTCAAGGGCAAAGGACTTACGAGTCATTATACTTGTGTTTCAGTCATTTTTCAAAGTGCAGAATAGGTAGTGAGGGCACAAAACTACAGGAAAAAAAAGGAAGGTAAAGTTAGTTTGTACTTCAAGTTATGCATACTGAAAGTAATCTCTTGTTTCTGTGTTTATTATTAAATATTTAAGCTTTCTAACTTGAAGAAAGTAATAATATTGTGAGTGTAACATAAAAAAGTTATTAAAAGTAAATTTTTTGCACAAAAGCAGCTATTAAATATTTAATGAAATAGAAGCTATGGATCAATACTGTAGTATTGTCATGTCTAATGGAGCGTGCGCTGAAGAGAACACCTGAGGAGAATGTTACACTTAGAAGCCTGACTACTCTTATTCAAAAACTTTTTCAAGGGAGGTCCCACATGGGTTTTCTGTCTGTGAAACTCAGAGAAAGGTTGCATATCCCCCAGAGTGAGCATACTGTAAATCAGTTTAAGTTCTTAAACCTGATTCTACTTTAAAATATAAGTCAACTGCTTAATCAGTAATGTTTTGCTGCAGAATAAACTGCAGAGACTACATGTAAAGTTTCAATAAAGTTTCTTTCATGCAAGCTGTCATAGTGAAGTAAAGAATTAAAATCCTAACTGAACGTGGCCCTGAGCAACCTGCTGTGGTTGACACTGCTTTGAAGCATGGGTGAAATTGAAAGTATTCAGTTGTTCATGCCAACTTGAACTTCTCTTTCTCTCATCCTGTTAAATGCAGATGCTGATAGTTCCCTGAATTAACAGATGAAGCTGTTAGTCATTGTTTTCAAGTTAATGTCTTAAAGTAGGCTGTTGATAAACTCTTGAATGTCTTCTATGTTTAGGGGTTTGGTAGCTTTTGAGTGTGGTTTTGTTTTGTTTTGTTTTGTTTTTCTGTTATGCTTTTTAAGGCATTTAGATTTGTCCCAGTTGCAAGCATAGCACACAGCTTTTTGGTAGAATTCTATTGCAACTCAAGTGACAGCAGTGCGGTTATGTGCCACATGTACACACACACATTAAAAAATAAATGATCCAACTCTTCAAGTTGTTTTGTATTGTCCTAAACAGTTTTTGTTTGTAAAGAGTAAGAAAATAGGCTTTTGGATTCTGTCCAGTGTTTCCTTCTTGTAGACTTGAATATTGAGTTTCTTCTTTGTCTGAGTATTTCTTGCGACAATTCTGTTTCTGTGTTTAGTAGCTTAATGTGAGCAGTTGCTCAAGTGGG
This sequence comes from Pachycephala philippinensis, assembly GCA_013397055.1. Taxonomy (NCBI): domain Eukaryota; kingdom Metazoa; phylum Chordata; class Aves; order Passeriformes; genus Pachycephala; species Pachycephala philippinensis. Next base: position 314,373 of record VWZT01008124.1, on the reverse strand, counting down.
TGCATTAGCTTGTTTATTCTGCTTCATTTTCATACTCCTCAATTTTTCAGGAAAAAGTGTTTTCTAGTTAAATATAATGTTTACAAGCTAAAATGCAGGTTATTTAATAAAATAAAACATAACATGATCTGCGTAGAGGCGCATATTCCTGTTAGGAATGTTGTTCATACGTGTGTGTGTATCTGTATACCTCACAACAAAACTGTCTAGTCTGTCGTATTTTACTGTGAAATTAAGTAAACACTTTGAAAGAAAAGCTTATTTCTGTAAGTGTAATGAATATGTGTATGGACTTTGGTACATAGTTCTGAAACAGGATTTATGTGTTTTCAGTAGACTTCTGGAAAATAACTGGCTTCATATCTTATAAGCAGGTAGATAATAGCAATTTCTTAGATTTGTGTCCATGTACATGGTAAGCCATCAAACTGTTTAGCAAATCAGTAGTTTTCACTGGCCACTTTAGACAGAGTCTCTGCTTCCTAGTGAAAACCAAAACAAAGCCTACCACTATAAAATTGATATTTTAATCCAAAAATGTATTGCTTATTTATAATGTAAGTACTTCAGTGCTTTAGTGAAGATTAGTTTCTTGTATTATGGCAATAATACACAGTGGAATTCTTCTGTATTTGACTTCTATGTGTGAGAACTCTGTGAAAAGTTCTTGTCCACATTCAGATGTCTGTAAATATTCCAGGAGTAGTCCTAATATTCCTGTATAAGTAGGAAAGCTGCAGTGAGGCTAATGATACATGTAGTGGGAGGACAGGTATTAAAAGCACTTTGCCCCAGTACCTACTTAAAAATCTCGAACTGAGCTCTAGCTCTGAGGTAATAAATTCCTTAACATCAGCCAAAGCTATTCAGACAGTAAATCTGCATGCAGATACGCATCTGAATTAAAGGTCAATATGGTTTCTTCCTCCTTCTTCTCTGTAAAGCAAAGCAAGTAAGGTCCAGTCTCTCATTCTCTGTGTTGTCATCTGAAAACTTAAAGATGATTTAGTATAAAGAGACTTGGGGTAAAAAGCCAAAGGAGTTTTAGCAATATGGGAGTCTCTCCAACAGGATATTACGGTTAAGTTCAAATATGTTGCTTGCCACTTTTAGAGGATGCACAGAATTAGAATCTGGAAGGTGACAAGAGAGCTGAAGTTTGCAGATGGGTGCAGCCACTGATCCTGACATAGCTGCAAGCCATGCCATCAAGCCAGAAAGAACATGGAAATACATGCTTTACTGAATAGATTTCATCATAAAAGGCAGTCAAGACCTTTCCATGTATTGTGTAGAGATTTGAAATAAAGATATGGTTAGCTTCAAAGAATAGTTCTCCTCTTAGGTTTGCTCTTTCAATTAAGTATTATCATACTTACGTATAGTGTATTATATAATAGTATGTAGTTCTTGCATTAAGAAAAGGTTTCAGTGTATTTTGTAGACTCATAGAATAGTTTGGGTTGAAAGAGACCTTTTAGAGGTCTTTAGTCCAACCTCCCTGCCATAAGCAGGGACATCTTCAACTAGACCAGGTTGCTCAGAGTCTCATCCAACCTGTCTTTGAATGTTTTCAGAGACAGGGCATCTGCCACCTCTCTGGGCAACCTGTTCCAGTGTCTCACTACCCTCATCGAAAAAAATTTCTTCATTATATCTAGTCTGTATTTGTGTTACTGGTTTAAAGCCATTAACCCTTGTCGTATCACTATAGACATATTTGTTGTGCTTCTGTAGTTTTTTAGGTCATTTTGTTATTATCTATCTATCTTATTGTTATTATAGCTGTCATACAAAGCATCACACATTAAATACTTTATTAGAAAAAACTGTTGGGCTGTAATCTTCTTGAAAATGTTGCGTGTGGCTTGTCGATGCTAATACACTGTAACAACTCGGAAATTGGCAGGATATTCATAGGCTCAGCTCCAGTATTCAATCTATGCTGTAGAAGAAGAGCTGACTTGACTATATTCTAGGGCCTGACAGGCAGAAAATAGATCTGTGGGGGTTTTGAGTGGTTTTTTTCATGGTTTTTTTGAGGTTTTTTTTTTGGGGGGTGGTTTTTGTTTTTGTTTTTGGGTTTGTTTTTGTTGGTTTTTTTTTTTTTTTTTTTGTAAGCTATATGTAGAGGGTAGAAAATGTATTTTTGAGGTTGTGAGTCTCATTTGTGTGCTATGTGTATTTTTTCTAATCCCAGACTTGGAAATCCATTGTAATACTGAATGTCCAGTGCATTAGAATAAGAAAGGATGGACTTACTTGACTTTGCCTCTTGTCTCTCAAGAAATGTTTAGAATGTCCTTGAAAAGTGTTTGCATGAGAGGACAATGAGAAAATAATCTTAAACAGTGAAGACTAAGACAGATTTTGTTGCTGTTTTTAACTGTCCTTTGTGGTAGTTTAGAGAAGGTAGAGCCAGGCTGTGATCCTTACTGATAGGCAGGGATGGGATTAGCAGTAAAGGACATATTACAACATGGAAACCCTTATTAAGTGAAATAAAACCAATTTCTTGTGAGAGTAGACAAACAGTAGAATAGGTTGCCCAGACCAGGAGCTGGAATCTCTGTTCCTAGAGATACTCCTAGAGTTTGATTGGGCATGATTCTGTGCAACCTTTTGTAATTGGACGTGCTTTAAGCAGTGGGTAAGACAAGATGATCTCCAGAGGTTGTTTACAACCTAGATTTATTTTATGATTATATGGAAAATTAATATTAAATAAGAGACTTTACTTAAGAAATACAAAGAAACCTTGTTCACTGTACAGTTTGTGGTCATATTTTGTGTAATTTGTGAATGTGAATTTGTGAATTTAAGTATTAGATCTGGGACCGTTCTGCTGAGGAAATTTACAAGATGTTCAGTTTTTTTCTTACTCAGAATGTGCAACTATCCATTATTTCCTGGCTTATTTAATCTGCAGGGTACAGGAAATACTTGAGGGAGAATGATACAATAAATAAGTAGTTTTCTTTTTTAGATGTAACACAAATGATACATAATTACAGAAGTGAAATTGCGGAATATGATTTAGAAAAATTATGTGTATTTATGTGTACTTTACCACAAACACATAGATATATGCACTGGTTTATAAATTTCTAAATTGTTGCTAAGCACCATTACCGGACTACGAAAGTTGCTTTCTAGTCTAGTTAAAAAGAATATAGAACAGAGGATAGACAAATTTTTATATCTTATAAAGGTAGTTTCCTTTTCTGTTGTGGTTGTCTTACTGTCCCCCTTTATCTGTGTGCATAGTGGTTTTGGTGTAGTAATTTCCCTGTCTCATGAGAGTAAATACATCTGTTTCAGTGTTGATCATAATTGCAAAGAGTAGACTAATTCTACCTCCTTTCTTTTATCAGTAGGTTTTTGTTAGAATTTCTCAGCAGAGCAGCTTAGAGACATATTTCTCCTTGGAGCCTTTTAAATGTTTTAGCACTGATGCTGGTGAAGCAACTATTTTTATTTTTTAAATTGTTTTAAATTTAACTGCATAGTGACAAGAGGGGAGGCTGGAGGAAAACACAATCTTAGGCCAGTGAGGCTGGTGCAGTGTTACCCACTTTTGGACCTACCAGTGTTGTTGCAGCATCTCTCCTAAAATCTTGGAGAGATGCTCTAGTAGACTATTTAGGACAAAATTTAACTTGTTCAAAGGCACCATGATTTTCCTACAGTATTTCAAGGTCCACAGAGAAAACTGGACTCTGAATGCAGAGGCCTGGCATAAGGATTTAGATCCCAACTGACCTCACAGTCCAAAGCAGACAGGTTCTCTCAAGTATTTAATAGGGAAGATTGTTGTTTGAATGCAGTAGGTCATAGCTGTTGACCTGGAAAACATTTTCCTTTTTTTGCTTCTATCACCAAAGCGTACTACAGCTGATCCTGACGAAATACGACTAGTTGAGGATGGGAACTCAATCTATCTCTAAAGTATCACTGAGAAGAAATGAACTGAAATGTTAATGTACTCAAGTGCCCTTTCAGGCCATTGTTTTTCTTTTCAGCAGAAGGAAGGTGGCACATATAGGCCATTAGAAATAATAAAGGATAGTCTTCAGCTATAGTTGCAATTTATATATAAAGTGTGTTATTACTGAACATTTCCATAGACTGAAGAAGGGAGTTGGCATCTAGTCTTAAATGTTAGCTGTAGTTCTTGTTAGTGCTGAATTCACTGCAAAGATTTGGTATGTTGCTTTATTTTCATTTTGTAACTAGCACATTGACAGCTGTGACATTCTGCTGCTGCTTGTTTGTCACCATAACTAAGACAACTTGACATACAGAGTTGGTAGGTAAACGCGCAGTAAAGGCACTAAGGATTTGATCCCTGGTCTTAGTATATAACTTTTTTATTGCAAAATTTACGTGATAGAGAAAGGCAATGATACGTGTAGTATTTTCAAGATTAGTTTTATGGTAGGTCATGATTTTCTAAATTGTCATTAGCACTGTATCTGCTGCATTCAGCTGTCATTCTCTACAACTATAGCTGTTTTTACTACCAAAGTCCTTCTGGTTTTACTTGTTGTGTTCTTTCAGTCTACTTGATGGCTGCAAAACGTTTGCTTTTTACGTGACAAATTGGAATCAAATATTAATGTCAACATTTCAAGGAAATGTCAGGCAAAGAGGACATGCAGACAGAAAGTCTGATTCTCCTTCCACTTATACACTGTACTTCTTTCAGAATCAACATGGAATTAAATTAACAGAATAGTTATCCATGATGTTTTCTTTGTAATCTTGTTTCCCTGTTTGGAAATGGGAGGTCTCAGCTGTTTTCTACTAGATCAGTCTCCTCTGTGCCAACCTTAACTTGGGCAGGGAATCTACTGGCAGACACATATAATACATTTCTGAATTTGATATGCCGTATTTAATAAACCTGTTGAGAAAAATACTTCCTTTCTCCAGTGACATCACTGTAATAGGGAAGTAAGAGAATGTGTTTAATTAATGATAGAAGTATTATTTAATGTCAGTCTTTTAATAAGACAGGTTATGCTACTAGGTATTTCCTCATGAAGTAACCTCTGAATACAGATCCTCTGTGTTAACCAAAAAGTAATGACAAGTAATTCCACCCTCTTCCAGCTGTTAAAAGATCAGTAATTATTTTTTGTGTTAGAGTTTATGATAGTATGAAAAATGCAACTACAGGTAGGCTGGGTATGTTCAGCAAATTGTTATAATTAGTTGTGTGCGAAAGTCTCCTTTCCTTCATACTTTAAGTATGACTTTTTTTTTTTTTTTCCCCTTATTGTGATTAAAATAATGGTGAAGCCTGGTCCCAAGGTGAGAAAAATATTTGGAAAAGCCTTAATGGGCTTATGTGGATTTTGGGTCAAGTCTGTGGGGAAATGTTTGTGAAATCTAGGCTTAGAAACTTGATATAGTAAAATGAGAAATGAGGTGAGGTGATTTTCAACGGAATTTTTTTTTGACAGCATTAGGCTATGGAGATTCGTACAGGAATGTAGACTGGGGTTTAGAGGTACTATAAAAAGAACATTTAATTTGATCTTCTATCATTTTAGCTCAGTTTAGGCTTTTAACAAAGATAAGTCTCATTAAAGTACTACAGAAAATTTCTGAACAGAAAAGACAATAGGTTTTTTTGAGAAGGAGTAGAGAGTTTTGTGTCTTTTCATCTTTAGTATAGAGCACTGCATCAGGGCTTAACTCAGAAACTAAGAGTGAAAGAAAGATTAGGAAGAAGCTGAAGTTCACAAATTGCCTTCTATATCTTCTAAAGATCCCAAAATAAATTGCACTGTGTGCTGTACAAATGATTAACATTTGGCAACATTGGAATTAATCTCATTCTGGGGCAGGATACAGCAGATTTTTAGTGCTCAGCAATATAATTCTATTTTAAGGCAAATTGAAGACTCTCACTGTTCTTGAAGCACAGGGAAATCTCAAGAATGCAATTTCCTAATTGGATACCAAAAAGGCTAATCTTCCTTTTCGGGGGGTGTGCGTGCGTGTGCGCGCACACGTGTGGAGTTGTGTCAGTTTTAATTATAGCTGCCAAGAATTTACCCAAAGGAAAATAGTCAAGTCTTCAGTGTTAAGTCCCTCAGAAGTAAAAACGCTTCTAACGGCACAGTCCTTTCTGATACACTGCTCCTCTGTGAGTTCAGCATGGACTTGGTGTGTCATGTACTGAAGCATCAGCAGGGTTTCCTGCAGCCAGTGGAATTATCCTTTGTCAGTCATCCTGGCAAGGTCCAGATCTGCTAGGTTTGAGATTAAAGGCCATAATAACCTGACATAAGACCTGAGGGACTGAGATAGCAGAATGCTCTTGTAGATGGGAAAGAAGGATGATCCTAGGGGTACAGTAAGGTTGTGAATGTAGGATGATGTAATTTCTTTGACTATTAAATAATCTCTTGTCTTGGTCGTGGTATTTATTGTAGTAGTTCACAGAAATTTAGTATTGGCAGTTACCAGTTAAGAACCAAGCATTGTGGTAAATATAGCTTTTTAATTTTCGTGTGTGTAAACTAGTCCTTTAGTAGAATCAGTGAAAGGGAGTTAACATTCAAACATCTACCTTGTCTGAAAATATTTCTGCTGATGTGCTTGAGAAGCCCTAAAGGCTGAAATAAGTAAAATGTAATTTTTAAAGAAAAGACAGTGAAAAGTTAAGGAAAAATTCAAAAGATAATGACTAAAGGAAAAGAGTATGTGATTAGTAAATGAAATTTGGAGGCTATGATAGAGTCCATTAGAGCACATTGTAAGATGCTGCTGCAGCAGGGATACCAGGGATATCTTTTTTCTTTCAAAAGTTTCTAGTCTTAACTTTAGGGTAGTTTTTCCTTCGTCAGTTCCCAACACATGTAATGAGACTTAATTTACTCGTGTTTGGTCTTTGCTGACATTTCTTACCGTAGAACTTTGTCCTGTCCTGTTTCACATTCAGGATGTCTGTTACCAGAGGATCTATACCAATGTTCTGGAAACCATTTAGGAATGGGCTGCTCCTTGATCCTTGTTTTGGCATTGTGGAGCATCTTGCAGCATCACATGCCAAAGTTGACTGGAGTTTTTTGTATAATGCAGGAACTTCATAGTGTAGTGCATATGAAAACATATTTCAGAATAATGCAGTCATTAAGATCTACAAGAAATGGGTCAATTACTTTGAGTTAAATTTAGGTTGCATGCAAGAATAATTCCTTCAAGAAATTAAACACTTGGTGATATACTTGTTCATTACTCTGTGTGAATTTATTAAAAGAACAATGCCAGTATTTCTAAACTTCCATTTGTGCTTAAAATTCTGTAGATTGCTTTACTGATCTTTTGAACACTTTTATTTATTAAGATTCACCAGTAAAAGTTACTGCTTTAGGGTCTGAGAAATAATATTCTCTTTTGGAGCCCTGCATATTGAATTGTTCTTTTTCTGAATAGCTGCTGTTATTCACAATTAGAATGAAGCCAGTCTTTGCTCTTAACAAAAATGACTAATGGCTTTATTTTCTTTAGAACCAATGGAAGATAGCCATTTTGGAGGAGAACCATTCCTCAGTAATTTCCCTGAGGAAGACTATCCTGATACAGCATATTTGACAGATAACAACATTCGGTGATTAAAAACAGTCATTAAAAACCACATGGTACCAAAGTGTGGTTCTGTACATATTGTCACCTCTGCTCAATAAAGACGTTAAGGATGACATTAAGGGTAGTATCTCTACATATATTTAGGAGAAAGAGAGACCCTTTTCCTCACTTGCTGAGATAAGATGTGTGTAAATAAGCAGATGATGTCTGGTACATTTACATGCCTAAGAGAAGAGCGCTGTAGGAGCTTAGAGAAACTTCTTTAGGACTATTCCCAAACATTTGGACTAAAACTAGGGCTAGATCAGCTGCTCTGAAACATGAAGGATCAGGAGGGCAAAGCAAATGTGTCACATCCCAGATACAGCAAGAAATCTGTGTAATATTGATAGGGGAAGCTGAACTGGTCTGAGCCTTTTTGCTGGTGCTACCCCTGCTGTTAGTAAACCTACAGCTGCAGTTTGAAAGACAGAGGGTGGCCACTGTTTCTCAGCTATTTTATGGTTTCTGTAGATGCACAGTAAGTAGGGTGTTTTGACTCTTTCATGTTTCTCTGTAACATATCCTGATTTTCTTGGTATTTTATGAAAGTTAATATTTAATAGAAATAGTTTTAATACATGTTAATGAATTAGGATACAAAGTATTGTAGGTAGTATTTACATCATGTGGGAATTTCTTTGATTGTTTTTTCACCACACATGGTTAGTGTATCTTAACAACCTCAATGCCCCATAACACAGGCATAGTGGGTGGAGTTAGGAAACAAAACATCCATGGTTTCTTTAAAATTAATTTACTTTTATTTGGGATTCTTAAACTTCACTGTCAGTAGGATTCAGCCTAAACTTCTTGTCTTGTTTATCCACCTGGTATCACCATCATGCATTTTATTTGAAACTGTTGCAACTCTCCCGCCTTAACTTAGCATAACTTTTGGTAAGGGAGGAAATAATTGGAATGTGCAGTGTTGTCAACATTTTTACTGTTTAGTATTTGCAGATACAATAATGAAAAATGTCACAAGACAGGTGTTTCTTTAGGGATGAGGAAATTACGGACATGTTAGAGCTAGTGTTAGAAAAATTGGAGCATTAGAAAGCTTTTTGAGACAGCAGCCTCGGTTGATTTATCTGAGAAATATTGTAGTGTTATATTAATCTCCACTAGTATAAACAGAGCTTTTCTTGGAAAGAAAGCGTCTGATTAGGCAAAGTTCGGAATAGGTAGGTAATATAATGATATTGTGAATTTTAGACTTAAATTTCACTTTAAATATAGGTTGAATGAGCACAAACCTTACTGGTTCTTGTTATAAAGAGTGGCATGTTTTTGAAAAGAAGTTGTAGTTGTGAAGTACGTATCTTAAGGAGATAAATGAAAGCCTAAATTTCTTCTTAAGCAGAGGGGACATTTGGTTACAAATGTTTTTCTAAGAAATGAGCCCTGACTTGGTTTTGTTTAAACAAACAGACTAGGATATGCCAGTGAAATTCCTTTCATCTGTAGAGTAACTATTTCTTTTCAGTGAGACAGCTGATCTTTTCCAAATGTATCTAATGATGAAACCCAATTCAGCTATATATTGTATGCTGAAATATGTATTTTCCCAAATCATATGGTATACTAATATTACTGTACTAAATCACCTATCACCCTGAAATCTGTGTGTGCTTTTTCTGTCTTGTTCTTCAGTTTGCTAAATTTGTACTTTTCTAATGTTGTCAAGAAGTGTGGGAATTTCTTTGTATCCTACAAATCAAAAGGGATGACTAAGTTAGAACAGAGTTCTTTTTTTCTTACCAACCTTATTTTCTCTTGTCTGTATACTTGTTCTATTATTGACATTAAACTGTGTGACATCATTTAAACTCCTTAATTGTAGATCCTAATGATCTTCTTAATATCTGTGTAGCGCTCTTGAACTGAGACCAGTAATTTTAACTGCTTCCTTCTATTAAATTGCAAACTTTTTTCAACCTATGGTTTTCCTTCCATCCCATTTTCTGTTGACACATCTGTTCTTAGTTGCTTTGTACTGACAATAATGCTGTAATTCCTCTCTCATAGTATTTTGTATTCCTTAATTTCTTCCATTTTGGACTGTTTGCACACTAGAGTGTTCTTTGTGTCCATGGCAGTGAGAGGTAGACTAGAACATTGTCCCGAGCCTTAGCATGAGAGACTTTTTTTTTTTCTCCTCTGGTGGAAGAAACATACCAAAATTCTGTCCATGCAACTGTCATGAGATGGTTGGTCTCATGATTACTTTTGTAATTAATTTTCTCCAGGCTGAAGAACAAATGAGCAAACAAAAGCAATGTCAACAAAAGTATAGTATCTGTTTTGTAACTGAATCCAGGTTTTTATCCCCGACATGCTAAAAAGACAAAAATTGTCACCTTCCTGAATGAAAATTGATGAGTAGCACTTTTTTTGTTCTCTTGCTGTGGTCAGAGATGTTTGAAAAAATGTTTTCCAAAAACTGCATAAGGGCCAAGGCCTTTTCAAATCCTTTCTTAGACATTTAGTAGACCTTTAAAACTTAGACTGTTACTGTCCTTGTGCCCTCTGTGTGTCCTTCACACCTTACAGGACTTCTGTCCTGAGTATGATGCAACAGTTTTCATAGCTGCATTATACAAAAAAAGGCAGGTGGAGGGAGGGGGAGAGAGGATTTTGAAAAGCCAAGTTACATGAGCTCCTGTCATTTGTGGAATAGTGCAGCGTTTGATACAGAAGGTGCCCTACAGCACCATTCTCTCCTTGTGCACAAAACTGTTACTTCGTTGTACAAGGCTCTCTGGCTGTTGAAGCATCCTTGGTGGGTCTCTGCACTGAGTATTTCTTTCTTAGCTTTTATTTTTTAAGATGTTAGCTTTTTATGCCAGTTTCCAGAGATCCCCTTTATACCATTCACCATTTTTTTTTTATAGACACAAACCATAACCTCTCAATCACATTGTCATTCTTTTTTAACATACCTAGGTAAATTCCCTCCAGCCCCACAGATGTGATATGAGCTCCCTGTATAGTCTGTTACTGTTCTGCCACTCTTGGCTGTGCTGTGGCATTACATGCAGAAGTCAGGGAGTAATTTTTGCTCTTGTTGCCTTGGGCTGGTGCATTAGTGAAGTGACACCTGAGGAAATGGAACAGCAACAGGTGTATGAAATACCTGAAGAGGCATATGAAAGTCCCGTGGATAGTCTGTTACCTCACATATGTAATCTGTTTTCATTTTTTTTACTCCTGTTGTCTAGCAAATGTATTTTAAGGGCATCCTCACAAGTTGAATCTTGAAAGCATAATAGGAGGAGCATGATCAGAACTTCTTGTATTTGTAGTGAAAAGATGATTCGTTATTTCTTTTATTCATGATGAGAAATATGAGATGCACTTTTAAAGAAACATTTCAAATTTTACTGGGATTTAGAAGCTTATAGCATTTGTGCTTTGATATTAATTCCTTCCTTTTCAAAATGTTTTTCAGTGTTTTCTCCGTATTTCTGAATATATGCTTTAGTGAGCATTTGGTATTTCTTGGCAATACTGTGCTGTTAGTAACGCTGCTAGTACCAAATAGACAGCATCCACAGAAATCTCACTGAATGGGAGCTGTGCAACAGAGACAGAGAGGGCTGAAAAGTGGTGGCTCCTCGCCCAGCTTCATCAATGGTACTAGAAGCATGAGGCAAAGGAAGGGAGTGGGATAAGCATTAAATGAGGGGAGCTGAGTGCCAGAGTCACTGGAAGCAGCTATTGATTCTAACAGTGCTTTGCCAGCCCCTGAATGCAGGCCTCGAGGGTGGCATGGCCCAGGAGCTGGAGCCGCAGAGGAAGCTGACATCAGCCTCCCTGGAGCTGGCACTGAGCAGCAAACCAGTGTCCTTTCACCTGTCAGTCCTGCACCCTGCTCACGGAGCCTGGCTGCCAGACAAGTAGGAAAAGAGTTTTGCAGCAAGGCTCTATCTTGCCTGCAGGTGTTTAGGTCTTTCTCTGCCAGAGGAACAATGCTTGTTTTGGGGTTTTTCTCGCGTCGGTTCTTTGAGTTATTAAACTGAAAGTTATTTTGACTTCTTGATTCTCAGAAGTATTGATGTGAAGGGCCTTTATCTGTATCTGAGTACTTTGTGCACTGAACTCTTTGTGGTGGTTTTGGCTAAACTAATTATGTTTCTCACGGGAGACTTAATCTGGAGTCAAAGCTGGCAGAAGTCACCATTTTGCTAGCCTGTGAATATCTTCTGGACTTGTTGCCTTCTAATTTCCTAAGTGTAATAAATGTGGTGGGGTTTTTTGATTTTTTTTTTTTTCCCTTTGCAAACCTGGATTCACTGAAGAAGGGTTCCTGCTCTGTGCAGTTCTTAAATGTAGCATTATGGGACACATAACAGGTATTTCAGCTGGTGAGGAAAGGGAGATGCTGTTGACAAGAAAGTATGGAGCCAAAAAATGTGCTAGATAATACAGTCCCTGCCCTCCTGGAACTAGTTCTGTTCCTGGTTCTACTGCAGACCTGTAGCTATATGGCATCACGTAAGGCCTGACAGATCAAGCAAACTACTGAATGCATCTGGGACAATTAGCAAAAATGGTGCTAAGGAGCACATGGTCCATGCTGGCTTCTTGCCTTCACGGATGTTCTGAGATACGCAAGATGCTGTGATAGTAAGTAGGGTGCTGGGGGTGTGATATCTGCCTTATTCTCATGTGTGCACTATCCTGCAGTTAACAGGCTAAACTAACACTGCATTTATACAGCAGAGTGCTCACACGGCTTATGACAGATCAGATGTCTGTGCAGGCCAGCAGAGATGAAAACCAGCATCTGATAGGCAAGTCAGTATCCACATGCTGCTGAACAGCATGTCTGCATCCTGGATGAGAAATCCAGACTGGCTCAGGTTTCAGGTTGAAGAATTTTCCAGTACATAAGAGTAATGTATTTTCCTGGTGCAACTTATGCGTCCTCAGTTATGGTTTATGTTTTGGGGCAGTACTCTCATTAGATGTGTGTATCTTAGTTACTCTGTGTATGCTGTCTGTGGCCCTCATTTATTTGAGGAAACGACAGTGTTTAGGAGTGGTAGATTTCCCATATGATGGCAGCTTTGTTGTTGTCTCATCCTTTTCTTCCTGTAACAGTTCTCCATGTGACCAGCAATTTAAGGCTTCATAGGATAATGTCAGTCTCACTGAGATTAGACTGAAGGCCCTGGAGTAAAATACAAGTGGAAAAAAAATTTCTGCACACGTTCCATGCTTTCTTTTACTAGCACTGGAAAGAGATTGGTGCAGAGGTATCAGATGACAACCCTGCCCCAGTTCTTTCAGTGAGACTTAGGATACAAATATATGTTATAGAATCACTGGGGAGGTTTGGGGCAGATGAGTCAAATCCTCTGCTATTGGTCTGGTGCAAAGATGTGAAGGGGAGGTACTTGGTGAGCTCAAGTTTGCTGCAGAAGTGAGCTTGAGGCAAGGGGAGAGCTGCGATGTGGGACAGTAGGCTCAAGTGAGTTGGCTTGTTGAAGTGGAGTCTGAAAATAGTACAGCTACCAAATAGCAAAGACCTAGCCCAAAAGAGGTGAAGAGCTTTCGTGTTGGATGAGAAGCAGATGTGTGTACTTGACATGCAGATAGAAGAATTGGAATAGAAAGCCTGTTAAGAACTCCTTGAAATTAAAAAGAGTGAAATACTCAATAGGAAAACAGCTCATGGCAGTGAGGAAAAAAATTCAAAATCTAATACTGTAGGTTTTAAGTTTTATTAGGGAGCACTTACAGCCAGAAAAACTTTTGCTTCTGAAATTGTCAAATGCAATTCCGTGTCCCTCTACGTACTGAAGTATGTAGCTCTTTGCTAAAACAAACCAACCCCTCTATAGGAATAGGAAGGCCAGCAGTAAAATGTATTTTTTGCGTTATGGTAAGTCATGTAAAATCTGAGTGGAAATTTGTATGGGCAGAATTAAGTTTGCTGTTGAATAATGTTCAGGAAATCTTTTCTTTCCTGCTTTGGTAACTGAAGTATTGTCTCTTGAAAAGTTATTATAAATGAAGCCTGACATTGTGCAGTTGCCTATTAGACTTCTTCTAAAATTGGTGGTTCCTAAGCCACATAAATAACAATATCCCTGTGTTGTAGCAGGGAAATTGTATTTCAATAAAATATAAAGATAATTATAAGTTCTGAGAACTGCTTCAATTTTAGTGGATTCTTTGTTACGAATCAGCTTTGATTTTAATATATTAGCTTTTATTGTATAGAGCCATACTAGAGCTAAAATGTTGAATACAAAACAAGGGCTGAGTTTTCTTTATCCAGTTTTTCAGGTCAACCTTGGTCTGAAAATATTTGTGAGGAAACTTCATTGCTTGCCCATGGACACCTGCTGTTCTCGGAGTCACTCATCTTATCTACCATGTATTACTGTGTTCTTTAGAATATAGATTCCTGTTCAAGTGATGGCAGCATCTACAGAAGACATTGTAGAGGAAAGATCAGTTAAATAATGTAACAAATGTGCTACAGAGGAAAGAAAAGTAATAGGATCATAGGTTCTATGTCTATTGAAAGGTGAAAACTTCTGCTGCGTAACTACATTGCCATGTATGGGTTAGGTTCTTCGTTGTTTGATTTCTTTTTTCCATTGAGCTTTTCTCTCTTTTACCATACTTAAATGTGTATTTTTAAAACTTATGTAATAACTCCTTTTTAAGACTGAGAGAATACACAGAGAAGAATATTGAAGTCCAAAAAGAAGAAATAAAAGTGTTCAAGGCAGAACATTTTTTTTTCTTCTGTTTTTTAATATATTTTCTTATTAAGCTGCTGGTTTTGTTCTTTTTGTAGGGTTGTCAGATTTTCAGACGACATAGATTTTTTTTTTTTACAGTAAGGCCTTTTCAGGAAAAAAAAAATATTAGTCTCAAAGGGCATAAATAATTGTACCATGAGCTTAAGTTCTTAGAAACACTTCATCACTATGACCCTGAATGAGCATAATGCTTAAACATGCATAATTTTAAGGCATGGATATTAAACTCATTGAAATCCATCATCCATGGCTATTAGAAGTGCTTTGTGTCTTTCAAAGAGACACTTGAAAGAAATACTGACATTTCACATAGTTTCAAGTAGAGCAGTGAGGATGAATTTTCTGTTTAAAATGTATGAATACCTTTAGCTGGAAAATGTTGTAAAAGTGGTATGGTTCCTGTTTCAAATCTGTGACTTTATTCTGTGTGCTTTTACAACTTGCCCTTTAACATGCTCAGGACAAAGGCAAGGAAACCCCTGAAGAAATTCAGAAGACGCAAGCTCTGTCCTGAGATCCTGAGACATTGCCTTTTGCATTTATAGATTGTTAAAATACACTTTACCTAGAGGTGCTGTGATGCTACCCAGCCTTCACTGTAAACTGTGTATTCCTTCATTCTGTTTTTATACTAAAATTTTGAAAATGAGGCTTTGTGCATTATATAATGATCTTGATTACATTCTGCAGAGGATATTGAACATTATTATAATCAAACTTACTGACTGAAGATCAGGAAAGGTCTGAATGTAACCGGAAGCCAGGTTCTTACGCAGAAGGTTAAACAGCTTTAGGACTATTTGTAAAATTCTGAAGCTATAATTTATTGAAGCAATTTCCTTACTTAATCTGACAATTCATTAACAATTTTAATTGTTTGTAGAGTCACATAGGGATTTTGTTTAACATATCCAATAGTGGATTTTATTTAAGTAACAGATTTGAAACAATAATTCTTTAGTAAAATCAGTATAGGTGTATGTGGTTTATAGGTATTTATATTTTGGATTTAAGATAGAAAATTCCACACAAACCATAATCCATTCAAATCATAGTACAATTAAAAAGAACAAAACCACAGACACAACCTACAAAGACAATAGGGAGGTAGGCATATTGAGGAGAAGAATACAGAACAAAATAATGTTGTGTTGTGTATAGATCCATAATGCTGCTGCTTCTTGAATGCCCTGCACAATTATAGTTACCAAGAAAATAGACTTGGAAAAGATTCATAGAAGGGTAACAAGAAAGGTATGGAGTTGCTTCGTAGACACAAGTAAGTCAGCAAGACTTCTAGCAATGCCTGAGGGATATTATATTTGGGATCTGTGAAGTTGTCTGCAGTATAGAGGTGAACAAGAACTGATTTATCTTCTGGATGGTTCGAGGGCAACATGTAATTTCTACAAGCCCCACTTGTACATTCTTCCTTAAGCAATATGCAGGATGCTTTGACTTAGTAGGGGTATTTGTTACACTCAGGATGACTTCTCTTTTGTTCTAATATCTTTATGTTCTAGGTATTCTAATTTTTTACCATTTTAATAATAACAACCCTATTTTCTGCATGGGCTCATTGTAGATGAACATTGTTGATTTAGTAGAAATGGAAAGAGAATCTACCACTTCGTTTTCTTTTCAAGAATTTTACGTTTTGCCACTGTAGTGTGATTCATGGAACAGCATTGCCTTACAGCTGGTTCAAACTTGTTCAGAACACCACTGTAAGAATAACATCACACTGACTATTAGGAGGAATATTTGAAAAATACTAAATTGTAATTTCTGCTTATTTCTTGTGTGATTAAAAAAAAATTTGATATACCTGTGTGTATTTTATTACTTCAAAAATATAGTAACTAAAAAGGGAAATCACATATACTGATTTGTAGATTGTTAATCTGTGCAGCACCAGAGTAAAGGAATGGGTAAGTATTGGTACAGAAATATGGTTCTATTTTGCACTTCCAGATTCTGCTCATTTCTTTCTTTCTCTTTCAAAGCACACATTTGCATAACAAAAGTTTTACTAATAAAATATGATCTGTTAAATACGGTTTAGGCTGCAACCACATTTTTTTTTCTTTTCTTTTTGGGTAAAAACCCGAGGAGTGTTCTGTACCTGCAAAGATATATTTGATGCTTGATCATTTTTAACTTCTGACTGTATGGCTTTGACAACTATATGACATTCACATTTTCTCAGTAGTTAAATTTTGTATAAATTGAGGGTTTTTTACAGTGATCTTTTAGCAAGTGGGATGGAACTGCTGGATTTGACAGTACACCCACTGCATTTTGTTAAGTTTAATTTATGCAGACTTTAAAATGTTTGGTACAGTCTTTTAAATATTTTGTTCTAGAGAACAGTTAGTTAGATTGAGGCATAATAATAGATAATTTCAGCCATTTTTCTGTGCCACCTGTTATCTGAGATGTGCAGATCAATCTGTTGTCTTGGCTATGAATTTGTAATTTATTACCAAATTTCTTGAAATCTTGAAAGCAATTTATTTAATTCAAGTTTTCCTTCTTGGAATTGAAGCCTAATACAGCTGATGACATAATTAGGAAGATATTTTATGTTTATGAAGATAGTTTGTAGAAAATAGAGCTCATTAGACTGACTTAATGAAAGATCTTGCTAATGCAGTTAAAACTACATAACAAATTACTTTTCTAAAATTCACATATTCTTCAAAATAGCTGTATTTTGTTGATGATGACTTTGAAGCTTTACTTTTGAAAAATCTTGCATTGAAAATCTAATTAAGTTTTTCAATACGTTAGACGTTAAAGTACAGGAAAACTACTGTAACATTTCAAAAACAGCGTTAGAAACATTACCTTTGTGAGTACTGTAAGACATTTTCTATTTTAAATGCTAGTAAGTAACATTTTCGAATACCATTTTTACTTTATGAGTGGTACAAATGGCCTCTGAATTACACTGTTTTATTCTGTATAAATAATTTGTCCCATTATGATAACTGTAATCTTTTTCTCTCCTTTTTTATTTTATTTTGCTGCTTGCCTTTTCTAGGAAGTAGAGGTTGGTATGCTTCTTCTGTCTTTTATGATACTGTTAGCTTTTCATGTATTCCTTATGTTTTACTAAATTTAGGTTGTTTCTCCCCCTCCAGGATGATTATTTTCGTACATGGAGTCCGGGTAAACCATTTGATCAAGGTAAGATTCCACTCCTAGTTACTTGTGTGGGACAAAATTTAAGTAATTACATTTGTGCTCCTGTTCTAGAATACTTGAAGAATTCTGTTAGTTTGTGTAATTTTCTTTGTCTTCAAATAATTGATTTAAAGAGGACCAGAAATTCAGCCTAATCATCATTTTGTATCTGTGATTTTTTCAAACATTTATTGATTAGAGAAAGAGATAGGAGCATTAGAAACCTCCAAAGTAGCTTAAAGTTTCCCATGGATAAACATGAGCTTTGGAAGATTTTATTTTATTTTTATATTATAAGTGAAGAACTGATGTGTTTTCAGTAGGACATCTGATGAGAAACAGGGACGGAATCTAATATTTGTATTTTGCAGTCAAGAAAAAAGTGATTAAGATTTTGAATGTCTCTTTATATCCATCGGATAAAAGATGATCAAGAAAACCAATTTTGGGAGTCTGTCATGTTCAAGTGATCTATCTTGAGGCAAAATGCAGCTGGAGCTTTGGGAATGCTGCAGCACAACAGTTTTAGTCGGAGAATAATATAGGCAAATGCAGCAAATATTGCCATTACTCATTCCCTCCCCAGGCATTGGAACTTAATATTTACTGTCAATATAATCCCCTTCACGTGTGTTGTTTGAAAGTGTATTGCTGCCATTTTAAAACTGCTGAGAATCTTGATACTTTTTTAATTGCTACGAGAAATGCTTCAGGGACTTTGTCTTTTCTGATAGTACCAGTGGCACAAATGCAATGAAGAAACAGTGCAGGGGCTTGTAAACAACAGGCCGAGATAAAAATATGTTGCAAAGGTAGTGTTTATTCAGTTTAAAGAACTTTCTCCTCAATGGATACTAACTTGTAAGGGATATTATTTTGTTGTAATATTTGAAAAATGTGTGGTTCGAGGAATTGGTAGTTGTGCATATTAGAAAAAAAAATGGTGTCTTAAGTTTAAGCCTTCCAGTCCCTAAAGGGGCCTGCATGAAAGCTGGTGAGAAGGGACTTTTTACATGGACATGTGACATGACAAGAGGCAATAGCCTTAAGCAGGAGGAAGCTAGGTTTAAATTAGATATTAGGAAGAAATTCCTTACTATAAGATGGGGTGAGGCGCTGGAACAAGTTGCCCAGAGAGATTGTGAACTTCCCATTCCTGGAGGTGTTCAAGACTGGATGGGGCTCTGAGTAACATGCTCTAGTGGAAGGTTCACTGCCAGCAGTGAACAGGGGCATTGGAATGATGATTTTTAAGCTCTCTTCCAAACTTAACTATTTTATGATTCTATGAATAGTGTTTTAATTCATTTTTCCATACTTCGGTGTATTTTGAAAGACCTTCTTATGTTATTGTATTGAGGTATGTCAGAATTGCCCATGTAGACAGATGTGTGTAATTCTGTTTGTATTAATAGGAGTGGCTATATGGAAATATATGTCCAAGCATTCTAGGAGGGTAGCCCTTACTAAGAAAATGTATAATGGTATTTATTCCTGGGCTGCAAAATCTATTTTAAAAGATGGAAAAATACTATGATTTGCATTGCAATCCACCAGCACCATTTCTTAAAGCAACATCTGACATTTGTCCGAAAAAAGCAACTTGTTTTCACTGAACTCTTGTTTGCTTGTATCCTTGTAAGATAGAAAAACATATTTAAATGTTTTGGCTGTATATTTTATATGTGTGTGTATATATATGTATACACCCCTAAATGTTTCTGTATTTCTAGAAATATCACAATGTAACTTGTTGATAAATAATTATGTGGGGCAGGTGTTGTTGGAATAAATCTGAGTCTTCTACTATCGTGTTTAGTTACTGCTAAAAGGCAGGTTTTGCTCTTTCAGTGGTTTTAGAAATAAGCAAGTAGGATGTTTTGTGTTTAGGACTACTCCAAGTTAACTATCTTAGTAGCTTTAATTTATGTTTTATCAATGCTTACTCAGATTAACCCCCCCCACACAATATTTTCTGACACATTTTCTCCATATTTCACTTTTACATCAGAAGAAAATATACAGGATACTTCTAATACATTTTCTTTTTAGACTACAGATGGTAGCAGAGCTTGGAGGGTGTAACTATTGGATGAAATCACATACACAAAGACACTGGTGTAATTTTTTTAAAGTGGAAAGGATGTTTTCCTTTGCTCAATAGAAATACCTTGGAGGAAAAGTGGAGTATATTCATGTAATTGAAAAAATGCAGAATGACATTTCTGTGGAGGTTGAACACCCTGAAGGTATAGCTGGTTTGTAGATGTATTTATAACATCTCTTGTAGACCATTCCATTGAATTATTTTTGGCTTTTGTAGTATCACGTTATATTAGATGTCTGTTTACAGCAGGAACACTGTAGATACTGTTGTACAACAAAACCAGATTTTGAAACTATTTCAGTTACATTAGTTTTATATGTGTCTTTTAGCTCTTTTAGCTCTGTGTATTTCATCTACCTAGTTCTGTAATAATTTGGGTAACTAAGGATATCCAAATATATGCAAACACATCTCTATAATTTGCAAATACATTTCTGTACTGTGAACTGAAATAATTTAGAGTCATATTCAATAAAATAATTTGATTCACTCATTTGCAAGCCCTGGGAAGTCATAAGGGAGTTTAATGAAGATCCATTAGTTGAAGATTGAAAACAGCCGTGTAGATTTAACTTTGCTGTGTTTGATATGTGCTCTCATGATCTAGTTTTTATAGCAGAACTATTGATGTTTTTAAACTAGAAATATATATCCATCACTTTCAAGATAAGTTGCAGTGCTTTGCAATTAAAATGTATCACATAGCACTTTAAAATGTTGTCTAAGATAAAAAGATAACGATGTCTTTGTCCAAGGACACTATGAATTTCAAAAACAGCAGAACTGAAAGCTTTTAAAAATATTTTGTGCCTATTTACTATTAAGACTAAACTGTATTTAATCTGGGGAACAGTTTCCACTTTCAGGTACTTAGGTATGTTTAGGAATCCTGCTCACTGATGAAGTACACTAAATCCTGTGTTAAACAGATTCCCACTGCTTTATGGTACTTTCAGCTAGCCCTTGCCTGGGAAGATCTCTTGTAGATGTCTGAGGAAGTCTTTAATGGTGCTTTTTATTAATTATCTGATGCTGTGTTTAAATGAGTCTTTTATTATTTCTCTTTTATAAATTTATCCACTGTGGTAACACCATGAAAATGCCCTGTCCTATACAATTCACAGACCTGTCTCCTGGCTCAGGTTCACTGGATAGTACACGTCTGCTTCTCTAGTTATGGCTTACAAATTGTTTCATTATTTATTTCTGTGGGATCATGGAATGGATTCTAAATTTTATAGCTATTTTTAAAAGAGGCTGTAGAAGGGATTTTTGAGGCTATGCTGAGCCCATAATAAGAGATTTTGTTTGCCTTCAGTAGCAGTCCAAGCTCTTATTCCTGCTCTCCTGACACCTTTGCTTTATGCCCTGATGTTAGGTCTAGAGTCACCATGTAGTGGATTATTATAAGGAAAAGTAAAAAGTGGATTTTTTGTTTGTTTGTTTATAAAATGGCCAGATCCTGGATTCAGGTGGCTGTTCAGACCCACAAATAATAATGTCAGAAAAGTGAAAATGTGGCACAGGATGGTGGTGACTGGCTGGAGAGTCACCAGAGCTTCTTGAGCTGCCAGTGTGCTGAGCAAAGGGTGTGCGGAACTGTTTCTCTCAAGTTACAAACCTGCTAAAATTTAGTCCTGCAAATCTCTCACTTTGGAAGTCTAGTATCTCTCTGCTGTGCTGGGGTGTCCCAGATAATGGTCAAGTCCATGAGGACTGCGTACCTGAAAATATTTCAATGTGTACTAGGACTGCTGCTTCTTTACAGGCTCACTTAAAGGCCTAATTTGCTTATATTTGCCACAGAAATAAAATAAGAAGGCATGTAAAACAGCTGATAAAGGTAGGTATTAAGAATATCAAATTGGAAATCACATTACTGTTTAATGGTGAGGGAAAAATAAATAGTTTAATAAATCCCTTTAAAAGAACCAAACAATAAGCAAAGGCTGTAAAGAAGAAGAAGAAAAAAAAGGCTGTACATAGTTTTACTTGAATAGCAAAAAAAACCTAGAAATATTAAAAGTTGCCTTTTTGACCTATATAACTTGTTTTTAAAAACCTGTTAATCTGTAAAATTACAAATATAAAGAATGTTAAGGCGTGCCCTTTACAGAATGTATTTTATGTGGAGGTTATCATTCAGTTTTACCACAAGTACATTTCCTGGTAATTTTCGTTATTCCAGACTTCTTCAAAATGCAGATATATTTATATTTCTGATGTATTAGGTACTTCATATGAGTCGTCTACTGGATTCTTGCTTAGTTGGTTTAAAAAATTTAAAAGGTGAAGTTGATTACAGTAAAACAAAATTATGATTAAAATACTCTCTGTAACTTAAGAATACGTAATGAAATACAG
This sequence comes from Pachycephala philippinensis, assembly GCA_013397055.1. Lineage (NCBI taxonomy): Eukaryota > Metazoa > Chordata > Aves > Passeriformes > Pachycephala > Pachycephala philippinensis. The sequence goes on along the minus strand of VWZT01008124.1, from coordinate 292,287 downwards.
AAAATAGAGTCCTCCAGGAGACAAAAATAGAATCATTAATGTTGGAAAAGACCTCTAAGATCATTGAGTCCAACCTTTAACCCAGCACTTCCAAGCCCAGCACTAAACCATATTGCTGAGTGCCACATCTGCGTATCTTTTAGCCACCTCCAGGGACAGCGGCTCATCTGCTTCCCTGGGCGGCCTCTTCCAATGCCTGGCAACCCATTCAGGGAAGAATTCTTTTCCTACTATCCAGTCTGAAACTTCCCCGGTGCAACTTGAGGCCATTTCCTTTTTTGTCCTATCACTTGTTAGCTGGGAGAAAAGACCAACTCCCACCTCAATGCAGTCTCCTTTCAGGGAGTTGTAGAGGGTTATAAGGTCTCCCCTGAGCTTCCTTTTCTCCAGGCTAAACAACCCCAGCTCCCTCAGATGTTCCTCATCAGATCTGTGCTCCAGACCCTTCCTCAGCTCTGTTGCCCTTCTCTGGACAGGCTCCAGCACCTCTGTGTCTTTCTTGTAGAGAGGGGCTCAAAACTGAACATGAGATTTGAGACGCAGCCTCACCAGCGCTGTATCTTGTAGCATGTTGTTTTGCAAGAATAATCTTCTTGGCATGTGAGATAATAGATGGGAGAATTTTCAGGAACATGCATTTCTGCTCTTACAGGTCTGCAGATGTTTCTTTGCTCTCGTTGCCCAATTTGAAGAACCCAGAAGTCAGTTCTGACACAGCCAGCATATCTCTAAATAACAATTTAGTGTATTTAGGAAAGGATAATACAATGCTTAACAGTTTGCTGGTGATGTATCACTATTGTGAATGTTGAAGTAGTCTTAAGGTGTTATTTCTTTTCTGCCAAATCAAGAAAGTGAACATTTTGATTTAAAAATAAAAAACAAAAGTGCTTCACTAAAGGCTGCTGAAAGCTTAAAAAGGATGATGCCAGTGAAGAATGCACTTGCATTTCTACTTGTCTTAACAGGTTTGGATATCTTTGCAGAATATTTGAGAGTTTCTTATTATATACAGAAGAAACTCAAAGTAATTGTCTTAATTTTGTTGTCGCTTACACACACCAGTCTGACCTCAAAATAACTATGTTCTTTGGCAATTTAAATAAATAGGATCATTTCTGGATTGTCACAGATCATGATAAGGGGGGCATTTCACTCTGGCTGTGTAGAGTTTCTAATTTACATCTCTTTTTGAGCTACGGGTAACCTATTATCTTGTAAACTTTCAAGGAATGCCCAAAAGAGAAAACACAAAATAACAGGAATGTTTTTGAAGCAGAGATCACAAATATTTGTGAGGGGGAGAATTTCTTATAATTTAGTCACTACACAAGTGGCTTAAAAAAGTGTGGCTCAGTGAAGATGATTGTTTTAAAGCGAGTGGAGGAAGAATGAGTGAAGTATTTGAAATTTTGAAAAAGAGATCAAGCTTTAGTGGGTTTGTTCCAGAGGAAGAACAGAGACTGACAGATGTAATTTGATTTTTTTAGCATTTATTTTAACTTACATTATCAGTACCTAGAATACCAGCTACCATGTTATGAATCACTTATAACTGCATTTTTATGTTCTTTTTAGAAAAACTTTAATTGCAGCAGTGAGCTAAAAGGAAATAATGCAGTACTTTGTCTCAAATGGTTATAACTTGGTATTAGATGTTTCGTGGTTTATCAGAACTTTTGTGTACCATAACTACAACCATTGCAGGGCAGCTAGAGGTTTGGTGCTAATGTGCCAGAGCTTGATAATATAGAACATGAGGAACAGTGGTGCTTTTTTACAGGAGCCCGATAAAGAGGCTTTACACAATTGTCCCTGAGTCATCAGTATGGAAACTTCTGAGCACTCGTTAAGAGTAGAATTTCTTGGGTAGAGCTGCCTCCATACACACAGCCACCTTAATTATTGAAGCACTTGCTCACAAGTTAGAAAGCAGAGTAGACAACCAATGATGTTCAGGGATTTGAATCTAAACTTTTAATTACTTCTTTGGCCACCTACACAAAAACCTGCTCTCTAGCCTTCTTACTGAAGTTGTAGATTCATATGTCCAGATGGAGCTAGTGTTCAGGAAGATTCCTCTTGTGAGCATCCAGCTGTAGTTACCCATTCTGTTTTTATGCTGTATAGTGAATCTTACATGGCAAATGCAGTCCCTGGGAAAAGAAAAAAAAAATTATGAGATTCTTCTTTTTCAGAACACCCCCATCAAGTTACTGAGGTAGGCTATTTCTTGTTTATTCTCTCATTTTTTATTTATAAATTTCAGATTGTTAGCTGCACAGTGATTCATTTTCTTGTTGAAGTTAAAAGGTGTTTATTCTCAGTAGATATGTTGCATAGTAAGGTGGGGTTTTCTTCTTATGAGTCCACAGCAGTGTGGATTCAAACCACCTGTGACTGAGGAGGGTCTGTATGTGTGCATGCAAATCACTGTACAGCTTAGGCAAAAGATAACCATTACCACTATTAATTTTAATTAAACATTTTTCTGGGTTCTGTGTTAGCTGACAATAACAACTGAGTGTTTATGTGCTGTGCCTTGCTCTCCTCCCTACTGTTACTGGAAATTGTGGTGCTGGCATTCTGCCATTATCTAGACCCACAACACTTTTCAGGGAGAAATCCTGCTACAGCAGGTGAGAAATTGTCGTCTTTCAAAATGGAGAAGTAAAGATGCTGATAGTCTTTAGGTACTTTTAGGAATTGTATGGTGAATCAAAGGAGGCAATATGAGTCATTCCCTTCTACGACTCTGTCTGCCTTGGGTTATAACCCAGTCATTTGACCTGATTATTAATATTTTAGTTACAACTTTAGATAATTTAAGGTTTTTTTTCTCCCTCCATTGTCAACTATGAAAACTTTGTAGGCGAAGAAGTCAAGTCTTGCCTTTTAAAGCAGAGGAATTAAACGACTCATGGGATGCACAAAGCATAGCTGAAGTTTTGGCAAGTGGAAATAAAATACTTAGTTGCTTCTTTTGCCCATCAGAAATGAGTCAGAACTCTGGAGGAAGGAAATAGACTTTATGTCTGAAAACTTTGTCCTTAACCTTTTTTCACCTTTCATTTTACTGGGCGTGGAAAGTAAGGAACATGTTAGAATGCACTCAAAAGATTGTGGAATAATGATAATTTACTGTGTTTTCTGTCAAAGTGCTCCTGTTCAGAGTATTTCTATGTTATGGCTTGCCAGTCTTTATTTCCTATTATATTCCCTATAAAAATGATGTTCTGACTAATGTCAGTTTTCTGGAGCACAAGCTGTAAATTAACTTACAGAAGGGATGATGGGAAGCTTTTCTTAATTGCTTTTCCAAATTTGAATTATAAATAAATAGATCCATTAGTAGTAATTGAATCAAGTTTTCAAATATTAATTACTTCCTTAGCATGTGTGAAGAACAAATCCATAGTAATCTATAAAAGTCACCAGATGTTCCTAATTGTGTTTCGTAATTTTTCAGGAGAGCAACTTACTTGTCATTTACAATGGAAGTTCTTAGAGAAATAGTAGATGTTAAAAAGCATTTTATACTTTTGAAATGCTTTCTTCTGGCAGTGATATTTTTCTGCGTGTTGAAATTTAGTTAACATGACATTTTGTGGCATTGTAGCCCAATATATGGACAAATGTATAGTAGGCATGTAGACAAATAACCTGTAGCAAGTACACTTTCCTGAATATTAGAAGCTGTGTAAAGCTGAACAGTATCAAGTTGTTAAAGCTAAGATCAGACCTGCATCTTTAGAAGCTGGTTGTATGTGACATTCTAGGAAGTCAGCTGATACTGTAATAAAGAGATTATTTCTGACAAGACTTACATAAATATCTTTCTTACGTCTAGAGTCTCCTCACCATAGCACAAACCTTCGCCTGTTTTCAATAGCAGTGTAATTGTGCTGTACAAATGATGTTTTTGCTTCAGTTATGGGGGGAAAAGGGCCTCTAATTTTCATAAATGTGATGATATTTTAGTAAATGTTAATTGGATAAAAACTTGGATTGATACCTGTTTCATGTTGTAGACAATAGCTGTGAGGAGTACATCAGTCCCACTGGGGGATTTTGATGCTTGTGATGATTTTGGTGGGAACATTGTACTAAGTGGAAGGAAACGTGTGGTGTTGTCTGGGCAGGTCTGCATACTCTGAGTGAGATGAGGCAATGCCAGCAATGTTTTTTTAGGGACAGCTAGAAGATGCAGTGAAGACGTAAAGACTTAGTGCCATGTATTACTTGATATAAATGAGTTACATGCTTAGCGGAAATCTATGGTACTTTTCCTGGATTAAATTTATGCATTTTCATAGTAGTTTAAGATATTTAGGATGACTCCTTGTAGAGACCAGACACATAGTCAGCTATGTCTCTGCATTGTAAGGGGAGTTCAGTTCTTCCCCAGCATGAAGAACTTCAGACCCTGTTTTTGAAAAATGTTTTTCTTATGGTTTAGCCCATGAAAATTGTCCAATTGTCCGTTCCAAGTATCAAATAAAACAGGCTTAAAAAAAAGGCATTTTCATGCTTTTGTAAATATTTAAATTTTTTTAGTCCTTTCAAAGCTGGAAAAATCACTGATGAAGTCTGATGTGGATGCTATGTACTTTATAGGATAGGGTTGACTGAGCATCTGATATTCAAAGAAAGAAAAAGAGGAAGACTTATAATGGTTTTCAGTTTCTAGCAACATTTCTTTTTGTGTTCTTTCTTGTTTTATCCTCTGGCATGTTGTTAGTCCAGGCAGACATTGACCCTTCAGTTAACTTTTTCACAGTCCAAAAACCTGCATTTCTGTTTCAGTTATTTATCTGGTCTGTCCCTTGCTGTTTAAAAAAAAAAAAGTTTCCAAGGATATACATTCTTCTCTGACTTCTGCATCAGTAAAACTGGTTCAGTAACTAAGAAAGTTTCACCAAAAAATACTGGGAAAAGAGAGGCCATGTGTCACATGTAAGGTGAGGATAAAACACTTCTGCAGGGAGCTCATAGCTGACAGAGAACAAGTTCAGCAGGTCATGGAGTGATAATGTGAGTTAGTGTCAATGGCAAGACCGTGAGTGTTGAACACGCTTTTGAATACAAAAATGGTCTTGTGATTTTGGCACCCATGGCTCTGCTGGCTTACTCACCTTGCATAGATAGTAGCCCCTACACAGTCCCATAGCCATCCTTGCTTTATAATGAGTATATACTTCACCTGAGGTGGTCAAGGCTTATATACAGGGCATTATAACCACTGAGTCAGCAAATACCAAAAGGTTGTATTGGTTGTGCAAGAACTGATGATGTGTCCTGGTTTCCATTTGATACCCATCTTCATGTTGTCATCAAGACAAAATGGGAGATGACCTTCTCTTGCTTGTAAAGTTGCGTTCTGCCTGTAACGTTTTGCCAAAATGTAACATTGGCAAAAGCATATTTTATGGCTAGCTGAATTTGATGGAAGTGTCAAAACACACCTTCAGAGTGCCAAGAACTTTAGAAATGAAGTAATCATTTCAGTGGGAATGGTTACATGATCTCCCCTATTCATCCTTTTCCTGAAACCTGTTTTCTACTTGATACTAAACTCAGCATCCTTTTGTGATTCCAGATTTCTCTTCCTCATTTTTTTTTTTATTTCATTAACCTATTCCATTTTACAAAAGAGTTATCTGAAAGTAGGCCTTATTCCAGCATTGCTACCTCAATGTCTCCATCAGGGAACATTCTGGGAAGAGGTTCTTGAACTAGTACTTTAAATGAGTATCTGTTCATGCTTACTAGGGACTGGCATTACATTCTGCCTGACTTTAAGCAGAGAAAGTATTTGAAATAGAATCTAAAATCTAAAGGAAACTGGAGAAGGGTATGCTGTCCTTAATTTTGACTCCGACTCTCTTACCCTAGTTCAGTTTTTTTTTTAATCTGCATTTGTATAGAGTTGTTGTAATCAGATGTGTTCTGGATTACTTGTGGTGGTTTAATGGCTAATTTGCTGTAGAAGTAAAAATGTGTGGAAGAAGAATAAATCTCTTCATATGTCTTTTGCTGCAATTAACAAAATACTTCTTTTCTGCCTGCATTGAATTATTATTATAGTAATGATTCCATCACTTTTCTGCTTTGTTGATAATATGATGTATTTGTTATGCACAGCTGAATGTATTAAGAAAGAAAACAGAAAAAGTCACTGCTCAGGCTATATTTAATCACACTTAGCACTATAACATCATGAGTCAAAATTGCAATTAATGATCAGCTGAGTTCTTGTCTTCTGGGTACATGCATGATTAGCAGGCATTAGGTTAATATAATCTATCAGGTCAAATAGAAGTGTGGTTAAAAGATTACTTTTGATTGTGAAGAACAGAAGAAACGGATTTTCTTTCAGAGAGTATATATGCAAATGTATTCTCTTGGACACACAATGTCATTGTTGGGAATGTGCTGTGCAGGGCCAAGAGTTGGACTTGATGGTCCTTGTGGGTCCCTTCCAGCTCAGAATATTCTGGGATTCTGTGATATTTTATAAGCGGATGCAAGAAATGGGAAAAGAGCATTTCTGAAATACAACCTAATGCTGGGCAGTAATATGCTAATGTGAAGAAGTGCACAGGAAAATTGAATTCCAGTTGTTCATAGCTTTCTTGATTAAAAAGAGGATACCAATAGGGGTAAAAAAAATAGTTTTGGAATACTTAGATTACCTGAAAGGACGCCATGGAGATCCGAGAAGGGGGAAGTTGATGGTTTCTTGTGAGAGCTTAAATTGGCAGATGCTTTTCTATATTATAGCCATGTAGGCATGGCTACTCCAGAAAAATGCAAATTTAGTAGTAAGCAACAAACTGCATTATTTGGCTCTTCCAGTATTATAGCCAGAAATCACTCTTTGTAGTTGGAATTGTACTTCAGAAATAAGTATGGATAATCACTAAAGGACAGCTAAAAAACCAAAACAAAAAACAAACCACAAAACAGAAACAGAAGCCTAGAAGGAGGTAGAATTTATGTTTAAAGATGGAGTCAGACAAATCACTCACCTGCATATTTTAGTTCACTTTTACTGAAATCTCATCTGAGTAGTAATTTCTCACTAAATTCAGTGTCATTGTTCATCATTTAATATTGAGTAGGAAGAATCTGGTTGTGTCATAGTAAACGCTTTAGGGAAACTGCTTTCAAGGTGGAAATACCATTATTTGGGGATTACAGTCAGAGTGGCAATTGTTAAAAAAATATAGCAGGGAGTACTTTCTTACCTGGACACCACCTGAATGTTTTGTGGTTCCTGTCAGTCCAGCACTCTACAAGCAGCAGGCCAACCCTCTCCACATACTGGGCAGGTTTTATGTGTGGTGTTTCTTGCCTTAGTTTCATGTTCTAGATAACTGTTAACAACTTTCTAAAACTATTTTCAGCTTTAGATCCAGCTAAAGATCCGTGTTTGAAGATGAAATGTAGTCGCCATAAAGTCTGTGTTGCACAGGATCAACAAACTGCTGTTTGCATTAGTCACCGAAGGCTTACGCACAGGTAAATACTTCACAAGTTAATCCTATAGACGTTTTTGTAGTGTTCATGACTGACTTGTAAACCATAAATCCATTATAATTAGTTTAGTTACTTAACAACGTATGAGCAGAGTAGAAGTGGATTTTAGAAGTCATTATGTATGCGTAATTTGATTATAATGTTTGCTATTTGATTTTTTTGAACTGGAAGGTACACATATTTAAATATTGCAAGCTGCTGGTGCAAATATATTTAGGGAAATACCCACTGTGCCAGTACCAAATGAATAAAATTATTGTGATAGTGTCCTACTGCTGTACATTACTTTGACATCATTGCTTCTTATAAGAAGCTAGAGAACTCAAAACTGCCTGTTAAAGTGTAGGTACAGCCTGATGTAGTGTAAGTTTGAGATTGGTGGGGATTTTTCCCTCTTCTTTTTCTCTTCTTCTATGCATTCTGATTTTCTTTGCATGCTGGACTGGTTAAATGTAAGGAGAAAATATATGATAATTTCAGGTATTTTTGTGGCTTTTTCTGGGGCAGAAATATGAATATGTAGGACCTGAACTATACACATGGTTGAATCTTGACTGTTGTGTGCTAAGAAGATGGAGTCAAATTGCATTTTTGACTTGAGATTGTTCTTTTTTTTTGCACTTCATTGTGGGAAACAGGACACAATGTCAAATGGCTAAATTTCAATAAATTGATTTAAATAAGTGTCTGTTAAAGTGCTTTGCTCAGTGGGGGCTGAAAAGAGCTGAGGAAAATAAGATTTCCTTGTGTGTTAGAAGAGGATCGTTTCAAGTACAGTTTTATGAATGACATAAGGAATGTTCTTCTGAGTGTCTAGTTATGTTAAATACACCCATCTGGAGCTTTTCAAACAAGCAAGATAGTACATTGTGAAAGGAAAAGTTTAAACTGTTCTTGATCTGCAGCTGCACTTAATTAACAAAAAACTGAACAGTATTTGTAGAGTTATACTGTTTATGTTAAACAGTCTCAGTGTAGAACTAGGCATTTTAGTTTGATAAGGTACTATATAAGGTGCAAGAATTACTATCAAACAAAGCTAGGTAGTCTAATTTCAATTGCATGTGAAATGTCGGGAATATATGAGTGTTAACTGTGAAGAGAACATAATAATTCAAAATTTTTAAGAGGTATTGCATGTCATGGAAAACAGTGGGAAAAAATGACATCTCCAAATTAAGTATACATATAGTAGGTGATGACTGAAAATTCTTTTAGATTAGATGAAGATGCATACTCTTGTTGAATTAAGAAACTTTTTGACATCAACCTTGATATGTATATTATTCCTCCCACAGTCCTTGGTACTGTTTTACCAAAGGTAAATATTACCGAATATTACCAAAGGTAATATTTTAAAAGGCAAAACTTAGCTGAATGTAATGCAATCGATAACGGGAAACTTTGGAAAGGCAGCAACTTGGTGATTGTAAAAAGCACTGTAAATCTAGTCTTCTAAGGTAGATGAAGCAATTTTCTACCTACCTGTGCTGAGCCAGGACGGGGTTTTCCCATGCTTAGATCTCCCTATTCCCCCAGATTACCACATACAAAGAAAAACCATTTGCTTTCTGCTTTCTTTGTAAAAAGGTTTTTCTTCATGCAGTTTCTGACCTTCCTGTAACATGGTGGGATAAAAGTATGAATAGCATAAGCACAAGCAGTTGTGTCTGCAGGGTCTCTTTACCACTATTGATTGTCTTTGCCCAACATGTTATTCCTTGACTTGTATCTACAATTTGCATACTGATTATCAATAGGGCCATCTGTTTCTCAGAGTTCCCAAAGGACTAGTCCACTCTGTATGAGTCTTGGTAAAAATTAGATGAGAAAGCATAATTTACCAGTTTGATAATATAACCTATCTACCAGTATCCATTTCCAGTGTATCATTTGTATGTAATCTGTTGAGAATAAATATTTACAAAATTTCATCCCAATAATCTTTCCCTTTTCCTTAGTTTGTGTGTACGCACATGTGGTGTTCTTCCAGGATGGGATAATATGAATAATTAAGAAAGGCAGTTGGGGATGTTTTCTGAAAAAAATAGTTGAGACCTTTTTCATGAATTACTGGGAACTCTTCATAAAGAACTTACCCATAGATTTTAATTTGGACATATTTGCTGTATAGATCCAGAGATGTTCCAGAGATTTTCCCAAGGCTCTTGCACAGGAAAAGTAGTTATAAGAATGTGAATTGATACAGTGGCAAAGACGATCCTCAAGAGACTGTCAGGGGAGACTTTGCATACTTCCAAGATAAATAAAAAGTTTATGGGCACCTTTGGGCTACCCCAGGGAAAGAGGCATGAAGTACAGTTACAGCTGAATAGATTTTTCTGAAGTGTCATCAAGTTGAAATGCTCTGATTTATGGTTAAATTCTCTATTATTAGAAGCAGCATTCCCAAGCAGCCCTATTACCTAGTTCATGAATTTCTGTTTATAAATTCTGTTACATTTTTTAGGTAATAGCATAAACAGAGAGGTTGCTAATCAGTGAAGACAGATACTTGTATCAAATGGAGGAATCAATTTAATAATTTCTTTTGTTGTTTATAAGAAATTAACTTGCAGAAAAAAGACATAGGCATAGACATTGTTATTCAGTCTGTGCTGTCCCACGTGTTCTCTGCACAGTAGAATCTCTAAACTGTTTGGAGATTGTTTGGATTGCTGAGGGCCCCTCAGTACCACACAGTGAAGCATAGGTGGATATCCCAGCCACCTGCAAGGCTGGTAGTGACATGATATGACAAGATCCCAACAGGATTAATTAACGTGACAGCACACTGTAGTGATGATTCTACCTGTGCTTTCAGAAGTATTAAAATTTCTATTAGCTTGGGGATCTCGGCACTGTGATCTTGCTGCAATATGCTTGCCTTTGAATGGTTTCAAAACCAGCTACTGCGTCTCACTGTCCTTTTCATGGAGTTGTGGGTCAGGCAAGCCTATGGTTTTGCTATTTCCTCAGTTTCCATGGCAGCTGAGATCATGGTCTCCTCTCAGTCTCCTCTCAAGGCTCATTTCCTTCTCTGGTAGACTGCCAAGATGGCAAGTCCTCTTCTAGCACGCTCCTGCGGGGCTACAGCACCCCGAGACAAGAGCTTCCTTTATGTACTGTCCTGGAAGGACTGAATAGCATTTGACAAAAAGATGAAGTAAGTGTTGTAGTCCATTGGTCATGAGAATAGTTGGAAGTACCAGAACTTTGAAAATACAGGGACATGCTTAAAGGAGCAAGGTTTTTGTTGGTAGCAGATAACAGCATTTGCATCTCTGCTGGCTCTTACTGCGTTGGAAGCTGTGTCCTGTGTGCTACACACTTAGCTGTGTGCTTTGGAAGAAAGACAATGTACTTGAGGGGAAAACATGCAGGAGATATGTATATAAGTATTGTTCATGTTTTTCCCATGTGGATTGCTGTGGTAAGGCACTAGAATGCATCATAAACAGGTAATTCAAGCTATGGTGTAAAATAGACTTTTCATTGGTTCTTTGAAATTTGGGAATTTGTCATTAACTTTTCCTTTTGTCTGAATGTTGTTTTGCCATCCTATTGTGCTTTCCAGTTTATCTTTATTGGTTAAGTGAAAGGGTTTTATGGGGAAAAAAGCCTGTAAAGTCTTTACATGAAATAATGAAATGCTTTGGAGTACACCTTATTCAGTTACAAACACAACTTGCAGAATATGAAATACAATATTGCTAATACTGGGATGTGTTGATGTGAGTGTTACAGTGACAGGCAGGATATTCACCACACTAAGAGAAATTGTCTGCTCGTTTTAGTTTCCAATCTCTTCACTCTCATGAGATTTAGTCATTTGCATGTGTGGTACTAAGAATCTCTGGCAACTATGAGTTCACCCCTGTGAGCTTGGGGAAGAAGAAAGAAGTTGTGTGAGTGTGTCGTTCCCCCAGAGAGAGTTGGACAGGAAATAAAAAGGGATGAGTCAGAGGAGAGGGCTGTAGGTGGTAATGGGCATTTCATAATGCCTGTGATGGAATGCGTGCTTTTTGTATATGCAGGGCAGCAGGTGGTAGAGATAAATCCTTAAATCTTCGTGTACTTCTTACTGCCACTTTGAGCAAGGAAACAAAGGATATGTGCAGACACCACAACATATAGGAGCTCATTAAGGCCATGCAAGCTGGTAACTAACCAGGCTCAGAAAACTGGAAAAGTTAGTCCAGCTAAGTGAGCTATCCTAGATTTACAGGTCCTGATGAATAGTGTGTTAACTTTCTCTTAGATTTGAAACAGACAATTACGATATTGACAGATACTGTAATTTTCACTAAGACTGACATTCTGTGAATAATAGGCTGCAGTACTAAACTAAGCAATATATAGGTGAAGTTCTAAGCCAGTAGGTTAGCTACAGATGAAGAGCAGGAAAACTTGAAAAAATGGGGAAGGGTTGCTACCTAGCAGAGAATTTTAATGTAAGCATAACAATAAACATGCCCATGGTTGCAGGTACATTACTTTTATTGGAATCCTTTTTGTACTCCGTGTTTGTCAAAAATATTTAAGCCTAACACTTGAAGGTGAAAGAAAGAAGAGGAGGTGCAGGCTCTGTCTTCTTCTCTGTTTCTCTTTGCTTTTATCTCAAACCAGCTGCAGGAGACAATTGACAAAGGAGAATTCAGTTGAGACCTAGTTATTGTACACCCCATTGCAAGATTCAACTGTTTAGAGCTGCAAACCAGTGAAGACTCTCTCAACATGATTAGTCTAAAAGTTCTGAAAATTAGGAAATTGCAAAACAGTTTTTGGCCAAAAATCATGTTTCAAGTAAATCCCAGTGTCTTTGATATATTAGAACCTAGTGACTAATCTTACTCATTGATCCTAGTGGAATCTGATAAAAAGAAGTCTCTTTTTCTTCTTCCATAAGTAGAAGAAAAGTACTGTGTAAAATTGATTGGATACATTTAATCAATCAATGCTTGGAGGCATTAAATTATTCAGTGCATTGAAGGTGTGTGCAGTTTTTCTAGGCAGATGTAGATCTGTCTCTTTTATGAATTCCCCACCAGACATAATGCCCCCTGCCCCCACTGGAAAGGTCCTGCTATGCTCTTGCAAGTTCGTTTATGTGAATTGTGCAGATCAACACAATAGTTCCCTGCTATGGCAGAAATAGATTGCATTTGTCTCTGCCATAGCACGTTAAGATGGAATAACAATGTTTAAAGACCTGACAGCACTTACTTGTGTAATGATATCAAACTCCCTATTTCTTTGTTGGATTTTTTACCTTCTCCAATCATTTATTCCTTGGTTTCAGGGTAGGAAGCAGTAGTAACTGGTTCCCAATAAATATTAACTAAGCCACAGATTCTGGTGATACTAGCAATTCTAAAAAAATCCTTACCCCATTTTACGAAAGTAAAGGTTAAAGTAGGAGAGGCAACTTTTTCATGGTAAAAACATTTAAATTACAGATGTTGATCACCTGGAAAATTATGAGAATTCACTAGTCATGAATAGAGAGTCATAATAAGAAAACATTTCTCTAAGTTAAAAGTAAGAAATAAAAAATTCTAGTGGCTCTTTTTCTGTTAGAGCTCCACAAGGCAGGTTGCAAAGAAATGTGCAGACTGGACATCTGTAAGGTGCACAGCTGGGCAAAGGTGAGTAGTATAGAAGGCCTAATGGTACAGAGTTCACTCTCTAAGCATTAGTGACTCTTAAGAGTTCTGTTAAATGAAGTTAGGTTTAGTGACAATGGTTCCCTGCCCCAAGCATGTGTGGAGTAGGATCTGAATTTAGGGATTAATAAAAATTCTATAGTATTTCTGCCTGTGGGTGCAGTCTTGAAGTTACGACAGGTTCAGTATTAAAGCATATTAAAGAGTGTCACTTTATTACAGACTCACAGAAGCTGATAGTGGTAAAGATGTTGCATCACCTAATCCAGTTTATTAAGGTAGAGGAGTTGGATAGCTTCATAGATTTTGTGGTAGCATTTAATCTTGTTACAACTTCCTTCAGGGTTTTGGTTTAAATGACATTTTGAAGTGCTCATTTGGTTCAAGTCATTGGTTATCTAGACCATTATCTTGCCTTGGACTCTTCCTCTTCCAGTTTTCTGAAGAATGTGAAAAACCAGTCTAAATACATTTTATATGAGGTATATGATCAGAAGTTCTTCTCTGTGTATGGTCACCTTAGTATTTTAACTTGAGGAAAATGCTCCATCTCAGCTTGGAAGTGATGAGTGTTGGGCCCTGGAGCCTGATGTGGATTAGCCTGGATGATGTGACAGAAGCTCAGGGTGACACTGATTCCACTGTGAAAGAAAGCCAAAACCTCTTCTGTTTCTATTCGTGTGGGTACTGCATGGCTGAGATTATGCCCCCAAGCATAAAAAGTGAAGAAGTCCAGATATGTGAGAGGCTTATTTTGCCTATATGTGCAAGAAATGCACGCATATATATAATGCATACATGTGCATGCATGCATATGAATGAATATGTAGACATGCATATGTATTCTTTCTGTTCATTTTGCATGGATACATGTATCCCAGATTTCCAAAACATCATGCTTTTGAACCTGAGGTATTTTGCTATCTCCCCTCCTTTGCAACAAAGGAAAGAGGGGTTTTAATTTAGACTTGTTACCACTAAATTTCCGATTAAAAAAAGAAAAAGGATGTAATTGCAAATTTGTAGTTGTATTCAGTAGCCTGAGCAGTTTTGAAAGCAAATCTATTAGAGCTGATATGGAAGATTTTCTCATTTGGTTAGAAAAAAAAAGGAAAAGAAGCAGAGAAGAAGGAACAGTATAGCTTTGTAGCTTTCCTGTAATTTTAGGTGCTGTAATGATCTATTATTTAAAAAAAAAAAAACCAAAACCAAAAAACCAGCAAAACAAACAAGCTTTCAAAAAACTGAAGCAAAACAAAGGACTTGCTTTGGGCAGATTTTGTGAAAGTTGCAAACACTACTATTTAGGATGTCATCATTTCACATTATAATGCTGCTGAAGAAGGCCAGCTGGTGCAGTTAAGTCCCTTATTGGAAATTTTAGTCTGATTCATTACTGTGATTTGTAGTTGTACACAGAAACACTTAATCATTCTTATCCTCTAAGCTCTATTGAATCTACTGAAGGCTTTCTGGTTCTTTGCATAATTTGTGCTGCCAGTCTGCCAGCTTGGCAGTGTTTCAAGCTTGTTGCATTATCTGTGTTTGTTTGCACAGGAAATGATGCTGCACGTAGGCTGAATTTACAGTAATTCTTTTGTAATAGGCTAATGAGCAACACTACTTCATTCACAATACTAACATTATATAGCTTTGATTAGACCAATTATTGTGTAACTATGCCATTGTGATCATACTTGCACTCTACAAAGTACTGAAAAGGAAATTTGCTTAGCCATAGCTTAATTGAACTTGTTGAGAAAATAATTTGGACTTTTATATGCTTAAGAGAGGCGAAAATTTGAATATGTTGGAGATTTTTATATGCTATGCAATTTAATTTATTAAAGTAAGAAAATGTAGCTTCTTTTTTTACTCTCCATTTCCATTGCATTGGGGAGGAAAAAAGGCAACTAACACTGTGCATCATACATTCTGCATTTGTTGTGAAGGCCTGTTAATTCCTTGGTGAGCTTGTGTTTCCTCCATTCATTTTAGTAGGAGTTCTGGGTACACAGCTAGAGGAAAACAGGATCCTCTCACGGAATTCATTCTCTCTCTCTAGGGAACTTTGCCAACACTAGTGGAAGCCACCTGTGTTGATTGCATTGTGTATTGCAGTATCAGTGTTGTCCGTATCAGCCTTACTACTTATTAAGGTTGTAAATAAGCCATACAATATTTATACTTCTTGCTGTCCAGCTTCAAAACTCAAAAGTTGCTGTCCTTATGGAAAAAAACTTATCCAACCCCTGCCCTCCCCAAACTGTGTCTGTAGAAATCAAAAATATTAATTTTTTAATGTTTGGGTTTAGTTTTGGGGGTTTTTTTAGTATGTAAAGCAACTTTAAATAAAGGAGACCTGAACAGAGCCTTTGGATTCTATTTGTTAGCAGAACAGGTGTTTTCCATTCAAAAATCCATGGTATGCCTTTTTTTAAGGAAAATGTGGAGTCCTATGCTAGACTAAATCATATGGACTTTAGTTAATTTAGTAAGTCCTGAGACTACTCATGTTCTAGCTGCTCCAATAAGAAGCTTGTTCAGATTCTCAGTTGCCTGTAGGAGTGAGAGAGTGCACTGGATAATCAGTGCACATGATGAATTTTTTTGTGATCATGAGAGTTCTACTTAGAAATTCTGCAATGAGATTATAAATTAGGGTTGGAATTCTTTTCAGGAAAATGGATTTCAGCTTGCTGTGTTTCTTTCTGTCTTGCTGATGGTGGCTGAAGGCACACTCAGTTGTACCACCTCCTAAGAAGCAATGAGTTAGGACACTTCTGTTTGTAAACTGGATCACAGTTAGATAGAATATGACTCTCTAGGAAAGCTTTGCTGGTAGAGTGTACAATTTTGACTAATCCTGGGGAATGTTAATGTACTGCCCTGTTTGTAAAACATGGTGTGTGAGCTTTTGTTGTGTTGTTTTAAAATGGTCTTTTCCCTTACAGTATTTCTGAGAATCTACTTTAAAAGACTGCTTTCTTGTTAAAAAAATTAGGAAGAATGGTGAAGGCAGTGCTTATAAATTATTTCTCTGCCCATAACTATGAAGTTGTGATTACAGTCCACAGCAATAAGACTGTGTACAACTGTAAACATTGAAATAATACAAAATTATAAGAATAAAATCTTTGAATATTCCTTTATTAGAAAAAAGTAGGCAAAGTGAATTCAGGAACAGTTCAATGCCCCTTCCTGAAAATACCTGTCGAGCTTGTGATACATTTTTGTGGTGCTTTAAAAATTAGCTGTCAGAATGAGTTTTCAGTGTCCTTTATTAGAATATATTATCAATTCTAAAATAGCTGATGCAAACACTTGTAATCAGTTAAAGCTTAATTTGGAGTTTCTTTGTGGGTTATGCGTTCAGGGGTTTGGTTTTTTTTTTCTTTCAGTATTACTGAAATACTGTAACACTGGGTAATGGAACTCAATAGAACTTCAGGATGCTTGTATATGAAGGGTTCTTTCACAGGTTTTAAAATTTGATTTTGGTTATAATGAGGTGTTTTTATTACTACCTAACATCAGTTCTCATGCATTTCATTTTATGTGAAAGTTTTGGTTCATAAGTTGTGTTTATAGGCTCTGAATACATCTGTTGTTTTGCTTAGGTACCAGTGGTGGGAAAAGGATAGTGTGTGAAACTGAGTAGGAGTAGTGTTCAGGGAACAGAAAGCATTGTACTAATTTCCATTTATGTAAAAGAATACATTTAAGGTTTCCAATATTGAGAAATACATTAATTGTAGTAGCTGCAGGTGTTTGTCATCATCAAGAGAAGTATGTGCATATATTGCTACTTTGCAATAAAATGTATTACTGCTTTTGGAAATCAAATAGTGTACTCAGGATGCTGAAGGCATGTCAGGAGTCTCTAAATGTTCGTCTTTGTTACATGGTCAATTATATAAGGGGGTTTTGTGTCTGTTAGTATTTTTATCTTTTGTTTAGAGTCAAATGCCAAAACCCTTTCCATGTGTCCAGATTGTCTAAAGTAGGTTTGCTTTACAAATTGCTGTAGTCTGCTACAAGAGAACAGAAATATTTTACTTAGGTGTGTGGCTTTTCCCACAGGCTATTATATATTCTATATTAGATCCTTATTGCCTAAAAAAAAAGGTATCTTTTTTTTTTTATTATTTTATGTTGAAATCTATGTACAGGAATGCTTACACCACACAAATACTGTTCCTAACACCCCTATGCATCTTCTGTATTAGTAGTAGTAGTAGTAGTAATAATAATAAATTCTTATAATCACAGTAGAGTTAGGGCTGGATTTAAAAACTTTCTAAATCCGTGGGAACCACTGCCTTAATTCAGGCCCTGTCTGTCCGGTGGTTTCAGGGTTGTTTTGGGTTTATTGTACATGCACAGACTATCCACATGGTGTGTGGCACTGTAGATTCTGTGTCTGGAAATCTCAAAGAAATACTCAAATTCTTCTAAACAAAACTGCGTGAGGAAAAGAAGAGGTTACACCTGAGAAAACCTGAACTCAGAGTAGCTGTGACTCCAGCGTGTTCTGGTTCAATTCCTTTGAGGGATACTTCTTTAGAACACAGACCTTTAACGATACACTTGAACATTCAAGGGCAGGTGCACTTCGGGAGTAAGATTTCTATAAGTATTTTATAACAGAGTGTGTTTTTTTACAAGATTGCAAAAGTGCACAGAATTCAGGATATGTCATAATTTTGTAGATTGAGTGTTGCCCGAAGTTGCAGGTGCAATAGCAACAATGCTTACAGTGTAACACATTTCTAATAGACACAGACTTGCAATTCCTAGACTGTTCCATAAAGCAATAAAAAGAAAACAAAACCACCTCAAAACAAACTAACAAGATTACGAAGAAAAAGAAGTGTCAATTCTCTCCTGTGTTCCAGACAACTTTTTTCCACTAACTAAAGGAGTAGAAAGATTAACAGACCACAGAACTGGTTCATAGCACCAATGGGTCAAGCCATCCAAAATTATCATCTTGGAGGATATGTATATATATCAATGCCTAATTTTTTCACTGTGATTTAAAATGATTTAATTCTTCATGTTTTCAAGCATGACTGCCTGTGTGGACATAATTTTTCTGTTCTGCTTTCTAATTATTATTCTTTCTCCCTTAATTGTAGATTATTTTAATTGAGTCTAAAATAACAACTGTTGTAAAATACAGCCTTTTGAATCCTAGAAATAATACCTCTGGGTAAGATGTTTCATAGAGGAATATACCTACGTGGGCTCTTTCTTGTCAGAGAGTTTCATATGTGTCAACATTTAAGATAATTATTGTAATTGAGGGATTACTTCATTTCTTGATCAGCTGAAGGTCTGGGCACCTAAATGTTTTTGAATACATTTGCACATCTTGAAGAATGTATTCCCCTTGCCTTTGCTTTCACCATTTGAACGTTAATTGCCAATGAATGTTTGTAGTATGAAGATTTACATACTTACGGAAGCTGATTTGAAGTTTTGATCCCTAAATTCAACACAAGTTATGTTCCAAGCTTTTTCTCTTGGGCTGTCTTTTTAAAGATAACCCCAGGCATCATCTCCTCTTCAACCCCAAACTCATTGGTGCAAGGTTAAAGCAAATAAGAGAAAAGATTGTCTGAGAGGAGATTTAAGCTGGGGAGTAGAGTGGTAAACATAAGACTACAGCAAGGTGACATCCTGAGGTTATCAATGATTGATTTTGAATCTCTGGGGCATGCTACTAGAGTCTCTAAAAGGTATGAAGGTACAGCCAAGATCCTCTGGATGATCTTAAATATCATAAAACAAACTTACATGTTAGGAAGTAGGAGGTGAGGGCTTGCTGTTCCCTTATTCATTATTATAGTTAACGCTGGAGACCTTTGTACTTTTGGCCTTTCTACCCATACAGTTCTTTCATAGAGGACCAACAGTAGCAACACTTCTAGGGTAACTTCAGCATTTTTTTTTTTTACAAATTGGAGATGTCTAGAAAACTGAATTTCGTTCATGTTGTAGAAGTGTACTGACATCTAGAAGTTTTATGACATCGTATAACTATTTACTTCAAAGTACAAATGCTGGAGGTTTTTTACTTACACTACAGTACTTTTGCCATGCTCTTATTCACCTCTCCTATCTTTAAATGGTAGAATAAGATAATTTCTGATAGGATCAGTAATTCCTTATATGTTCAACTGAGGATCATTATGAAGAGCATGGGAAACATGCAAATGGAGTAGTTATAAAAGCAAACAAAACATGGACATTCGTAAAGAATGGTAAAGAGAATAGTCTGTAAATGTTAAGAAATCATTTTGAGCGAGGTCTCACAATTTATTTAATAGCCCTGTTATCTATGACCACCTTAATGAATGACACATACCAGAAACAGAAGCACTTCTGAGCTGTTGAAAATAGGATCAAAGACCTAAAGAGACGTCTGGAGAAAGACACTGGAAAATGGGTGCTTAACTTAAAGCTAACTTAGTAAGAATGACTATGACAGGATTTTATTTCTGTAATCATTGCTCAGTTAATTTACTCTCATAATGAAGGAAAGGGAAGAATATATGAAGCAGCAGATTCCAAACAAGTTTTAAGAACCTGTTTAATTTTGAAAGACACTTCTGCCACAGAGCTCTTGGTCTGCACTGTGGTTAAAAGGAAGGTTGAGAAATGTGTGTGTGAAGAGCTAGAGCCATCCTCTAAGCTGGCATGCAGGTAAGACAACTGATTTTTCTGGAGTGTGGCAAACCTGTTCTTCACAATAGAGTTGTAAGTTTTGCCTCTGGTCACATTACTCTTAAGTTTCCTTTTAGCTGTTCTGTTCAATTGTTCCTTTCCAGCTTCCAGCTGCTGTCCACAAGGAGGTTCTACACTTGATCAGCAGACTAGACACTAGTCCAACTAGATACTCCAATTTACTGTCTTACCAAAGTAATTTAGATACCAAAAGATACAGTTATTTAGATATGCCTGAACCTATAAAGACTGCAATAAAAATAAAGGTTGAGCAAAGTTATGAAGTAGAGAAGGAAAAATGCCGCTGGAAAAAGTAGCACTGTCTGCTCTCAGGATTTTTAAAATAAAAATATCCTTCTTTTGTGCAAACAAATGCTTTCCCAAGCAAATTAAGAAATGCTTTTTTTGTGCCCCACAGTGCAGGCAGACAATACCTATTTCCATTTTTCATCTCTCGATAGATTATTTTTTCCTTCTTCCATGTAACCACAGCATTTTTATCACTCCTGCATTGCGATTTTTGGGACTTCAAAGCTGAATTTGTGGTTGGTCTTCTAAAGCAAAGTACTTGGAAGCATGTTCAGCCGTGAGGCTGAGTGGTGAATTTTTTGTTTTGCAGAGTCATGACTTTGAAGATGAAATGAGGCAGCTAAATCAGGAACAATATTGTGTTATGGTGTGCAGAGTACCAGGGGTGTCCAGCTGAGGCACCAGCAAGGGCCCCAGTTGTATGAAAATGTAGACCCTCTAGGAGTAATTGAACAGAAGAAAAGGTGAAGCCTTAGGTGTCTGATTTTTCAGCTTTTTCTGAACAGTTGGGAATAATTTTTGAAATACTCAGAGAATTTTCCAAATTTTGTGTGCTGCAGAATGAAGACGTCAAAGTACAAACAGAGCCTTGAAAGCTGAACCACAATTTCCTTTGTGTTACCATCCCAGAAATATTGATTATTGCTGTTTTATAATGTGTTTTTGTTTATTTTAGATTTACTCCTTCAGTGTTTTTGTTGTAGCTTTGTTTACTCCTTTTCTGTCTCTTCAAATAATTCTTCTCCATTTTTCTACATTACTCTTTTTCATCACAGTACTTCGTGTTTTCACTCAGCATGGCTTAATGTTTATGCAGTCATGTCCGGTAAGAGATGCTTTAAGGTGGCTTGAATGGAAAAGGAATAGATTATGTATTATCCTGTAGGTACCATTTTATGGGACCCACATTAGAGTAATTGAGGAAGGAAGAAAGAAAAAGTAAGGAAGAGCCTATACTGTTAATGTTTATGAACATTAAAAGAAAAGGAAAAGGAATTAAAATTGGAACCTTACTGACTTCTTAATGGCAGAAGAAGAAGTTATTTCCAGTTTTTTTCCTATCAGATTGTTTTATGGAATCAAGTTGAGTTTGTTTTTTCTTGCAGACATAAAAGGAAAAATAATGCCAACATAAATAATAAAAGAGAACTTCTGTCATGCTAGGCTAAATAATGTGAAAAAACATAACAGTAGTTAGTAAAACTACTTATGGCAGTATTATTGACAATTTGTTTTTCATTGATATTCTGGCACACGTATTTCATCATGGATGTGTCTGTTTTGTATTAAATTTTCATCTGTAGAATGATCTATTTATATGTGTGAATTATCAGACCAGAAAACCTCACACTTTAAATCTCTTTGATTTTCTTGCCTCAAGCAATAGCACAAATAATCTTTTGTGTTTTAAAAATACCTTCATTTATAGACGCCAATGAAAGTAGCAAAGTTTTGTTTTAAACTGTTTGGTTTATTTCCAATACAGCAATAACTGTATCTATCTCTGTGGGTTTAATACGTCTATGACAAAAGCAGATTAAGAAGTAGAACCAACTATAAATTATTTAAAATTTGAATGTTTTCAAGCTGTAAGAATCCCCACTTGCAATATATAAAAAAAGCTAAATTACTTCCTAATTGTGAAGGCAACATTTTTTTCCCCCAGTGAGAGTCACTGTCGATGATGCTTGGATTTGATCAGAGGTAAAAGAGTACTACAAGTTAAAACTAGCATTTAGGGAACATCACTATTGTTGCAAAATATGGTCAAGTTTTGAAGAACAAGGGCAAACACAAGCAATATGCAGCCAAAATGGATACTGTGCAGATGTTGCTTTTTCTTTTAGTACATTTAGCTGGTGCAATGCTTTCTTTGTTGAACTGGTTTTTATATTTATCAGCATTTTTCCCTCTTCTCCCATGAAGTTTATCTAAACAGATTTGTTACTCGTTCAGTGAATTTTGCATATTTGCCAGTATGTGTGACCACAGTGTACAGACCTGTTGCACAGTGAGTGTGTAATGGAACTGGTACCCGCTGATGGTTTGGGTTGATTGTGGGATGCATGAATGTCATTGCCTAGACAGGCTCTGACCTGAGCTCGCTGTGTGAGATTTGAGCAGAAACACTCTCAACCTATGAGAAACTTAGCCTGTCTTCAGAAGTGAACAAGGAGAAAAAAGAAAATTTTAATGTTTTTTTAATATAAGGGAATATCAATAGAATAAGTTAGTATATTCCAGCAGATGATCCTCTATGGCTTATAGTTTGAGAACCCCTTTTCGCTCATTTATCGTCTTACTATACACTTGTTGCTATATGTTTTGTCTGAGCAGACCTCTACATGATAAAAGCTTGTCAGCTTGTCAGCTCTATCTTCCCACTTTGTGATGTTATCAGACATCATTCATAAACTCAGAAGATATCATACTGGCAGAAAAGATAATACCAAGTTGAAAAGCCTTTCTGTCTCTTTTTTGTTTTTTTTTCTCCTCCTCCTCTCCCTCTGCAGGAGTGAGAAAATTGGTGCTGATAGGTGCTCTTCCATCTGTCTAAGGAGCACTTGAAAGATTACAGTACAGTGAGCTGACAGTTGTTTACATGATCTAAAGGAATTCTCTCTTTCACAGACATGCCATAGTTATTAACCAGTGTCAGAATGCAGGAGTTTTATGAGGTACTGATTCACAGATATAGATAATTCTCTTAAAAACTCATGAACTGTAAAGCAGTGTTCTTAGCTTGCAAGTGCTCCTTTAACACCTGATTAACAACACGATCTAAGAACATCACAGCCTTTGTTAAAAGTGACCTAGAGTAACCACAACAACAAAACTAGTTTGAGATAATACTTCTTTAGTTTTAAGTGCTGCAGAGATTTTACTTGTAATCCTGAGCACCATTGCGTAACATAATTTTCTGTCCATGTGTGTGCTATGCCTTAGAATCTATAACTACAGACATGCCATTGTCTCTATGCTTTTGAAATTGTTTTGGCTGTAGAATTAAGGACAAGTAATTCTAGCACTAGAGTTATCAGGATAGCTGGCCTATTTCAAGCCTTTTTCGCAGAATGGTTTGGGTTGGAAGGAACCTTAAAATCATCTAGTTTCAACACCCGTGTAATGGTCAGCAACACATTTCACTAGACCAGGTTGCTCAAAGCCCCATCCAGCCTGGCCTTGAACACTTCCAGGGATGGGGCGTCCACAACTTCTCTGGACAACCTGTTGCATTGCCTCACCACCCTCATAATGAGGAATTTCTTTCTATATCTGATCTAAACCTACCTGCTTTCAGTGTAAAGACATCACCCCTTGTCCTATTCCTACATGCCCCTGTATTGCTCCTCAGCACCAGGCAGTAGATAATACATAAAGTGGTCTATTACGTGGTTTTCTTGTTTAGCAGAATTATTCTTGATTTATATGAGTCCAGTTCAAAGTTGTTTAATGTAAATGGGAGTCCAGGGTAGGTAGAATTATATTGCACAGTGCCTGTAATGTAGCAATTTAAAGTAAAAAATCCCACTTTTACTCTTTAAGCGAAAGCGGTACTTCTGGAGAGGGAGAGAACAATAAATTAAACCTGGCAGGTTTAAGAAGCTGAGCTGTAGGTGGTGGGTGCAGCATCAACCACACAGATGGACACACTGATGAATGGAGTTAAGTACTGTACAATAAAAGCTGAAGCAGGGGCTGGGGAGGAGGGAACTATCACTCACTCTAAAGCTGTGCTGAAGAGCAAAGAACATTTGTTAAAATGGATGGCTGCAAGGTTTTCTGCCATAAAGGGACTCTGAAGCAACCCTGAATAACTTATGCGATTAAGGGCAACTCAGATCCCTGAACATGAATATTTTGAATGTATTCTTTGTAAAAGTGGCTTACTGTTCCTCACAGGTGTAATGAGGAGCTCAGAATTGCTAAATACAATCTGGAGAGGCATATAGTTCCTTATGTCTCTCCTTAAGTTTTTCAATTTTGGCTCAAAGCATGTTTCTTTAGTTACCTTCTATACTTATATTCAGAAAGAAAAAACCCAAGTATGTTCTTTTGAAATTGATCAATAACTGATATTTTCTACCTGTAAGCCTACCTAAAGAGTTGAGTATAGAGAACATAAATTTAAGTCATTGACAGAGCAGACATATGTTGATGATATTAAAGGAAGAAAATGGAAATCCTTCTTTTAGATATTGATTACTGTGATGCTTGTAAATAGATTTTTCTGCCTTCTCTTCTGTCTGCATTTTTACGCAGACACTGTGTCTGATCCTGTGTGAGGAAAGAAAGAGCTGGGAGCATGGGCAGCAGGGGTGCAACTTGCACTTGCCAGGCAATGAGAAAGATAGATTGCGTGAGAATCACTCTGCAGGGTCCTGAATCTGATGAGTGGAATATCAATTTAATCTTATAATGGTGAAAGAACATTTTTGTGGCAGCCAGTGTTCTGAGCCAATAGGAAAAGTAGCTATTTTCTAGTGAAAATTATTCTGTAATTATGTTCGACATAAAGTAGTGAGTGTTGTAAGAATAAACATCTTCATAGTAATATTAGTCAAAATATTGTTACTATTTGTCTACTTTGGGTTGTAGAAGTGATTATTAGTTACTTGACTGTTTCATTTATTTCAGTTTATTTTTTTATGTTTAAGTTATTTTTATTCACTCATTTTTTATGAATCAGAAGCATTAAGATGCTTTCTAATGTAAACTGTACCTTTAATTGGGCTATCAAATGCAGGTAACACAAAGCATCATATTACGCAAAACAGATTCTGATTTAATAACTTTGAATTCTCTCTGAATAATAGACATATAATCATTGAAAAATTAAACCAATGCCCTAGTTTGCAGTTTCACTACTGCTAAACATGCTGATACATAGGACCCCTATTTAAGTGATGCTAACAAATGAAATTCTTGCACTCTGTGTACTATTAGGGAATTTTTGATTCCTGTTCAGCAAACTACTAAGAATTTAAGATGTGACTCAATGCTCTGGTTATTAGATGTAGGTCTTAAAATTATCTCTATTGACTGAAGAGAGCTATTTTCTGTCTTTAAAAAAAGGGTTTCTGCTTTATTAAATAATGTGTAAAAGAAAAAAGAGATTACTTTTGCTTCTGTGTTATCTGTTTTGGAAAATGTTGAAAAATCTCTGCTTTCTTTTGGAACACTGATGTCTTTTTGCAACAGAACTAATACATAGTGAATATATTTATATTCAAAGAGGTAAACTCTTCAAGGCTGAGTACACACACAAAGTCTCTATAATGTTCTATTTTGCAAAGTAGAAAATGATAGGTTTTAAAAGCGTTTAGTAATTCTTTTGTCTTTATAAAATTAAAACAGTTTTGAGAAAAAGTAATATCTCTAAGAAATTATTAAAACATTGCATTATGACAAGGTCAAGCACTTAGGTTAGCATAAAAAGCACTTATGAAAGACATTTGCATATCTTAGCAAGTGATCAAAGGTGAAGTCTAAGTTCATAAGTTAATATACACTATTAAAAATCTTTCTAAAATAATACATAATTGCTTTACCAAAGCAAGTGTGGGGGGCGGGGGGGTGTGTGTATGAATCTCAGTTTCTTTTGTAATATTGCTTATATGTTGTATCAACTAAAATGTGTATTAAATTCTTTGAGGCTTCAGTTTTGGAATGACTTAAAATTATGAGTATCCCATGTAGTCACTGAAGCTATTCATATCTGCACACCTTTATTACTATCAGTTTCTGTTGTGAAAAACTTAACTATTGATTATTAGTGAGATATTTCATGGAATGTTTAAGATTTTATAGATTAAAATAATAAAGCCTTTTCTTATTTTAGTAATGCTTAAGTAACTTTGTAAGTTAGGAGATCCTTAGGTACTTTCCATCTGGTCAGTGAGTAAAAATGCATATATCCACTGAAAGGAAAGAAGTCATGTTTAGGTTAGTTCTTACATGAAGTGGAAGAAGTCCTCTAATAACTTGAATTAGGAAAAGCAGTAGGTGATTTGATAAGCCTAAAAAATATGAAGTCAATGCTAATTTTGATGTGACATGATTTCTAATATGTGAAAACAATATCTAGTAAAGGAAGCATCTTTATCATTTAAATGACAATACGTTTTCATATAGTTTCAAAATAATTGAAAGACCTTTTTCTGTAACTTTAGTGGTCTCCAACTCCTACACTGGAGGCCAAAATAACTATGCTGAAGAGCCAAGTTAGACATCATGTGATAGGTGGATCATTCTGCCATGTGTAAACACCTGCTTCATCCAAGGTTTCCTTGCAGTGTATGCTTAACTTGTGAAATTATTGTTGTAATCTTTGCTTTCTGGACCACTTCATTCAAGCAGTTTTTACAGGACATAAAGGCTCTGTAAGCAGAATATATGCCACCTAAAAGTAGAAAATATTTATTTCCAAATAAAAACAGTATTTAGCTAGGACTAATTTGCTGTTAGACTGTATTGATGATGCTCCCCACCTTGCCGATGATCTCCATCTTGCCAGATACTCGGTGGGTCTTTGCTGGCCAGACCGTTCCAAGTATAACGTGTGTTGACTTCCTTGGCTGATTGAAATGGACTGATCCTTGGTGTTGTTTAAACTTCTGTCTCTGATTTTTGTTTTATGATTTTATAACTTTTCATACTTGCGGCTTGTTTTCCCTCCACTCCTGATTGCCTTTGTCCAACAAGCTTTGTTCTGTCTGCAGTTTTACCGTTCTTATATTGCATGGTTCCACACTACATAATTTATGATAGTTCTTCCTCACAATTTAGTAGTTTTCTCAGAAGTGTCCTGGGCTGCATCCAAAGCAGTGTGGCCAGGAGTCAAGGGAGGTGATTCTCCCCCTGCACTCCATTCTTGTTAGATCCCACATGGAGTGCTGCATCCAGCTGTGGGGCCTCCAACATAAGAAGGATGTGGACAGGATGGAACGAATTCAGAGGAGGGCCTGGTCTAGGGGAAGGTGTCCCTGCCCGTGGCAGGGATATTGGAATGAAATGGTCTTTAAGGTCCCTTCAAACCTAAAATGTTCTATGATCCTATGATTTCTGTGTTGCAGAGCAGTCTTTGTTGTTTTGTCTTATTAAAATGGTACACTTGCTAACTCAATCTAAATAAAACAGATACTATTCCAGGAAATTTTGGCAGAATTACTTAAAACTCTTTTAGTTCATAAGGTTTAGATTTGAGTTTAATGTATAGACATACGGAATAAAGGAACTATCTTAGTGTAAACTTATCTATTTAGTATTACAGGTAGGTGGAAGGAGTAAGTCAGAATTTATACCTTTATGCTATCTACTTATTTCCATTTGCTGGTGCAGATGAGTAAATGGCATTTTTTTGACATGCACAGAAATAAATATTCTTCTAAATTCTGAAATCATTCTGAGTATGTATATGCTTAGTGATCCTTACAAAAAAGGTAGATCATACATAATTTTCTAATCTAATATCTCGGGCCCAGATGTTGTCAGAAAAACAATAGCTGAATTTGTGTAATCTCACACCTGCTAAACACTAAGATTGGTTATCAATAAATACAAATGTCTCACCAACAATGTTAATTTAAAGTTGCTAAAATGTATTTTATTTTGATTCCCACGATAATCTTACTAATTATTGTTTTATTTATCTCAGTTTTATTCAGTTGTTATTATTAGTTTCTTCAGATGGATTTTTCTTCTATTTGTTAGAAATAGTGGAAAGCAATGAAACAAGTGAAAATAATATAGATATACTCAAAAAGACTGGCAATAATGAATTGGGAGGTTTTTGACATTTGAAAGAAACATCTTAGTAGTATATTGACAACTACAGTTTTCTTCCAAGAGGCTTCTTCATGAAAAGGCAACTTTGAAGGAAATTCAGGCAACTCTAAAGAAAGCAATTTAGATTTTATGATACAAGTGGTTTTTCTGATTATGTTAATCTGACACAGCCTGATTGTGTCCCCCAAAGGCCATGGCAAAACATAATCAGGCAGACTCTCTAAATTGGAGTAACTCTAAAATCTCCTAAAGATGCTAATGTAGTTATCAGAGAAGAGTTACAGAGTTCTTTCAAAGATTAGTTTTTAGTAACTGAGACTTTCTTCTACCAGTTTGTATTTGAAAAAATGTGTTTGAAGATTATCAAATCTAGCTATAAAATCTCATTTTTCAATTGAATTGGGCACTCATGCATTTTATAGATATCATTAAATAAGTCATGTTGCTGAAGAGTTGCTCGAAGCTAAATTTTAAATGGGTTGCATTAAGTATTCTCAAAGTATTTGCAGGCACAATCACTGTGTATACAGGAAGGTAAGGTTATGTATGCAAACAGGTACATAGGCTAGAGTAATTGGGCAGATTGGCTAATTATGTTTCTAGGCAGGCATGCACAGTTTGGTGTATGCAAATTAATGCAATCAGAAGCACTGCTGGTAAATTAAGCCCATATATTTAATTTTACCCTTTAGGTGTCAACAATATCAGATAAGGCGGAGCTTGCATTCAGTAATAGTTATTGTATTACAAGACAGGTACCACAGCCTTTTCAGGAAATTTTTGGTGGAAGAGGTTGACTTTCATGTGACATCATATGTTTAATGTGACAACATACTAACAAGTGCAAGAACATTTATAGTGATTGCAGTAGAATCACAGAATTAAATGGCAAAATTTTGTTAGCTGCAAGTTGCAGTGATCTGGGTTTTCTTCTTGTATATTGAATTAGAATAAATGCAGGGAAGAAACAAGTGATTTATTACAGCTAGATAACTGCCTTGTTTGCTGGGTTTTTTGTCTTAACATTTTAAAATGTAAATATATATTGCTTTATCTGCATAGGTCACATAAGTAATAACTTACAATATGTAATAACTATATATTATATATGTAGTATACATAGTAATAACTATCATGTGTTATACTTAAGTTTTGTGCCTATTTCAGGATATTGTTGACATACATCAATGATCATATCTCAAGATAATTTTTATCATCACAGTAGTTTCTCAGTTATGTCCGTGTCAATAGCTTTCATGTGTGATCATTGCCTAGTTGTAGAAAACGTAACTCCCACACCTGGTTATAAAGAAATAGTCAACAGAAGCAAATCTGGTGCAGTTAAAAAATGGTGAAAGGAAATGTTTGAGTATGTAAGTAAAAGGCATTATTCAGGCATTTTATGAAATGCATGTATCTACCATAACTAGCATTAAAAATATTTTTAATTGACTTTTCATATTTGCCTGTCAGTGACTGACAGTCAAAAATAGCTGTTCAGGAGCTTTGATGATAAGAGTCCACTTTCAGCATCATTGTGCTAAAGCTTCTGAATAGATGTCCATACAAACCATATCCATGACCAGGTATCTCTGGATTGATACCTTTGAAGTATCATTTTTTATAATTTCTTTATCATTGTACCTTTCATTACAATTTTGGAAAAATACAGATCTATCTGGTTTTTGCAAAAATATTTTTGGTTACATAGAAGCCTATTTTGGTAACAGTGATCTACTGAAGGTCTCAGAGGAGTTCTATGTAAAAGAGGAAATCTGACACACTTCACCTTAAATGAGTACCCTGGGACCATTTGGATTTAAAAGCCTAACAAAGCAGAGGTTAGTTGAGGAAGGTAATTTATCTGACTACATCAAATATTTTCTGTTTTCTTCATACCTTTCTACTTACCACAGAACTGCAATTTCTACATTCTGAGCTTGTTCTAGTTTCTGTCCTCCTTGTGATCCTTTCTGAGACACCTCATTTTCTTTCCCTTCAGGTGATTTTACTTCTCTTCATCTAAAAGGAGGATTTTTTTCTCCTTTCTCTGTCTTTTCTTGTCTTCATCAAGGGCATGCACAAGGGTGCATATATACTAAAACACTAAGCACCACTAGTCCTTTCTTTGATATATTTTAGGCATCTGCACCAATTCCCCCTGTGTGTCTCACAAATTCTGCTACCAGTTTCTGGTTTTTGCTGATGTCAATAAGCTTCTCTCTGTTGATGTCTGGAACTTTGGCAATTGATTTGTACAGCATTTTAAAGTTTCTCCAATAAACAGAAATTGCATCAGGTTGATAATTGGGATGCTGGTCCTGTCAGTAGCCTCAGGCTACTGGGGCACTTAGGGATAATTGTGAGCTATAAATGTTAGAAGTTAGAGAAAGATGCAGCCATCTATATAATCTAATGATGCTGGAACTCATGTGAATGATTGGAAAACTCTCAGTCAAGTGAAAGGAGCAGCAATAGTCTGATTATTACTATATATTGTACATAAGCAAAAACACAGTTCAGCTTTTTTTTTTTACTGTAATAGAAATGAGATGATTTTTACTTAGTCTTCAAGTTATGCAACTCATGAGAAAGGATTGTTACTTATTGTTAATTAAGGCGTTATGTTTGAATTGTTTCCTTTTTAATACTTCCTGGTGGACATAAAAACTTCCTGTATTGATATTTTATTACTCATTATGTAACTGAATTATACGTAACTGAAGCTATTTCTGGCTTTTTCAATAGTAACTGATAGCTTTTGTGTACAGCATCTCAGGTTCCTGTTTACACTGTAAAAAATCTGTGCAGTTCAAAATTTAATCACACAGCATAACCTGAACGTAAACTTCTATGATTCCTGTGATTTTTTTTTTTTTTATTCTAAAGACCACATTTACAGCCAAAATTATTCACAGCATATAAACATTAGCATACCTTGGAAATGGGCTTTGTTTTTTGTTATCACCAGTTTACTGTTAGGTGTATGCTTTTAGCCTTTTACTCTGCTCATTA
Source organism: Pachycephala philippinensis (assembly GCA_013397055.1). NCBI lineage: Eukaryota > Metazoa > Chordata > Aves > Passeriformes > Pachycephala > Pachycephala philippinensis. Next base: position 261,235 of record VWZT01008124.1, on the reverse strand, counting down.
TAAAACCAGAGGATAAGGAGTTTATTTTCTCATGTTTATTACTCTAGACAAGTTCTTCTCAAACAGTGATTCAATACTAGTTAAATAGTTCTCGATTTTCTGTAGGTGAACCAATATGAAAGAGTTCAGCCCCATTAAAGAATATTTGATTTGAGATTTTATAAGTTTGAACATTTGTGTGTGTCCTAAGTCATTGCTGTATTCTAAATGTAATCAATTTTAGATTCCTCATTATGATCCCAAGAAGAAAACAGTATAATAATCACGCATTATTGTTTATTTATTTTTTTTATTTATATGCAAGAAGTTACTTCTTCATATGTTTTTATGTCATAAAGAAACTGTTTCAGAATACAGTGTCTGCTAAATGCTTTCATAGTTTAAAAAAGATTGGGAAAATAAATGAATAAAAATTAATTCAAAGCTACAGAGAAAAAGTGTGTCTGTCTGAAGATGGCCATATGCCACAAACTGAAAGCTACAAAAGTAGTGTGAGGAGGCATCCATAACTTATTTTAGACTTTTAGTCTGACCCAGCATAGCCTTTTCCTAAGTTGAAGTGATCCATCTAGCTCTGTATATCTGTGTATATGAGGATACACATATATGCTTGTGTAGATTGATTATGTGCTCCAGTGGATTATCTATTTTTTTTTTCCCTTTGAACTTTATATTGAGTGTTGGCTGAATTTTGCAAATTGTAAGCAGTGAAAGGCAGTGTTCAAAGTGGGGCAAACAGTACTCTGAAGGACACCTTCCTGTTTCTATAGAAGTCTTTATCATATAGTTCTCTAAAACTTAAAGGTTGCCTCATTAAGTACCAGTGTTGATACAACAGTTCTATTAACAGTTCTACTGTTTAATAACAAAAGAAGAGTAAGTGCCACATAATTCCAACATCTTTCACTGATAAGTGTAACAGTCACCAAAACATCATCTTAATTATCTTTTTCTACTCATATGTGTTAGAAAGTGAGATGATACGCAGGCATCAAGTATCACTACAGTGAGTAAAGTACAAAGGTGAAGAAGTTTATTCCAAAGACATTGGCAGTTCTTTACGTAGAAGAAAACTTTATGATTCAAATTATGTATGGCTTACTGTTTGTAAAAACTCATTAAAATACCCTGAATATGTTCTATTTTTACTACTGTTTATCAGAATTACATACTTTTTGTTTACTTACAGTATGAAAGAGGCTGGTTTAGGCCATAAACAGTGGAGGGGTGGTCCCATTTCATCAAACTGCAAGCAGTGTCCAGTAGTTTATACCAATCCTGTTTGTGGATCAGATGGTCACACATATTCTTCTCAGGTAAGAATCGAATAAAGAACTAAATTAATCTTTCATTGTTCCAGTCAATTCCAGCTTTTGGAAAATAAAATACTGTATTATAACATAAACTAATATTTATCTGTTTTGGCTAAAATATGTATTACAGAATGCAATCTACAGCAATTCTAGTATATTGTATGATGTAAAAGCAAAATGGTACCAAATCCGAAGCGGCATAAACCAATAATACCTGGAGCAGCAGAGTGTAAGAGTGCTCCACAATGTCATGGAGCACATTGAGTGCTCCACAATGTGACAGGCACCATGGCAGGGTTTTGAGGAAGGAAAAAAGTGTTGGGTGTCCCCAGCTGGGGGTAGAGTAGACATGTTAAGTCAGATTTTCCAGTTGAACGTTAAAGGTGGACTTCAAGTTCCAGCACTTAGACATAGATGTAACATACCCAGAAAAAAAATGTAATAATGTAAGTAATTGTTACATATCTTCCCTTACAACAGCATATTATGAGTTTTAAGATCATAATCAAATCTTCCATCTTTAACCTCTCTTAACCCTCCTGTCTTTTCTCTCATACTTATTTGGAGGTAAAATAATAATTTTAAAATGCTACTGTCAGTTAACCCAGTCTTGTTTGGATGAAATATTTTGTGCTGCTCCTGCTGAAGGCTAAAAATCCTGGGTCTTCATTAGTACAGTGCAGAGGTGAAATTGTGAGATGGAGGGACTTCATAATGCTGGAAACAAATTAATTTGTTTAGCATCCTTCCTTAGAAGTTTCAGCAGAAGAATGCTCAGCCAATATTAACAACTGAGTCCTCTCTAATAGAAAAAGTTGTGGGCTCTTGATGAACCCATTTTTCTCAGAAACAGCATGCAATTCAGTAGTGTGAAAGGAGCTGCTGTATTCTGTCTTACTGACACTGTGTCCTTACACTAACAAATTGTTTCATTAGTAGATAATATCCAGTGCTTCAAGAGAAGTATAATAATAGATTAAATTTATAGAGATGAAAAAGCTCTCTGTTTGTTACTTATGAAGAAAAAATTCCGTATCACATTTTAAACAAAATACATTTAGGATATTTCCTATTATGTAAAGATTTTTAGAGTTTCCATTTGTTGAATTTTTTGTTTGTTTTCTACTGTAATCATAAACTAATCACGTCTGAAGTTTACATATCTGTAGTCACATATAAAGTTTATAAAAAAGAATTGGTTTCCAGGAGGGACTGTGTGTTGGATTGAACACCCAAGTGTCCTCTCCAAGGATATGTAATTCTTGATAAAATAAAACCATCAGATATAACTAGGGCTTCCTAAACCCTGACAACTCTTCGGATTTAATCCTATCTTACATTAGAAAATGTTTTTCCTACAAACATCAATATTTAATTATAGGGATTTGGTCTAGAATCCTAGTCTTCCTTTAAAGAAGCAATTAAAAAATTTCTAGTGCTTACACTAGGTTATGGTTCTACAAATGAATTCTGGACTCTTTGGTGTAGCTAAAAAATACTTCCTTTGATAGACACCATGACTTTAATTTAGGAATTTGAAAAGTATTCTTATTTTCTTTAACTGTAATCTTCTGCCTATGTTTTTTTATGAGCTAGAAGTGTGCTAGCATCTTACTAGACATTAGGTGATGCTGTCATTTAGTTATTTACTTTGCCTTGCCAGGCAGTCTCTAAGTCTCAAGTTCAGGCTGCACATACATAAAATACAGATGATTGTCTCTACAATTTTGCAATTTAAATAGATGAGATAGATAAGTTAATATAGTTAACACTGGATGAGCATCTTTTTTATTTTTTAAATACTGTATATTTCATTCATTACAATATCTCCCTATGTTCTTCCTAATGTAATACAAAAATCACCCCACTTTAACCTCATTGCTTATTTCCTATTTTACCATATAGTAATGCTGTATTCTAAATAGTTCTAGAGGCTGAAGTGGCCTTTCCGGCCTCTCATGGTCTGGTCTGGAGTAGGTGTACAAAAGTCTATAGATATTGATGAGATGCAGATATTTTTCAATCTGTTCATGTGTTAAAGATGCAGCTGTGCTTCTCAAAGGGGGAGTGATGAGAAATGAGTGGATTAAATAGACACACTGTGCTTCCATTCCAGTGCATTATCAGTGCAGCAGTCCATGTTATCCAACATCAATATCCCTTGCATGCAAACAATGCAGAAGTAACACACCATCAGAGATGTTTTGCAGGGTTGTACTTTTGTCTTCCACTACCTTGTAATGGTAGACTTCAAATCTCAGCTTATGGAAGAAAAATTCTAAAAATGTTTATTGCTACAGAATATCTGTATTAGCCTGTCAATATTTATTTTTATTTGTTTTCAATGATGTGAGGATTTCATATTTTGTGGTACCAGTTGCATCAAAACAGAGGTCCTTGCCAGGTTATTTCAAGAGCAGTGTTTTTAAAAATTGACTAAAGACAAATATTTGTGTTCCTGTACTTCAGGCAAAGTTTGTTTCATTGTTTCATCAAGCTCCAGTAGGAGCAATTTTCTTTTATTTAGGAAGCATTCATCAATAATTCTGGAAAATTGTGTAATACGTTTTCTGAAAATAAGTCATTAAATAGTAATAGTGTTGTAGAACACAGCCAGACAGTTGACATTTGTCAGATGGATGCTGTTTTGGGAGTATATCCTTGCTTTTTAGGACAAGCCCATGAAATGCTTGTACTAAGTTATGCAACTACAGCTATTTCATACATGTGTTTTGCTTTGGAAAACAAACAAAAAAAGATTATATAATAGGTGGACTATCTAGAAAGAAAGGTTATCTCCTAAATTGAGCTTTTCCAGAGTCAGGTAAGGATATTTTGTTTTCCGCTCATTTTTGCAGTCCAGGTTAGGTTTACTGCCCGCAATTAGTCTCATGAAGTCAGTGTGAAAGAAAAGTAGCCGGTGTAAGATACTTGCTATTAGCATTACAAGAATGTTGAAACAAAAATATTAAATGCTGAAATGTTGCATAATCAAAGTGGACATTAATCATTGTGTGAGAAAAGAAATCCTGCCATTTCCTTGGCAGGGTGGTGTTACAATTTTTACTTAATGGCCTTTAAATAATACTGTGTGTGTTCTGCAGTTGGTCTGTTTTTACCTTCTGCCTTTCTCTAAACTTTGGCACTGGAAAGTGCAGTATCCATTTTTGCACTGGGAATTCTCAAGCAGTGCTGTCTCATAAGGCTTTGGTACCCCTATGTCCTTGACATTCTCCATGAAGAACGCAGCCTGTTTGTAGCTTCATCTTTCCTGGGATTTATAGGGAAATAAAAGTACATGAAGTGCGACTCAGATGGGGTGTTTTGGGGCAGAAACCAAGCTGCTGCCATTCTTTCACCCATGGAAGCAACTCACAGCTGTGCAGCACTCTCTGTAAAACTGGTATAACCGGGGATGAGATGGTGATGCTCCGGCTTGGATGCTTCAGTTGGAACAATCCTCCCATATTCCACTATATTGTAACTGGACTTTCAAAAACATGGACAAGAGGAAAAAAAATACGGTCATGCAGGCGAATTTTCTTTTGAGTGGATTTTGCATATTTTGATTACAGCTCTGGTATTTGGTGTAACAGGCTGAAGTTTTCGCTCTTAAGTTGAATGTGGTTGACAATTAGTCCCACTTTAACAAAATCTAACCTTAAGTAAGATCAATGAACAGTGCTTGCAGTATTTTGAAAACACCACAGAAATAACTTAATTTTTAAATTATGCCCATTGCCCCACGATTTTTTTCCAGCATCACTTTGGCAGTCCTATTGTTAGCACCAATTTGCTCAAGATGGCTTCATATTGAGAGTGAACTTTTTATCAAATATATTTTCTCCTACCTATGAAAGCTTCATAGGTATTGGTGACAACCCTGTATGTATAAACGGCAATAAAAATTATGTTTTGCAAAAGTAATGGGTCAAAAACAAGCTTCTCAGACTAAGATGCAAACTGTATAGAAAAGTATGCAGAGAAGAGGACACAAATTCTTGACAGAGTACACAGACGGATATGTGGACTTAGATCTTTTTAATATTCAAATACTTTCTTCAGTCTCCCAAATTGCAATTCCTTTCTGTGAGGAGAGTTGAAAGAGAGTCTGGGATAAAATAGCACTGTATGAAGGGGTGAGTTTAATACTCTATTCAAGTTTTGTTTATCATTTTGCATGAATCTAAAATAGATTTTTATTCTCAGGGCACCCCATATTTAACATTTTTATTTTTAAAAGCATTGCTATCTTCATTCATTTCAGGTATTTTTAGAACCTTAACTTAATAATCTGCATCTCTTAGAAGTGTGTTTAGTGTAAGACAGCTTCTTGGGAAGTAACATAAAAAAAAATGTATTGGTATTTTTAATCTTTGTTGTTATTTTAAGGATTGTGATTTTATATAATTTAAATTTATTTAAATGTATTAATTAGTGTATTGTGAGCTTTCAGTTCACATGCCTGAGCTGTTGAAAGATCTTTTCTACTTCAGAAGAGATTGCTAGAAACAGAATCACTATTACAAAACAGATATTTTGTAATAGTAAATGAAAGTATTTTTCACAAGCCTGATACAACGTATGTCAGTCTTACTTCTTAAATTGGGCTAATCCACTATGCCTTTCCATTTTTATCTGCCTTGTTACTAAGCAATCTGCTGTAAGACTTAAATGTCAGTAGAAATGTAGACAAAAATAATAAGGTTAAATCATTGCCTGCCACCTTTAGAAATAAAATAATGTAATCTCTCTGAAATAAGTTGTTTGACAGTGTGCAGGTCTTTATTTTTGCAGCTGGAAGAAGCAGCATCTTCCAGGTGCTCTGCCAGCACCCATTTGTTTTTCTAATAAAAGTAGATTTTGTCAAAAGGGGCATCTCAAAATTAAGATTTGTGTCTCTAGCCCAAGCAACATGCAGCCAAAATCATCCTGTTCAAAGTGGAAAAATTTAAAACCTTCTAAAGACCAAATCTGGTGGCTGAGGTGCACTGGCAAATAAAACAAAGTTGTTGGTAAATGAAAAAAAAAAAGGGACCAACAAATCATGGCTTCTTCTACCCCATTCTCTCCCCTTAAAAAATCCCACAAACAATAAAAACCCTGTAACGAGCTTTTCTTGAATGAAACTGACCAATAGACGGTGATAAAGCTAAAAAGTATCTTGCTTGATTGATCCTGGAGTATACTTTGGGTCTTTACAGAAATAGTAGAAACTTGTTGTTTGTTGTTTAAATGCTTAAAAAAGGCAAACAATAAAAAGAGAATGAAATGAGATTGACAGAAGCTGGAAAATCAGACAGGGAGGGGTTTTGCCAGTAAGGCCTGAAATTTTCTCAGGAACCTTTATATTGATAGGATGTATTATTCAAAAGAAAAAGGCAGAGAAATATCATAATTTAATACAGATTTTCAAATAGGCTGATGTACTAAAAATTCCAAATTATATCAAATTAGACATAACTGATCTCCTCTTTATCTACTGCATTCAAAATAAATAGCTGCTAAAGCTGTAGAGAAAGAAGACAATAGCTTAGATAACAAAATGCTTCATAGAAACTTTAATATTTTGAAATTCTGAGCAATTCAGTATTTCTTAGACTAAGATGATATGTTTATACTGGCAAGAATTGAATTTGACTCCCTTTTTAATTTCCAGAATAACGTGTCCGTTTAATATGAAATTATATATTGAGTTTGCATCAAAAGATACATAAACTTTAATACTTCAATAAAATAATAAAATATGCCCCTTTATGGACTGGAAAATATTTTCCAAAGGCTTCATCTATGTAATTCCTTAAAACAGAGGTCCAGCTCGGAATGGATGAGATGCTGAGCAAGAGCTTAAGGGTCAGGATTAAAGGGAGGTGGGGACAGATGACATTAAAGTGGGGGTCTGCTACAGGCCCCCCTGCCAGGAGAAACAAGTGAATGAGGGCTTCTACAGACAGATAGGAGCAACCTCACTTTGACAAGCCCTGGTCCTCATGGGGGACTTCAGCTGCCCCCGATACCTGTGGGAGGGACAACACAGCAGGGCATAAGCATTCCAGAGGGTTCCTGGAATGCGTTCATGAGAACTTCATTCTCCAAGTGATAGATGACCCAAGAAAGGGAACCTACAAGACAGCTGGAGAGAGACTTTCTGCAAGTGCATATAGCGATAGGATGAGGGAGAACGGTTTTAAACAGACCATGAGTAGATTTAGGTTATATATCAGGAAGAAATTCTTTACTATATAGGTGATGAGTCGCTAGCACAGGTTGTCCAGAGACATCATGGATGCCCCATCCCTGGAAGTGTTCAAGGCCAGTTTGGAAGGTGCTTTGAGAAAAGTAGATTTATTTACCCATGGCAGGAGGGTCTAAACTAGATGATCTCTAAGGTCCCTTCCAACCCTCAAACATAGACTCATAGTGTGATTCTATGTGTGGTTTTTTGAAATGGTTTTATGTTTTTTCTAGAATAGAAAGCATCTAGGCTGTAAGGACAAATCAATAAAAGAATAGGACAAACAGGTAAGTGAAAGAAGTATCAGTGTTTATTGAAGAACTCTCGTGTCACAGCAGCAGTGTACAGATACAAAATTCTGAATGTAAATTTGTGTGTTAACTGTCAAACAGGACAGCCAGGAAAACAAGAAAAGTCACACTTTTGAAAGTGAAGTGGAGATTATAGTTAAAGATTCAGATTTCTTAAACCTTAGATTGCATTAGAGACATACATACTTATGTGAACAGTCTCTCTCTGAGAGGTTTAACCATCAGAAGTTAATCTTTTGAAAATAGTATTAAAAATGTAGCAAGTGGAATTACAACTAAAATAATCCAAATCACTTTGGAATAGCAATTCTTTTCTGGAAAAATATGTCCCCATTATATGCAGGCAGAAATGCATAGGAGCTGAACACAGGTACTGGCATAGTTATCCTTGTGGAGCAGAAACCAGTTCTGTAAAGAAACCAACAGAGAGAAGGGTCTGGAATGTTGAGACAATTAATAACATTCTTAGGTTTTGTATTTGTTTTAAACATTATGGCACTTGAGAAAATAGTGTAGGAGTTAGTGATGAGTTGTGTTGATTGCAGGAAGGAGATCAAGAGACACAATTGCTTCAGATTTACCAAGTGAAAACTCATTAGAGAATGTGGTTTCAGCGGAGTAGAAGATAGGGATGGTAATAATTCAAGAGATAGGTGGGATTAAAGGATTTTTATGATCTTGGAAGGCTACTGTTTAGGCATTTATTTCTAAGAAAAAAGGAAAAGAAGGTTTTCATAGGGAGAGAGAATGGTTAAAGTTGACATGAAGTGAAATAATATCAACCCAGGTGACAGATTTTAAGAGTTTATAGTAACAATCTATGATGAGAATGGGGTTAAAGAAGTTGAGATGGAAACAAGAAAATGGCAAATGAGAACTGGCTTAGACCTTGGCCCAGTGAAAGCATTCTATAGCACTTAGCTACAGAACTGCAAATGAAGTGAAAATTACTAGAAAGAATGTAATTATTAAAATTTTTAAAACATGTAATTAAATTCAGTAATCAAACAGAAAAAAGTGTTTAGCTTCTAAAAAGATATTCTTACCCAGTGTTCATGCAGGTCACATTTGCACTTAGAAAGAAGCTGAGATACTATGAAATTTAGGTTTCAGACACCATAACAGAAATTTAGACCAGCAGTGCTATAGTGCTATAAACTAGTCATGCTGGCCTGGGGAAAAAGAGAAGCTTCAGTCCTAGTAATTTGTCAGATTCCAATGAGATAAAATGTCTGTAATGTAAAAAATATCATCTTCCAATTCTCATACTTTGGGTTTTTTTAAAATTTGTAATTCTGGCAAGCTCACAGTGAAATATTATAAATGTGAGCTAATTGCTATGTAGATATTTCATTGAAAACAAATTCAAACATATGACTGAGTGTCAGATGTAGGTCCTCCTCATCATAGCAATGTGTCGACAACAGCAAAAAGAAGGTAACATCTTAGGCCAACATGGACATACTGGAAGAGAAAAATAAGTGTTTATCTAGCCAAATTTGGCACTCTGGCTCTTCATTCAAAACATAACATATGAAAACTTGGCTTTGTGTTGTCCTGCTTTTAATCCATATGTGTTTGTCGCAGAACAAGGAAAATTTTTGCATGTTTTAGAAGTCAAGTACTAACAGCACAAAGGGGAAAGATTTAGGCACAGTTCTGTGTGCCTCTACACAAAATAGATCTCTTTAAGCTCAAGAAGAGCTATGTAATATAGTGAAAAACAGTCATGCTTTGGAATATTAACTCCCACTTGTACAACACCGTGTTTCTTTCCTGACAGAGTGAAAACTAGTATAAATGTGGACTTTCTGAAGTATTTTTGTCACTGATAGCACATGGAGTCCTGTATTTTGGACTGTATAATAAATTAAGTCTAGCACTTGGAGTTCAAGTGAATATTAGCATATTCATTTTTAGGTGGGCAAAAAAGCAGAGAGCTGTACAGGTGATATTCTGGGAAGAAAACTGAGAGTGCCTAGGTGTGTCCCCTGCATGTAACCAACTATACAGAATTTCTTTTTTCTTTTTTTTTCTTTTTCACCACAGTTGACAAAGAATAGTTTAAATTTTTTTGAAACTTTGATGGGATAACCCAGTATGGACTGTCTAGGTCTGTGCATATTGCTTTTACTACTTTTATTATTTTTCCTGTAATTGAAGACTAATGAGCGTGCCCTTTAGGTGCTATTTTAGCTCAGATACAACTTTATAAATATTTCAATTTAGATATAATTGGATAAATTGAACTTGTTTAATTAGCAATGCAATCAACCAGCATGGCTTAGGAAGTCATATCACATTAAAAATACAGTGATAATGCATGCTAATAAGGAATAAGCAAATTGTTTTAATGAAAAATTCCACACTCTTAGAAGCCATTTGTGTCTTGTTATAAGGTTTTACAGCTTTGCCATTACTTCTATTTTACTATTGCCATCACTCAGAAATTTGCATGCCAGATGAAAATCAGTGAAGACCTTTACTAGCTGATTTTTGAACCAATAGAGTCAGCTGTTTTTACCATGGTTGTGTAGGAGAATGAAATGGTTTTGTTCACTTTTAAAATTTTTCTTCGAATGTTAATTTTGAAGTTTGTAGTGGGAATTCGAAAATGTAAAGTTAGTTTTATCTGAGCAATGTTTATTTTTCTGTCTTGCATGAAACTTTCTCCAGAAAGTGCAAAATACTGAATGCCAGCAATGGGGTACATGAAGGATCTCCCATACATACACTGTTGAGTGACATTTTCTACATCTCTAGCTTGGGTGGGATAGATATGATGGAGAAGTTTGAAACAGGGAGCCTGATGAAGTGCTGAGGTTTGGACTATACAGGCAAGAGCTCTGAATAAGAGCCAGAATTTATGGATTAAGTATATGCTCGTATATGTCAGAAAGAGATTTTTTTGTGTGTGTGTGTGTTAAGCATGCTTACAAGAAGCTTTTAGTACATTTTCAGACTGCATCAATGTTTATATTTTTGGAATAAGTCAAGAGCATGAGTAACGCAGTTATATATTTTTACCCCTTTTGTGAAGAAGTTTTTTAAAACACCATAATTTTATTTTTTTTAATTTGAAATATCTTTTTACACAATCTATTGTCTTCAAGGGATATTGAAATATTAATTTGGATGTGAGGAAATTTATTACATTTTTTACACAAATACAAAAAGCATTATTATTAATTATTCTTAATTTATTGGAAATGGTGTATTTCAAGTAGGGATTTAGCATTAATTAAGCTTTGTGTTCTTATGTGATGGTATAAAATATTAGTTAGCCTGTGTGCAATCTGTATAGGATAACATGGTGAGGTATATATTTTCCAAACTGAGTAGGTGTCTAAAAATTCAGACAGCTGATTTTAAAAGCAGATAAATTCTTAGAAGGATTTGCAGAAGCTCCTAAGCATCGTGTGTCTCTAAGAGCCTCTAAGTAGGAAAGCAGAGATAAGTAGGTGCCTAATTTAAATAATCCCAGTAGGCATCTATTGGCATGTTTCTGTGACTTAATATGCATTCTAGGGTGTCCGAAAAGATTGAATATCTAGTTGACCTGATTTCAGTGATTTCAAGCTTTTAATTTTATGCCATTGCACTGCAGAGCACTGAAGAAAACAGACAAGAGCAATTGAGGTGAATAGGAAGAAAACGGTGCATACAGGTTTTCATTTTGTTGTGAAAATAGCATTCTCTAATTCATAGCTTCATAAACAATGTATCATCAGTTGTCTTTCAACCACAGAAGGTTTTCTTTGCTCAGGGTCTTGGTTCAATGGACACATTTCCTGTTTTTCTCTGATCAAAATGCCAGTTGCATGTCTTTATGGTTAATACATTCAACAGTTGTTTTCATTTTAAATAGCAGTACTTGTTTGCTGAAAAGCTTTTTATCCAAACTCCTATTTTTTAGGTGAATAATATACATGCCTAGTGGGTTACTGATGAGACAAAAAGGCATCTGTAGATCTGTGTGATGCTTCAGGGATAAATTCGCTCATTAATTTTTCTTTTCTAAAGCTTGAATTAGTTGAAAATGTGGTCTCTTGGCATTATGTCTAGCTGCATTTAGCTTGAAATTCTATACCTTCTTGGCTGCTTTTTGCAAAGAAAAGAAAAATTACATACAATTTTCAAAATTAGGTTTACCACATCACTGACTTTGGCCATATTTTCACCTTCCTTTTAAGCCAACCTAAAGTGATGGCACTGCACATGATTCATTTGCCTGGAATTGGCCCCTTGCACGAGGCAATCCTTTACTTCTCTTCAGTGTTCTGTATCAGGTAATGGTCTGTGTTGACCCAGACCTGGAACGTACCTGATCAACACTCACCCTGCCCACCCTGCCTCTGCGTTTGGTGATAGGAACCACCAACCGAGTTTAAAAAGACAGTTTCTTTACATATTTTTCTGAGACTCAAATCTGAGGGCATAATTTCACATAACGGCTTGCACCAAATACAGTAAAGGCAAATTTTGAGCTGGGGAATGTATGTGAGCTTTGTGGAATAGGAATAAAGTTTGAAAATGGGGAATGTGGATAAGAAAATACCACAAAGAGAGGAGTTGAAAGCACAGTACTGAGTAAACAGAGATTATCTGTTCAGCTGTCAGAGATGCCAGCTTCTAACAAGAGAGAGAAAACAGATCTGTATTAATGCATGAATGTGGAGCTCTATGGGAAAGATTTCTACCCATGAAACATATAATGATAATGGAAGAAATATATCTTTGTGGTATTCTAGCAAAGAGCTCTTTTCTTAGAGATCCTGTTAATTGTATCATATAGAAATCTTCTGACCATAAATTGTTGATCATCTAGAAAATACACAGGAAAGAAAGAACTGTGAACATTTTTTGGTAGGAACATGTCGACTTGAAAGGATATTCCAAAGTAACCCAGCAATTCTATTTGTAGCATATGAACTAATAATTATCAGGGGAATCTGAATTTAATTATTCACCTGTGTATTTTTTCTTAGAATTGAATAGCATGCCCTATTTGGTTTTTAAATGTACAAAAACATCAGGGACTTCTACTGAGCAGTCGTTGAGATAAGGTACACTTAAAGGTGATGGTTACTTTTCAAAGATGAGACACTTTAGAGTTGTATAAATATTAGTCATTGGTTGTCTAAAAAGTAATTTACTAAATGCTCAGTATTAAATGTGATGGTGTTTTAAAAAGCATTTCTGTAAGTATCAGCACCTCAGTAGATGAAAATATCTAAAAGACTCGTAACACTGAATTCACACTTTGTCCAATACAAGTTATGCTTCTGTTTAGAAAAGGGTGTGTTGATGTATCTGGCCAAAATTCAGTCTTTCTGTGTGAAGGGCTTGAAGCACATAATGGACACAGTATTCACTGGACATCTAGATGAGTATCCTGGCAGCTAATTTCTGCTGACTTGTGTGCTGTAGGGCTGTACCAGACCTGCTTCCAGCTGTGCAGGATGTATACAAGTGGAAAAGAGGGGTTGGAGGGGAGTGTCTGCAGATTGTACCTCAAGGCATTAGTTCATGAGCTTCTATTCTTTACTTGCCAGAGAAGTCACAGGTATCCCTATTACTTAGTTGGATTTAGTTTTGTTTAAAAGCCACTAGATATTCCTGACAAGACAGTACTGTTGTGGAAAAATGTTATCCTGCACTGAGGCTGTAGCATTCTCAAAAAGGAACAGAATTAATTCTGTGAGAAAAAGCAAATTGATAAAATGATACGAAATGCCAAAGTCAGTGTTGCACAAGGACTTTATCTTTCTTTTTGTGTAGACTTAAAATGCAATCCTAATTCTGTTGCTTTCTTCCACAGGGCTCTTCACTCACATAACACACAGAATGGACATACCTCCCTTTTAGCTAATCAGGAAATTGTTGTCAGTATACTCTTACACCTTTTATTATATGGTAGCCAGACAGTTAAACTAAATTCCTTATCTACTTTAATATGTCTTTATTCCCTGTACATTTTGAGAAGTCTGCAAATAGCAACTAATTTACAGCTGTCTCACACACTGTCCCTCTGTGTGATATGTCATTTTACAGATAGAAGATGGTTCCGCAGATGAAAGAAAATAAATTATATGTGAGATGTGGATATCAAATTTAAAGATTTTTTTATTCATATTTCACATTGCAAATCATTTATGTATTCAACTAATTTTTGTTTTAGTTTATCTAAAAATATTTACCATGTTCCCAAATCATATGTCAGGTTTTCAAGAGCTCAGGAGAGCACAAATACACTCAGTACCAAACAGAATTTTGCTGAAATTATCTAGGGGCAATAGACCAGTATAAGCATTACTTTTCTTTTCTTTTGTGCCATCTCCCTAGTTCATTCATTACACATCTTTCAAACTCTTCAGTAAATGAACAAGATTTATGCAAGCAATAATCTCTTGACACTGGTTCATTCCTGAAGTGGGTCTGTACTGTACTTCCCAACTGAATAAGCTTGATGCCATCTGATCCGCCCATTTTCTGAAAGCAAAATAGTTTACACAGGTGTAATTCCTGACAGATTTATCTAAGGCTGGTTGTAAAGACAATTATTAAGATTCAAAAAGCTTCTCAAACAATTTGTTTTAAGATGTCACTATCCTTCTTAAAAAGTCTGCCTAGTATCTAATCTGTTACTTTTCTGCAGCAATTTTAAGACAATTATTTCTTGTAACATTCATCATGGTATTCTTCTCAGGTACCTTTCAGATGTCTTTCGCCTATTTGACAGCTGTTATGTGAATCCTCTTTTCTTAAGATCCAGTCCTTCAGCCTCTTTTTGGTGACGATTTTCTAGGTGTCTCATTATTCCTGTTACTCCTTTTTCAATTAATTCCTGTCTTGTTTGAAACCTTGTCACAAGCTGTACAGTGCTGCCAGAGCTATGTGAAATTATCTTACATGTTTTGTAGGTTGCACCAGCATTTATATATTCTGGTATAATGTTTTTAAACATTGCTCAGTTGTTCCTAATGATCACTAGACTTCCATTTTTCCTCTAGAATGGATATCTAGCCACTTGCTCCAGCTTGTTGTTAATATCTCGGTTATTTTGTCTACCTAAAAGTAGAACATAGCAGTTTTCTGTATTGAATTACATTCTATTTTAGCCTACTTTAATATTATGACTATTTTTCTTACATTTCTATCTTCTAAAACTCTTCCATGTCTAATAGGATATCCTTTAGTTCATCTTCCAACCCACTAGAATCATAGAATAACCTGAGTTGGAAGGGACCCACAAGAATCCTCGTGTCCACCTCCTGGCCCTGCACAGGACATCCCCAAGAGTCACACCATGTGCCACACCTGAGAGCCTTGTCCAAACACTTGAACTCTGCCAGGCTGATGCTGTGACCACTTCCCTGGGAAGCCTGTTCTAGTGCCCAAACACACTCTGGGTGAAGAACCTTTTTCTAAGATTCAACCTGAACCTCTCCTGACACAGCATCAGGCCATCCCCTGGGGTCCTGTCACTGGTCACCACAGAGAAGAGATCAGTGCCTGCCCCTCCTCTTCCCCTCATGAGGAAGCTGCAGACTGCAGTGAGGTCTCCCCTCAATCTCCTCTTCTCCAGGCTGAACAGACCAAGCGACCTCAGCCACTCCTCATACACCTTCTTCTCAAGGCCCTTCACCATCTTTGTGGCTCTCTAATGGCTTCATATCTTCTTTATATTGTGGCACCCAGAACTGCCCCCAGCACTCGAGGTGAGGCCGCCCCAGTGCAGAGCAGAGGGAACAATCCCCTCCCTTGCCCGGCTGGCAATGCTGTGCCTGATGCCCCCCAGGACACGCTTGGCCCTCCTGGCTGCCAGGGCACTGCTGACTCAAATTCAACTTGCCATCGACCAGGACCCCCAGGTCTCTTTCCGTGGCACTGCTTTTCAGCATCTCATTCCCCAGTCTATCTGCACATCCAGGGTTGCCCCATTCCAGGTGCAGAATCCGGTACTTTTCTTTGTTGAACTTCATACAGTTGGTGATTGCCCACCCCTCTGATTTGTCCAGGTGTCTCTGCAGGGCCTCTCTTCCTTGGAGGGAGGCAACAGCTCCTCCCAGTTGAATATCATTGGCAAACTTACTTTGTATACTTTTGAGTCCTGCATCCATGTTGTTTATGAAGACCTCGAAGAGCACTGGCCCTGCAGTGGAGCTGTGTGGAATCCCAGTAGTAACTGGTCACCAGCCTGATGTAATCCCTAACGTTATCCCATTTACCCCGTAGCACTTTGTGTCCAACCCATGAGCCAGGTCACCCATCGCATGATGTGTTTATCCAGCTGTGTGCTGGACATTTTGTCCAGAAGGACACTGTGAGAGACAGTACTGAAAGCATTACTGAAAACCAAAAAGATTATATCGACTGGGGGTGGTCAGCTCAGTGGATAACTTTGTCGTAAAAGGAAATTGTCAAGTTGGACTTCATCCTCATGAAGCTGTCCTGGCTGTGACCAGTGATTGCATTGTCCTTCATATATCTTTCAGTAACTTCCGGAATAATCTTCTCCATAGTTTTACCAGGCATGGAAATTGGACTGGCAGACCTGTAGTTACCAGGGTCAGCATTTGCCAGCTTCCTGCTGATTCTCCAGATTCCCAAGACTGTTGAAAAGTCATGGAGAGAGATCTCGGTATGAAATCAGCCAGCTCTTTGAGTACACTGCCATGAATCCCCTCACACTATCTCTCGTTTTTGACCACTGTTTCTCATTGTGTCCTCATAGCCTGTATGTCAATGATTTATTTTTCTTTGGAGTTTTTCAGGTATATTGCTTGCTCTTCTACCAGTTTGAGAGTAACACTTAAGGAAGTTTGACCCACTTTTTTTAACTGAGCTATCTTTACAGTATCCCAGTGCACTGTTAATTTGGGGAATGATGACAAGAGGTTTGAGCCAGAGTTCTGTTCCTGGTGTCGTTAGCTGCTAATATGAAATTGTCAGAACAGCCTTGATTCATTTCCAATTTGTGCAAGCACCATGATGTTGCTTTGTTTCTGAAAGCAATGAATATATCTATTCTGCCAGCCTGTCCTTAAAATGAGTTCAGTGAGGGTAGAATTTTATCATACCTGTGAATGGGAGTACTGATTTGGAAGTGTTGTGTGCTGACCTTGCACTCAGTATCTCTTGTATCTCTGCCTGTGCCAGGTGTTGAGCATTAAGTTTTTTTAGCATTTAAAAGGACAGTGTTATTTGCAAATAGGACTGAGTAGACAACTTGAAAGAAAAATAAATCCATGATGTTAGCTGAAGCACCTATTTACTAGCCTCTTCAGCAACATTCAAGTGAATCAAGGTTAGGAACATCGGAGTCTGTAAAAAATAATCTCTCAAAGAAAGGATTAAAGAAATCTTCTGAAATTAAAAAAAAAAGTATTACTTTTTTTCGTCACTCTTCATACTGTGGTTCTCAGTAAAAAAAACCTGGAATGGGTTTATATTTCAAATTTTAAGTGGTGGTCTCACCAAGTAGAGTAATCAAAGCCTAAAGCAGAGGTATCTGTAGATTTGAATCCTTAAACCACGAAGTTTGAATAATAAAAACTCTCACATCTTAAAAAAGGAAAGACATCTCTTATTAACAGAAAAAAGTGCTACATTTGAGCTATAATCCATTCCACAAACTCCAAATATTGTTTTGAGTATTAAAAGATGAATTAGGTCATGTACTGTCTGGAGAGAAGGCTGGTGGGCATCATAGCTAATGCAAGTACTCTCCTGTACAGCCAGGGTAATTGAGATGGAAAAAGTACTCCATTGTTTCAAAATCAACATAGGCAGGTGTTTGTTTTGCTTCCATTTTCTAGTCCTTTATGAGATATTAGTGCTGTATAGCTTTCAATTGGAGCAGTTATGTTGGGGATTTTTAGGGAGATTTAAAAGGTTCTTTTAGTGTAATTTTCCTTTAACCACGGTGACCCAGGTGACACATTCAAAACTGAAGTACAAAAATTACTTTATTTAAATACAAAAAGATTGAGGCATTAATTTCTGTCTTTCTGGTACTGGCAGTGGTGCAAAAATGTAATATTTTGATACAGTGATGCAGTTCAGGTTCTGCAAGATATAGAACCGCATGAGAGTGTGACAGGACTAGAAGTCTGACTGCTTGAAAAGTTGATGAAGTTCTGTAAATTCACAGTGCTTACATCTGCATACTAGTGGAAAGCTCAAGTGCAGTCTTTCAGGAGGCTCCTTGATTCTTACATAGCTACAGTGCTCCCTGGCTCTTACATATTTTTAAGAGAGGAGAAACTTTGACTTTAGGGTTTGCTGGAAATTCTGATAATCATATAGTGGAACTGCATTACAGAGAGGTTAGGTACCCTAACAAAAGATGAGTCAGGAAATAAGAGACAGATTCTGGTGAGATTGTTCTGAAGTGTTGTGATGCATAGAAAACACTTCATATTTTTATTTGTTAGGTGAACTGGTTTTCTGACTCATGCTTCTGTGTCCTTTACTTATTCAATGAGACATCTTCCATCTTTTGTTCAAGGATGAAGTGTTCTCCATAACAAGCATTTTTCTTTTGCTTTTTGAAAAAGCTCTTTGTAGATGCTTCCCCCCACCTTTGTTTTTATGTTTTTCCTGATAATACATTGGCAAAACATCCCAGAGAAAGATCTCTATGTAAAGAACTGTTTTATTGGAAGAAGAGTTCAGCTTTTCAGTAAGAATGACAATGTTTACAATGGTATTATTTTCTCTGTATATGGTTTTTAACTACATTATTTTTATATGCTTGAAACAATTATTTTTCTCAGATATAGTTAGTTTTTATATGGTTTCTGGATTGGAGCTGTAAGTACACAGATGACAACCTCACAAATGAATCTGTTTCAGATTAGGTATCAGAAAAGATAGTCACTATGCAGAATTACATTAGGCACAGTTTTTCATTTTATTCATTAATGCTTTTTACCAGTATACTGTCATCTTAAAGATAGAAACTAAGTGATAAATTCTATAAAAGTTGACTGTTTATTGCTTCCTATCATTAACGAGTGTTGTTGCTTGTTTATTTGCTCATAGAATACAGATAAAACCAATGCAGTCTACTTCCATCTAGCATGGATATTCAAGTCAATCACACCACAAGTGCCTTCATGCTTGAATTGAGTCTGAAACTCTAGCCAGGTTAGGGACCAAAAACTTTGTACCTTTATTTAATCTAACTTTTGTTATGAAAGTAGCAGAAGACTTTCTTAGCACCTATGTCTGCAAAGATTTAAGCATTTCATGAAAGATTGCTTCAAATTTCTTAGAACTATAATTTTTTGTTATAAAGTGTGTTTATATTAATGATAGTCATTCTCTCTCCTTCCAGTGCAAATTAGACTATCAAGCCTGTGTCTCAGGAAAACAAATTTCAGTGAAATGTGAAGGACGTTGCCCTTGCCCTTCTGACAAATCCACAAATGCAGGCAGAAGTGACAGGAGAGGTGAGTGATGGTAATTTGTATAATATTTTTAATGCTCATTTCCAGAAGGAAGGAAGATTTTGCTCATGGAATATTACAGTTTTCAGAAACACTGATTATTCTTGAATAAAACCAGCTTTATTTTGTTCAAGGTTGTTCCTTTGCCAAGGGTTTTGGAATTGTACCTATAGTAAAATACCATGGTATTTTTCAAATGAGCTCTTGTAGTATGAGTAACTGCTGTTCTTTTTGCATTTGCCATTTAATACTCCTTGAGATGCTTATAGGTGTATTGAAGACAAAGAAGAAATTAATTCCTTGCTCCTCAGTGTTTTCAATTGAATATTCAAGAAAACAAAGTGTGATTGGAAGGAAACTTAGAAGTCCTTGTTGCTGGTCATAGGAGCAAGCAGTTGTGCTGTAGAACTGTTAGTAAATGCTGTATTATGTGAGTGAGTTCATTTGAAAATTGCTTGATAGGAATAAATCAGCTTTCTTTTGGACTGTACATGAGATTAGGCTGCTAGAAAACGAAGTTGCTTTGCATTGCTTCGTGCATTGGTGCAATTGGAACAAATTGGAGGAAAAAAAAGGTGTCTAAGCATGTTTGTGTTTCAGTGGCTCCCAGGTGATTATGGAAGGTTGTTGTTAAACGAAACATGATACTGTCTTTGGTGCTTCTGAATAAAGAGCTGTCATGAGGTTTTAGGCTGCCATGGACCTGAATTTGCCAGGAAAAGCATGATTGGAGGTCTGCCTTTTTAAATTTCTTTAGACTGCTCTCTGTTAGATGCATTTTTTTGTTCTTTCTGTGTAGTAACACTTTTGATGAGTAAGCTGAAATCTTTATGCAGAAAACCATTGAAAATACAGCAAAGTTAGTTTTTAAAGATGATGGGTTTTTTTCCTGTAGCAACCTTATAACAATAAAAAGGAGCAAATATTGCATTCTTGCATTAACGTTGATACTTCATTATAGTTTGAAGCACTATTCCAGATTTATTGGGCAGGATGGTCTTACTGTTTCCATTATAAGCTGTAGCTACTGCCAAAACTGTATTTTTTTCCTAGTTTGAAAACCAAATTAATGTTCTTCTAACAATGAAGATGACCACTATAAAGATTAAACTGTATGCAGGCATACAAGTGATTAAAAAACTGCTCTGAAATGCTTCTTTCGGTCCCTTTTTTTTGTCTTTGGCAATATAATTGATTGTGTAATTAAATATTAATTGAATATATGTAATTAAATACTCCCTGTGCTGTAACCCCTCTGCAAAATTATAGTCTTGATGTTCTTTAAAGCATTAATTTAAAATTTCGTGTAGCATCTTGAACATAAATAGATAAATATGTCATCTGCTTGCATTGTTGAATGGAATGAAAAGCACTGGAAGACCCAGCATGGTGTGGCTAATGTGGCCCCTTTGATAAGATATACAGTGTAACCTGAATGTGGTTGCAGTATCTGCTAGCAATAATTTCTGTGTCTCCAGGATGGATATGGGAATATTTGCTTAACAGTGGGCATGAAGTGAAATTAAGATAATGAGGCGAAAAACATCTCTCTGTGAGTAGTAGGCCTACCATTCTCCAGTGTTAGTCTTTTAATATGCTATCGTTGCCCTTAGTTTCTTTGTCCTTGTGTGTGTTCTTTCAAGCATATTCTATTTTTCGTACTCCTGTACTAAAACACTGAAAAAAAATCTAGAGACAAATTTTTTTTTGCTTGAAAAATTGGATTTTTTTTAAAATAAGAATGAACTCTTGATGATTTAAATTGCCAAGGGGTCAAGATTACTTGTGCCTAGTTACATAAAAGAGAAAAAAAGGTCTCATGGGTATGGGAATTAACACTAATCTTGTCCTGACAGATTGTCAGAGCAAGCAAAATATAGGGCTTTTCCAAATGCTACGTTTTATTGCAATGCTGAAATTTGTTAATGTATTTTCTTTACAAGGCCAAAAGCCAGGAAACTTGAGAAACATGGAAGTGAGCTGAGCATCCTCAGTGAAATTTCAGCTTTTTTTTTTTTACGGAATAAAAAATTTCTTAGAACAGAAGTTCTTATAACAAAAGTTATAAGAATACAACTTTTGTCTTTAAACGGAGCTCTGTAAAGTGTTGTAGAGGTTGGACTCTACAATCTTGGAGATCTTTTCCAAACTAAACGTTTCTGTGGTTCTGTGATTCTACACTGCATACATATGTCAGTTGCTTACAAATTTGACAAAGCCAAACAGGCAAAGTAAGGTTTCTGTTCCTGTTTCAGGGATAACTTAAGTAAGGTCTTCCTAAAATACATCCCCTACCTAGGCTATTCAGGACAATTGTTCATCTTTTCAGATTGAAAATTTACTGATTTTTTTTTGGTGTATCTAGAGAGCAAACTATGTCTATGAACTTTGCCAAAATAGTCTTGGTGTGGATCCCCATACTCCTTTGGGAAGCAAAATTAAACCAGTATTCAGAAAAACAGATTTTCTTCTTAAGATGTATGTGAACCTAATAATGAAATCATAGGGTCCTCTTAGTTGGAAGTGAGCTATGAAGTTTTTTTAATTCATATCTCTGATGAATGCGTGAGGCAGGTGAGGGCATCCAGGCTTTTGTGAAGGCTGTCTCATTTTAACAATATGTTTAGAAACATTGAACCTAATTGATGAGCTTAATCGATTAGGTTAAATCCATAAATGAAAGGGCTAAGAACTTGATCTGGATCTAGATGTCTTTGTTAAGAAAAAAAAAGTTACAAGCAAAAAAGCCCCAAACCCCACAACAACAAAACCCACAATAAAATAAAAATCTTTCTTTGCCATCTTTGTTTTGACTGTAATTTAGAGAAAGCAATGGGTGTTATATAAAGTATTAACTACAATAGGTACTGCAGTAATTTTTAAAAAGAGACAGAAAAGACAAATAAACTTAGGGTTATAAATGAGAGGGGGACATCTGGAGAGCATTAGAGGCAGTATTAGGGGAACGCAAAGTTAAAAATAAATGAATATGGGCAGTACAGAAGAGAGGGAGGGCTCTGGAAGTTGTGCAGAAGCAGAAAGAGAAAAAAAGGTAAAGCAGAATGAATGGGAAGCACCACCTCTCGTGAGAGAGGGGTTAAATAAGAGACACATGAGGAAGCATCTTGTTTTCTAGGCATAGCCATCGCCTCATGTCCTGCTTTTGCCCCAGTCTCCTTCTCAGGTATGTGCCAGGATTTGGGGTGTCCAGGTCACACTGACTTGCACAGCTGTGAATGAAGGGATCTCATTGAGCTGGGATCTGCAGATCTTTATTTTCCTAAGCTTTTCCTAACTTCTGAGGCTTTTCTCAGTGGTAATGTGGCACCAGAAACTAGGAAGTGTTCTGTGCACTGCACATTTTTACAAAACCGAGGAGTCTTTTGTCCCCTTGGCAGTGTCCGGGCACCATTTTTTCTTTCAAATAGTGGTCATGGTCCAGCAAGCCCTGTCCCTTGCTTGTCCTGCTCCTCAGTCTGACGGGTAAGAACAAAAGCACATGATGCAAAGTGTGGTCTTGCCAACGGGGTCACTGGGATAAGGAAGAATGAGACCGGTCTGTGGGGTAAATGCAAATGTTGCATACATTTTTAAGGTTATACAAGTTCTGTTAACCTTTTAACACTTACCTCTGCACATGACACCTCATCTGCGTTACCTTTTGGCAATTCAGATCACCCATCTCCCCAGGTGTTCCCAACTGCCCAGAAAACAAGTACACAGCAGTCCTTTTTTTACTTCTCTGGGTAGTAAGCATGCTTAGCTTTCATATTCAGCAGTCTAGAATGCATAGGAACTGGTAGACCTACCCCTTGCAATGAAGTTTATCCTGTTCTGTAACTATCACACTCGAGACAGAGTAAGCAAGGACTAATAGTGCATCTGGATGCTGGGATTTGTTCAAGAACTGATGAGATTCTGCTTTTACTCAGCTTGGTTTCACAACTTGCATTGCCTCTCTCACTCTCCCACCTGGTGCTGCCTTCAGTGGGTCTCAGCTTACGTTCCAGGCAGGGGGATTACTGCTGACCTGGGAAAGTCAGGCAGAAAATTGTGTTGGTTTCTGCTCTGAAGATTCTGCATGGAGATACCAAGGTGTATCTGGCCACAGTCCCTGGGACTCCCTCAGTGCTCATCTCAATACATCTTGCTGATCTCCAGAATCTCTCCTCACTTCCAGCATCTTTGCAGCAGCCAGGATCTTAAATGATCTGTCCTTTCAGTCCCTGCCCCAGTTTTCCCAATCTAAAGAGGCTGTGTGTAAAGGTGCAATGCACTATCCGCCTCATAATTTTTGATTCAGTTCCACATCTCTATTTAATGGAGGATTCAAGAAGTGCCTCTTTTGTCTTATCAAAATTTGTACCAGTCCATACCAATTGCAGCCAGCAAAGAGCAGCCTTATGCTTGAGGGTCCAAAAGTTCCAATTTTGAAATTCACATGCACCCACAGACTTAGCTGCTACCTGTTAGAGTTCACATTTTAAACTATTTTTTTCACCTAATGCAATAGCACATTTACCTAAAGCTTTGTTAAATTTATTTAGTAATGTGCAATTCACTGACCTACATCACCTCTTTCAATGAATTAAAAAGCTTTTAGCTGTTGGCTATTTTGACTTTATTTAAAATATGCTTCCTTTCAGCCAACTTGAGATTAAAATATTAGCAAAATTTCTTCAGGGAAAATTAGATGACTTAAAACAGGGAAGAAACAGGGTGAAAGAAGTAAGTTTTCTGTCTTGTCTCACTAACAGATTTTCATTTTAATTAATGCAATTTATTTCCTTAAAAAAAAAGTGGGGCTTCAAACAAAATTAGTTTTGCATGTTCTTCTGTTTTTTGGTACTTCTCTCTAGTTTTAATTTATTATTTTTTTCAGCTGTGTTTTATCCAGACAACAATTTTATTCTAGTTTAATTTTCTTTCTGGTTCATGTTTGGTTTGTACTGAATTCCTTTGAAACCTTTGAATACACATTGAAATGGTCAAATTTGTGTAACATAAGTGTGTATTGACCACATTCCTCCAAGAAAATAAAACTGTAAGTTTTCAAATCTGATTGAAAGAGTGAGATTATAGGAGAGTTCTTTTAAGTTCTTAACTGATTTCAAGGCTTTTGAGTGGGCATTTTACCATCCTGTTGGAAAAAAAGAAATTATTATTTTTGTCGTCTTAATTCTGGGTGGAAAACAGCAAAAACAAAAAGTTGAATGACCTATAGTCACAAGTGAACTCCCTGCTTCACAGTGTTTTATTTTGCAAGTTAATATATTCAAAATACTTTTCTCAGGTGCATTAGCTTCTTTTGATGCTAATGAATATCATTAATGACTGTTGCCATTCCCTAACAAACTCAGTGATAACTTGGCTTGATTCCACAAGCATTCTCTTGCTTGTTGGAATTTTTCACAAAATGTGAAATGTATCTTTACAACAGTGTACTCATATTCTGAAATAATTGTTTAGAATGCATTTGTGGAACATGACATTGTTTTAGTTCAAGACATTGTAATTAAAAAAAAAAAGATGGACAGCTGAAAGTAATTTTGTACTGTTAGTTAATTGGTATCTAATTCATAATTAATATAATGTATAGTAATACTGTTCATTTTTGGTATTGATCAAGACCTGTGGGGTTTTTTTCTACATAAAGAAATAAGGCAGTCTGTGGAATATACGACTTAGCAAAAAGAACACAAGAAGCAAACAAAGTTAAAATTTTATCTCATTTAATGTGGTATATATAAGGCCTTTCTATATTTATGTTTTTATAGTATAATACCTTACATTTTCTAGCTGACAGAAAGAGCAGTTCTGGATTAAATTGAATACTGCTTGAGGAGTCAAGGTAGGACTGTCATGAGCCAGGATTTGTTTTCTCTCATAATTAATTTCTGTAGAAATTTGCCTTATTTTCAGTCTTTATATTTCCTTGGATTTCTTTTTTGCTGTCATTGTGCTTGGATTGCTAGTTAAGATACAGAAAATTAATTATATTCAATTGGTAATTATTTCTTAGGGAGGTAAAGGTTGGAGGACTGAGATGTTTTATATCCCACCTTCCATAAAAAGGGAGGTCCCAGGTAACAGCCTCCTGTATGATCAGCTGTAGCACTTAACATCTTTCAAAAGCTGCAGAATGATGCAGAGGAAGGAATACGTCAGTCTCTGAAATAAAACTGTTTCACTTCCATTCAGAAATTGAAATAGAGTTTATTCACGCTGCCTTAAACAGTACTGCACTTACTGCATCTTCCCAGGCATTTCCTTCTGTGTCTCCTTTGCTTGTTATTTAGGTTACATAGGGGCTTACTGATTAAATAAGTAAATTAAAAATTGTATAAAATATTAATTACATGCAAAACCTTCAAGATATGTGATAGTTTCTGGAGTGGTTTGTTTGGTTTTGTGCTTGCTTGGACATACCTGGGGTATGTCTCTCTATTGTCACCTGAATATGAGATGTTTGGCAGCACAGATGACAAATTCCCACTGTGTATGTCAGTCTGAAGGAATATGGTCAATGAAGACCACAGGCATTTCTGCAGAAAATTTGTCAGCAAATGAGTGTATGGCTGACAGCTCATAGCTGTAGTCAAAGACCTTCAAAGGTATCTAAGAAAATCATTCATTGTCAGTTATCTTAAATTTGCTCCTCTTCAGAGTACATACGTTGGGCAAGTTTGATTATTCTTAAAACTAAAAGTCTTTGGACAGAGTGCTTTGTTTTATTTCTCTGTCAAGCCACACTAACACTGTGACAAATGTGTGCCGTGACATGCCCAGGATCCTGGTCTCCCAAACAATCTATTTCAAAGATTTGGCTGATGTGTACTACAGCATCCTCCTGGATTATGTCTTTGGATATCTTCATCATAGAAATAAGGCTGTGTTCCTGTCCTGACACAGAGTCAAGATTCAGCTGGGACATGCAGTCATACCCAAGAGCTCGGGGACAGCTGAAGGTCCTGCAGTTTAAGTGGCAAAAGCTGTAGCATTGTTGGTAAAATACTGAATATGCATTTTTATTAGCTATTGAAATAGAAGAATTCATTCTCAGTAATTTTTGAGTTAATCTCTAATAAATCCTGTGCTAAGAGCTCACTTGATATTTTCACTAAAATAAGAGAGGTAGGCTTATATTCATGGAAGAAGAAAAGGGCTCTCTTTACTTCAGCATCTGAGGACGACTATGTAGGTAACAAGGAAGCTCTTATAAATGTCATACTCTGTGACTCTAAGCCAGGAGGAGGTGAAAAGGCAAGATTGCATGCTGAAAGTATTTTCAGTTAGCATGTCTGAAAGACTTTAATCACAGAATATGACTGCTCTCTCAGCTGCATCCTGTTTTCATACGGGATACTGCTGAATTGTTAATTGCTAGGTAGAGATGGGGATAAATAACAGTAGGATTAAAGACACTGTGGATACTGTTTCATTCTGTGTGCATCAGTGCTTGAAAAACAGAGGGACAAACATACAAGCAGCATTCTCCCAAATCCTCTGATTTAATTTGGATAGCATCATCTTTTCAATACATGACCTCCGCCATTCCTCATATAGTACAGGTATAGATGCCAAAAAAGAGCTTTTGTTTTGTTTTCATTCAGAGAGAACACTGACTGGTTTCCAGACTTCACAAATAAAGAGATTGAGGGCCAAAAATAACACTTCTGTTAACTCCCTAATCTCTACTTTGTATTTTTGCCTTTCAATGACAGATAGTACTGTTTTGTAATTCCCTTTTTCTCTTTTGAAAAAGTAACTACAGAACATCATTAGAGTAAGAATCCGTATTCAAACCAACATGTACTAGGCCAATTAGGCCTGATATCATTGGTCACCAGTTGTGGGGTAGCCAGAAGAGGCCATTTGTATGAGACAGAGATGTAAGATGAAGAAGTTCATGCTGTGTGGTTGAGGATAAAATTTAACTTTCAAACTTGAAATAAGACAAAAATAACTCACCAAAGAGAATTGATGGTATGTAATAGTGCTGTTTGGGCTTTATTTACAAATAGGTTGTTATGTTTTAAAATATTTCTGAAAAGGTCTAATTGTAACATTTAATTTCACACTGTCATGCGTGTTACAGAAAATAAAGTGACTAGCCTGTAAAAAGAAACACAAAGGGAGGTGTGCTGCTTCTCATCACAGGCAAGCTGCTCTCAGTTGTTAACTTTCTCTTAGGAATATGTACAGTAAATGAAAGGAGGTGGTCTCAATAGTCTGGGAGTATAGGTGGTAGCAACATTTTATATATGTGAGTTAAATTTGCACTATGTAATTGTCAGCCTTCTAGTTTACTGTTCTTCTTAGCCATACATTTATATTCAGTAAGATATTTTTTATGTAATTGCTACTTCAGTTCTGTAGAATGCAATAAAAGAAAATATCTATGCTTTCTTATTTGCTTATTTTCATTAGAAAATTTTGCTGATTTTTCTCAAAATGGTGTTTAGATGAAGCCTGAAATACAAGAGCATAATGATCAGTGGTATCAGTGGAAGCACTCAGATCCAGGAGTTTGTCTTATCTGTTTTAATACACACTGCTTGAACTTGATGTCATTGAGGGCTCACAACAAGAATTGAATCTGGGCTACTATTTCTGCTCTTGCCTTTACTGCTGGCATCAGTATGAATCTTGCTATTGATTTAAAATGAAATAGGCTCTAACATTGTGACTCAGTTTCCTTGTTAGAGGAAAAGACATTACCCATAGGTAAGCCTTCTTACTCTACTAATGTTTCTGAACACTATTTTGTTACTATTTCTGAAACCTTTTGATTTTAAAGGTGCTACGAAACTAAAATGTGTTATTGTATTTCCATTGTTGTTCTTCAGAGGGTATTGACTTAGAAGTAAATGTTCATTTTGCTTTTATTGCTTTTTTATACTAGAACACACAGTTTTTACTTTTCAATCTTAAAGCTGTTCATCTTTGACCTATATTTCTCCAAGCATGCAAGCTAAGATACTGTTTTTCGCCTTTTTATATTCGCTATATACATTTACAGTAATAGTGAGCTGTAAGTGTACATTATATATGATTTGAAGCTATTTGAAGAGAAAGTGACATTGTAGATTTTTATGCTTTGAAATTTGGTCAGCCTAATTCATTAAGAATGTCTCTTTTTTTCTCTGTTTTATATAAGGTGAATGATAGACCATTTTTTACTTGGTTTTTTATAAGAAGTGCTATTGTTTTACCAGATTTTAGAGCTTTACTAGATATTTTATAAATGGTAGGTTATTTCTGAGATAGCAGACTAATAATCTTTGCCACAATTCATTTGTATCTGTAAAATACTTCCATGTCTGTGATAGGAAGGGAATTTGCTGGCACAAAAATACTGTGTTATTGTATATGTAAAAAGCATTTATTTAGGATTCATTACTTTGTTTGCATAATAACAGAAACTCAGTGGAGCTAATTTTATTGGTTGTTTCGTCAATGCTAAGATAAATTTTTTGCATGAGGCTTTTAAATTTTTAAACTGAGTATCTTTTCTTTCTGGAGTGGCACTAAGCCTAGTAAAATTGTCAGCAGTATCTTCTTTTCATTAATCAAACTCCATGCTAACACTTTCTAAAAAGAGACTTCTCCATCATAATTAGTAGCAATCTAATGTGGTATAGAATGGCAGAGAATGTGTTTGGAATGAGAGTGATCTGACCTGCATGCCCACAATCCATGGTTCCCTTGTCAACTAGTCTGGGTTTTGCCAGAGCACACCCTCATACCTGGGCTTCCTTCGTCTGGAAGCTGGGAAAGATTGGAAAGGAGTCTTCCAGGCTACTTGCCAGGTATTGTCTGTGTGTGATGTGGAAGTGATGAAGGGCCTGTAGCTGTGTCTGAAGGACTGGAGGAATGGAGGTGCAGCTGTGTGTCTGTTGTTAGGCTGTACAAGTGACTTCGTTTGTCAGTTTTGCTCCAGATTCCCATTTCTCCTATAATTTCAAACTTATTCTGCATGGAACAGTGTGTATTCAATTCACTTTTTTTTGAACACCTTTATAGTT
The DNA here is from genome assembly GCA_013397055.1 of Pachycephala philippinensis. Classification (NCBI taxonomy): domain Eukaryota; kingdom Metazoa; phylum Chordata; class Aves; order Passeriformes; genus Pachycephala; species Pachycephala philippinensis. The sequence continues at coordinate 231,892 of VWZT01008124.1, read as the reverse complement.
TGAAAAGGATAACTAGAATTGGTTAGTGTATTGGTAGATGATATTTTGGCTAAAAGATTTTTGCTTTTTCATTCTGTTCTTACAGGGATTAGAATATTTGGGAACAAGGGGTAGAAACACGTTGTGCAGAAGTGATACTGCATATGCAGGTAGAGTGATGAGGCAGAGACATTCTAGTTAAAAGAAGACTATTAATTCATATCAGAGTGGAGCTGATAGTTTAAAATAACAAGAAAAAAGGTAGAATGTGCTTGAGCAGTGATCTATATTTTTTATATTCTCTACAATGAAGTCATAATTGCAGAACGAATTAAAATTTCATTGAGCTTGACTGTTACAAGGAAGAAGTAAAGGATTAAGGGAAGATTGTCAATTCCATAATAATATTGTTTATATAAAAAAAGATTGGACTGTTTGTGCTGTGTTTATGAAAAACAATCCCCATAACACTGCAGAACATACTCAAGAATGCTTTGAAGAACATTTTATTGTTGCCATGATTGTGATACTGAGAAAGGATTATTGGCTGAGTGCTTGTTGTCAGTATTGCAAAGAGCTATGACACTAACGGGAAGATGGGAATATTGCCATCACTGAAAACAGCTCTTTGCTCACAGTTCCAAGCACCTTTGCAACATCAGTCTTCTCTAGAACCACCTTGTCTTTGCTCTTCATTTGGCCTGTTTATTTCCAAGTCATTCCACTTTTATGGCTGCTTTTGGAAGCTTTGGGTACTCAGATCTATACAGTTCTGTCAAATCCAGGTATGTACATCACATCCACAAATTTACTTTTAAATGGAAAATTCCAAAGGTCTTAATGCCATGGAAAGCACTTCTGTCCTACTGTGGTGGGCTGCACTTGGAGAATTTGCTTCTGATGTTTCTTCTGTTACCAGCAAGAGGGTGTTGAACTGGCAGATCTGTCCCTGTGTTAAAAGTATTTGTGTAATACAGTTTTTAATTTCTAAAGTAATGTCAGTGTTGCCTCTCTGCTCACTGTGTGAGTACTTCTTATGACAGGACATGGAGGGCATGTATGTCCTGTGCAAGTTGTGGCTTAGAAAACAGGCATGTGTGTTTGCAGAGCTGGGCACAGCATGGGATTCCTTTTCCATCCAGTGTGTGGGGAGCAATTCAGGGTGAACTTCCCGAACTTCATCTCAAGCAAAGCTAGCTGGTTCACTGTAAGTATGTGGGAGTGATCTTACACACATGGGGCGGATGCTTAGAATGCATTGCCTTTTTTGTCATCCTTGGTTTCTGTGGGGTTGTTCTGACACCCAGGGCCATTTATACACTGCTTCCTTTTAGGTAAAGACTCAGTGTATACAAGATGAATAATTAGTCATTCAAAGTTGTGTTCTTACTACTACAAAGTATTCATACACACAGGAAAAGATTTTTCTATAAGAGGTTGCTTCAAAATGATTTATTATGAAAATTTTGATTAGCTTGATTGATTTCTTGACTTCTTTTCCCCTTGTGTTTTAGTAGGAGGGGAAGCCCAAATGGTGAATATGCCTTTAGAGGCGAAAAAGTTATCTACAGTGTATCAGCCTGTGGTTTTGTGTGTGTTGCTGCAATTTTAAGAGTGTTAGGCAAGCTGTTATGATGAAAGAAGATAATTAATGCTGTTTTCATTGTATATTTTATAATTTTAACTTAGATCTTGAAGCAATTCTTGAACAAATTCAGTCCTAGAGTCCCCAAAACACCCAAAATATTTGGAAAGTTTAGTCTGTGTAGCACAACAAACTCTATTAAACTATTTTAGGTAGTCATGAGAGCATGCTTTTTTAGGATATATTCATTATTTTCTTTTGCTCTCTGCCAACCAGCTTCCATGGCTTATAAAGCTGGAAGCTTAAATATAGTCCAGACCATTAAAATGGTGTTGCATTCAATTATAATGGTTATAATTGCCTTAATTATGTAAATGAAGGGGCCTTGCCAATCTTATGGTACATTAAAGGCTTTAGAAGTGTGTCACAGTAGTTGTATTGAGAATAAATAACCAAAGAGATGCAGATCATATGCTAAGTATCTGGATCAGCATTATCTTTCTGTTCATGCAATGTACAAATAAGCTAACAGGATGCTGCTATGTTTGTGTCTCAATTACTGATGTGATGGTAATATTTTTTTACTGACACTATTTTTATACCATCAATGTGCCGTAATATTTAAAAGTCTTTCATTGCTCACCAGTGGGAGATAAATGCTAGAAAAATCAGAGTTTTTTGTAAATCACGTAATTACTTTAAATTACTTAATTTGCTCCTCCTTCTTATTTTTTGAAGATAAAACATGTGGTGCTAATTGCATAACCTAATTCTGAATTATTTTTTTCTGTAAGTGTGTCAGTTTATTGAACAGTGAAGCTACTTGAGAGCCTTAGGAAGCTCAGGAGTGGGCTGATGATGGTTCAGTACTCTTCTGAAGGTGGATCAATGAGATTCATGGAGTCCTCTTCAAGTAGGCTCTAAACTGAGTGGTGTTTAAAGCATATGTGATACCCTTTTGGCAACCAGTTCTCAATAATATTAATTGAGTCTTTAGTACTTCAATATGCTATTTACTTTACTACTTCAACTGTGCTATCTGTGCTCCCTGTTAAATAGTTGCAGTATCACTTTTCTGAAATGACTGTTCTAGTAGCTGCTAGAATTTTAGTATTTTCTTTAAAATATCAAAGCCCTTTAGAAGACAGGGATTAAAAAGTCTGTCTTTGGCAGCTATTGCTGATGTTTCTGCTGCTGCTACACTGGAATTGACAGAAATTTAATGTGTTAATTACAGAGTTAATATCCTGGTGATATGGTGGCCAGATTTTTTTTTTTTAGCATACATGTTGGATCTCATTTATTCCTTGAAGCTGACCTCTGCCATGGTAACTAGTTTCTACTTGAGCTAATTTTAAGCAAATATTTCAGTAACTTATTACACAAGGGAATAAAGTTTACTTGGCATATCCTTACTTGGTTACAATACAATTTTTCAATAATAAATATATAATCAGTTCTTACACATAAAAGTACAAGTTTTCTTAAAAAAATCTTTATCACCTCTCCTGAGCATAAAGACAGAAGAACAATATTGATTTACTGTTTAACTTTTGCTTTTTTTGCATAAATGTTTGAACACTCTTTCACAGTTGAGAACCATTGTTGTCTTGGTTGGTGTAAAGTTTTAAAGCACTACTGAACATTTTAATGTGGTAGTGTGTATTCAGCGATGCTCTGAAAATGTCTGTCTGTGCATTGAAGGTAGGATGACACCTAGGCTGTGTCCACATCACTCATTTCTAACTGTGATAATTTCTAAAAGTTTTAAATGATGATGCAGTGTTAAAAAGAAATGTAACAATATTAGAAAAAGTTATTTAACAATAACTCTCCAGGACAATTCTTACACACTTCTCAGTGTCTTTAAGCAAGAGAAAGATGTATTTTCGAAAAACCCCCCATCCTTACTTTGCATGCGAAATAGTCCTGCTAGCTTTGAGTCTTCATGTAGGTTATTACAGCTTTACTCAGAGTCTTGTAAGAACATGTACTAGTGTCAGCATGATCTAAATCTATTCCAAGTGATACATTTTCATATCTTGACTGTTTTCACTGCCAAGAAGGCAGGTTTTTTTATTCATAAATACAGATTTTTGTTGTATTCTTGATGAATCAGCATTATGAAAACATATAGTAATGAAATTATTAGATCAATCCTATGTGCCTCAAAGTATAGTAATTACCCAGCTGTGCTTTTTATCTGCATCACAAAACACAATACTAATTTTATTTTTTCTTGATATCTTTATTTTATATCCCAGATGCAGATTACTTTACATGTCAGAAATCCTCTAAATAAAGCATTAAAGTCTTCATGGAAAATGAAAAACCCAACTTCTTCCCTGAAGGTACCATGATCCATGAAATTAGCTGTGGCATCTGTTTTAACTGTTCCTGCTGATACTGCAAGATCAAGTGCTACAGCCACCTCGCATGCAGGCATCAGCACTTGTTCAGTTGTGTCAAATTGTTAAGCTGTGGCTCATTAGCATGGTGGCACCTTTAAAACCTAACTACCCCCTAAAATTAAATTACTTTATATTGTGATTTAGTAGTACTGTAATATGTTTTTGTAGGGAAAAAAAACCAAACAAACCAAACAAATCTTCTATTTACCATTTTTGGGAAATCCTGGATTGATTCATCTTCAGTAATAATTCCTGTCAAAATTTTTTACACTATTTATCCTCTTTATAATAGAGGTTTATTATAAGTTCCTGAGAACAGTAGTAGAGCATGAAATGTTTAAAAAGGAAGTTGTAAAGCCAGGAAACTAAATAATTAAGGCAGTTTTATTCTGTTTGGTGTCTTCAGCAGGATTGTCTCCTCATCTGAATTCAGGTGTTGTTGAAGGTTTTAAGCAAGTTTATAACACAGTTGACTATGTCTCTTAGGAATCTGATTTTTTGGGTATAGTTTTCTTTTAAGGTCAGTATTTGAAGTTGATCACCCTCTGTAGTATTTCTGTATATACAGTTTAAGAGGATTAAAAGATACGTCAAAGATGGAGGCCACTAAATCGCTGGTATTATGTAGTTACCTTCTTTCTAAAGGTTTAGCTTAGAAAAGGAACACAAAAAGAGTGTATAGTTTTAGCAAAGTGAACAAAATACTGCTGCGGCTCAGAAAAACAAAGAAAATAGTAATTCTCTTTGGTTTTGTGTTTCCCCCTGTTTAAATCTATTAAAGAGAAAAAAACCCAGAGTTTCTACAAGTATATCCAAGTCAGTTGGGATGTTTCTGACCATTCAATTGAGTATTGGATCATAACTAGACTTCAGAGAAAATAGGATACATAACATTAGGGAAGCAAATTTAAAAGAAAATTACTACAGATTGGAATAATTTAGAAGAGTTGTCCACCAGTTTTGAAGACTACTGATTGATCCCTAAACGTATTTTTTCAGAGTCAAAAACTGAAAATAGCCAACAGGATATAGTGTGTCAAGGCTAAAGGATGCAAACAGTTGTCAGAGACGAGCATGTGTGACAGTTTGCTGCTTAGAAAAAGAAAGCTTGAGATCAATGCAGTTATTCACAAGGCTATTGTATACACGTGTTTATTCCTTGACATCTGTAGAATTTCATTCACTGGGGTTAAAGGTAGATTTTGTAATGCAAGCACTGATTTACCATGTCCACAGTTCATCCAGATGGTCATTTAATTATTAGTGGGAGCTCTCACTGACTGTAAGGATTAGCAGCCTGCACCTGTTCCAGCCTGTACCTCTGTAGTGTTCATTTGTGGGCAGCATGGATCTCATCGTGTAAGGTGCCAGTCTGTCAGGGTGCTTTTACTGCATAGCATGGGGGTTTGTTAGAAGTTCATTGATGTCAGTGAGTGATGCTAGGGAAATAATTTCTGTAGCTTCTTGAAAAATGTTCTCAGCATTGGCAGGAATGCAGCGCTCAGTACAAAGTATAGTAATTCAGCTTTCTAGCTGAAGTATATTCCCTTTCCAGAGAACATCCTAATTTTCTTATTTTGAAGAACTATATATTACTTTCTTTGTCTTTTTCCCTCTCTGTAGGCCACTTTGTACTATTTTCATACATACCATGTAGCACTTCATTCTGCAAGTGGTAAGTCTAAGGTATTAGTCCTTGTAAGTTCGGGTAGGACAGTTAGAGTGAATGATAAGCAGTAAGTTACTCATTTATCTTAAATTGTTTCATTTGCTATTTAAATTTATTTGAAATTAAATAAGACTGAATAAAATCAGTCTTTTGCATAAAGATTTTTAATAAGTGATACCCAGTGTCATAAAGATTTTTCTTTTTTTTTTTTTTAATTTATTTTTAAATTCCTCCAATGTATTGGAAGAGATTTAAAATCAGTTGTGTTTCCTAACAATAGACTTTGATATGACCAAGGGGTCAGGCTTTTGATTTGCTCTATTTCTCTCTTCAAAACCAGAAAGCAGTACAGAAATAAGCTTGGGGGTAGGGGGGAGGTGGAGGTGGAAAACTTTGCATAGTGTAAAAGGAGCAAGAAGACAGGAATATCCTTTTTTGTCAAAATAACCTGTGCAACTAGCACAGGGAATCTGAATAAAGATCCAGTAAATGAAGAATTAAATTATACCATCACTTGAATTGATTTGTGTTGAAATGTTTGAAATTATCAGTAAAATACTTCTGCTACCAAACTTCTACCAGGCTACCCACCAATATTTTACAAAATCAGACTAGCAGAATGGTTGAGTTTGAAAGTGACCTCTGGAGATGCTCTTGCTCCATCCCCCTGCTCAAGCAGGGCTACCTAGAACAGGTTGCTCAAGACCAGGTTCAGACAACTTTAAAATGTCTCTGAGGATGGAGCCTCTCCAACCTCTCTAGACAACTCTGTCACTCGCACAGCAAACAACTGTTTCCTCGTGTGCAGAAGAAACCTCTTGTTACACTTTGTGCCCATTGCTTCTTGCCCTGTCACTGAAAAGAGCTTGGTTCTGTTTTTATGTCCTCCCTCCAGGTATTTATTTACGTTTATAAGATCCCATTGTTTTGTTCGCCAGTGAAAATGGTTCAAGCACTTTCAACATTTCATCATATGAAATTCTTTTGATGCACAAAATGTAAAACAAAAAGGTCTACATTATAATTAGCCAACCAAAATTGTCTATCATAATAGATCCTCATGAGTAATTTTGTCATATTCAGTGGCAGTTAGTGAGACAATTTTGGTTATCTGTGAAGACCTGTGAAAGAGAAAAAGCTTCCAAAAATGATCTGAGAACTACAGCACATGGATGTATATTAACAAATACTAAACTTGCTTCTCTGGAAATCTGCAAATGTGCAAATGCATATTTTTCTTTTCTAGCCAAAATATAGAGAAGGAAGTACAGTCTGATCTCATGTGTTTGAGGAGCAAGTTGAGAAATGTGTAGCTTAACATGCAGCATGAAATATAGTCATGAAGATGTAATTTATAGCTCAAAATATATTTATGACAAAAAATTGTTTGTCATTTTAAAGTGATGTAGGTCCATAAATTTCCTAGATAACTTTGTACAGTTTACATTGATTCTAGATTTATATGCTAACTTATGTCAGAGTTCTAATTAAGAGAAATCTCTTAGAAAAAAATATTGTTTGCCTACATGCACACACAATGCAGACATTGTAATACTTCATGTATATATATGAAGCATATTTTATATATATATGAAGCACTAGGACATTGAAACTATTCTGTGGAACTGAATGGGGTTTTTTTAGGGTAGCATACTCATGTACAAGATACACTGAAAACTATGATCAGTAGTAGTAGTAGTCTAGAAACCCAACATATTTTACAGAACATAAACTCATAAGAAGTGTTTGCAAATCGTAAAACCTGTAAAACAGCCTTTGCTTTCGATCTCCTTCAGGCACGGTGATGTAACATTCAGTTCAATCTGACATAAGCGTTTTAGTGGGTAATGATTTATTCTTGACATTTGGACAAAGGACACAAGGAACCTTGGAAGTAATTTTTAAATTCCTAGCTATATATATTAAAATGTAGAAGCAAGTTAACTATACACAGAGTAAAGATAAAATTGTACTGAATTTCATTACCACAGAGCTCATTGAATAATTGCACAATCTCCTATTCCTTTTTTCTGTTGTTCTACCTTGAAGCAAGCTTTCCTCAGACTGGAAGAATGCCCCTTATGCCGTTTAAGGACTTCCATAATGGAAATGGAAATGCATATGTCCATTAAGAAGGCATTTGCAAAGAGATTGATGGTGTTGGCATGCGTTTGTTAAGTGCTAGGCAGACAGCCAGTCCATATGTGCAGATCGCCTGCACTGCACATGCTGTGAATCTGGTGTGTCCTGGAGGCTTGCAGCTTAATGACTTGAAACTTGTATGGTACCCTGTTCTGGGAGAGATGAACATGAAATGGTCTGGGCAGAGCTTCTGCTCTTGTTCTGTTATAATCTGAATTTCCTTTTGATTTCCGGAGTTTGGGTAGATAAAAGTTGAAACGTAGGAGCTCTTTTCCTATATGATTGAGCAATTTGTTCCAGTGTATCATGTGGACATTGGGTCATTCTGTTACATAAATCAAAAGTGAATATAAAATCCTTATCAAGCATTATAAATTATTAGTGTTATTTTGAGTGACGAGAAATTCCTTTTGCGATGGAAACCAAACAGTAACTGTGAAAACAAAATGCATCTGCCTATTGCGGTCTTTACAGAGGTCTTAGTTTTTGCTATCAGTGTCTCAGTGTTAGCCTTCATTATTTAATTTTTTAAAACTTTGAGTTTACTTCATCTGTGCAATATCAGGCCATACAAAAAAATGGACATTTTCCTGAAGACAATTTCCTTGCTTCTTTCAATGCTATAAAAGAAGAGGGTTATTTGTGGACTCAAAAATTACACATATCTGCATTTGTTTGTAGTGATTGCATAAATCTCAATCAATTAATTTCGATTAAACTGTTCAGCATCTTACCTTTCTGAAAAAAAATGTTCTACATTGTAGTATTTTTCAAAAAATGAATGTCTACTATTTTTGCCAGAAAAAAAAAATCAAAATAACAGTATGATAATGATAAAAGCTGTTTTGTTACTGAAGTATTTGCTGAGTGACAAATGCTTCATTTCACAGGAAATTTTTCAAGACTAAAGTGATTAAAATGGGACACCTGGATTATGTGTTGTACAATAAAATATAAATAATGTGTGGTTCATTAGTTCTTGACACTTCAAAATGTGAGGGACTAAAGAAAGAAACAGCCTAGAAAGGCAAGAAAGGTAAAAAAAGAAAATGTGGATAACAAGGAGGTGATGATTCTTTAATTACACCTTTGGCTTGGGAGCATAGTTTTGTGCCCACACGGCAGGTGCTCAGCTGCCTTGTCTAGGTAGAAGAGAGGAAAGAAACTCACTGTCTTTTTATGCCTATATTCAGCCATATATTTATATATGTTCCTATTTTCTGCTGAAGAGCTGACCGATTTTGTGTGGGTGTGTAGTAAATGAGAAACAAATAAAATCTAGATACCTAATGTACCTAGTTGACTACCTTTCAGGGAGATTTTGGAGAGTTTGTGTGAATTGCTCCCCTGTGGGCCATTACCACTGCCTATATCCTCAGGAAGTTTCTTCTAATTATCATCACTGTTAGGTGACTGAATAATAAGAGGAGCTGTTGCCTACATCTTCACAGGTGATCAATATCAGTGTGTTGAAAATGTCATGGTTTATGTTTCCTTGTTTAGTAATTTCTTCTAAGAGACTTACCTAACTCTCCGGCATATTTGGGCTTTAAGCAGTGACTAGACATTCAGTATTCATTTAATGTGCTTTGGTCAGGTGTTTGTTTACATCAGGTATTTTACACAGCAGTTTCATGGTGGTAGTGGGAGTGATTTTGAGTTTAATGGACTGGGTGTTGTACATTGACATTATTTGGGCACAGCTCCCTCATGCTGACTCCTATTGAAGCAGTGTTACTGAGTAATGCTGAGCACAAGTCTAAATTGGGAGAGGAGTGGCTGGGGAGCAGCCCTGCCAAGAGGGATCTGGGGGTGCTGGTTGGCAGCAGCTCAGTGTGAGTCAGCAGGGTGTGCCCTGGAACCCAGAGGGCAAAACCCCATCCTGGGGTGCCTCAGGCACAGCACGACCAGACAACCAACAGAAGTGATTGTCCTGCTGCATTCAGCCTTGGGGTGCTCAACCTCAGTGCTGTGTGCAATTCTGGGCCCCACATATCAAGAATGTGAAGGTCCTTGGATGCATCCAGAGGAGGCCAACAAAGCTGGTGACAGGGATAGAAACAATACACTATGAGGAGAGGATGAGAATTTTGAGCTTGTCTAGCTTGGAGAGGAGGAGGCTGAAGGGTGACTTCATTGGTCTCTACAGCTCCCTGAAGAGGTGGAGAGGGAGGTGCTGAGCTCTTCTCCTTTGTATCCAGTCATAGGACACATGGGAATGCTTCAGAGCTGTGCTACAGGAGGGTTAGACTGGACATTTGGAAGCATTTCATTACTGTGAAGGTGGTCAAACACTGGAACAACCTTCCTAGAGAGGTGGTCGATGCCCTGATCCTGTCAGTGTTTAAGAGGCATTTGGACAATGCCTTTAATAACACGTTAGCTTATGATCAGACCTGAACTGGTCAGGCAGCTGGACTATTATAGGTCCCTTCCAAGTGAAATACTATTCCAAATGAGTAGGCTTATTTTAATTTGATTGCTAAGTTATGATTCTGTTTAGGAATCTGCCCACTTACTTTCTTGTTTAATAGATTTGCCCCAAATGCAGTATAACATACCTTGAGGCATAAACAGCAAAATTCACAAATTTAATTTCTAGTATCTGGAAGATAATAAAAACAAATTCTTTTCTATGCTTTTTATGTATTTTGTTCTTCTCAGCCTGCACAAGAAAGTCAGTTTCTTGTAAAGTTTTAAGCTTTAATGAGTTTTTTTTTTATTTCTATGTTCTGAGGCTTAAACAACAGTTTTGATACCATTTTAAAATGCAAATTAAATGCCTTTGGGTTTGGTGGGAAGTCTGTTCTTATTGTAACTTCCCTTATCAACTTGGAAACATTACGGTTCAATGTAACTTTTTTTTAAAGAAATTTTTTCACAGCTCAAGTTACTGGCTGATTTCAAAATACTAGATGAAGTTGTAGTGAAGTTTTGTATACAGAAACTTAAACCACATAACCATAGTGTCAACTGCTGACCATACTGCATCATGTCCTGCTAAAATTTGTTTAGTCACAACCATCAGCTCTGGGATCCCCAGCATAAGATGGACACGGACCTGCTGGAGTCCAGAGGAGGGCCACAAAGATGCTCAGAAGGGCTGAGAGACCTGCAGTTGTTCATCCTGGAGAAGAGAAGGCTCTGGGGAGAGCTTATAGCAGCCTTCCAGTGTCTAAAGGAGGCTACAAGAGAGCAGGTTGCTCAAGGCCTTATCCAACCTGGCCTTGAACCCTTCAGGGTTGGAGCATCCACAACCTCCCTGGGCAGCCTGTTCCAGTGCCTCATCACCCTCACAGAAAAGAATTTCTTCCTAGTAGCTAACCTAAATTTCCCCTCTTTCAGTTTGTACCCATTACTCCTTCTCCAATTACTGCAGCTCCTGATGTAGAGTTCCTCTCCAGCTTCCCTATAGCCTCTCTTGAGATACTGGAAGGTTCCTATGAGGTCTCCACACAACCTTCTCTTCTCCAGTGGCTGAACAGCCCCTACTCTCTCAGCTGTCTTCATAGGAGAGGTGCTCCAATCTTCTTTTCAACCTCGTGGCCCTCCTCTGGACTCGTTCCAGCAGCTCCATGTCCTTCTCATGTTGGGGACACCGGAGCTGGATGCAGTACACAGGTGGGATCTCACAAGAGCAGAGTAGAGTGGGAGAATAATCTTCAATTTGCTGGCCATGCTCTTTTTAATGCAGCCTAGGATTCCCTTGGTTTTCTGGGCTGTGACTGATGGCTCATGTTGAGTTTTTCATCAACCACCACTCTGAATTCCTTCTCCACAGTCCTGCTTTCAGTCCCTTCTCCACCCAGCTTGTAGGTGTGACTGGATTGCCACGACACAGGACCTTGCACTTGGCCGTGTGCAAACCTTCATGAGGTTTGCATGGGCCTGCCTTTCAGGTGTGTCAGAGTCCCTCTGGATGCCATCCCTTCCCTCCAGCATGCTGACAGCAGCACACAGCCTGGTGTTGTCAGCAAACTTGCTGAAGGTGCACTTGATTCCACTGTTCATGTCACTGACAAAGATGTTGAACAGTGTCAGCCCCAAAATATAATTATTCTCTACATTTAATGACCTTTTAAAATTACGTAGTACATTCAGTCCTATTGGACTTCCAGGTGTGGCTATAGGTTGTAAAAAAAGATACTCTCTGCCATGTACAGTATGTTGTAGGATTGTTATATTTATTTTTCATCATAGTTACCAACTTATTAATCTATAAGCAGCCCTAGAAACTTAGAAAGTTTTGTTTCTAAAGCAGAATTTCTGTATAAAATGAGACTAAACTAGTGTTTTTTCTCTGTAAGTTGATTGCATATTCAGAAATAATAGCAGTGTTGGTTCTTAAAGTAGAAACGTGTTGATGATGTCCTTTTAATAATGAATTAATGTATGCAGACAGCAGCAACTAAATAAAATGCCAAGTCAGTTCAGATATTCAAGCAATAGCCTTCAAATTACAGCTGTGAAACCAGGAGGAAGTTTTGAGGTTTTATGCAGTAGCAATAAGGGTTTTTCATATTCGTTGAATGCAAAACTGGTACTGAAATCCGTGACAAAACTCGCACTAAGCGGAACCAGGATTTCTGTTTGTTTAATGAAATAAGAGCCATGGAGAAACCCTTAAACTTGGACCCATTTACACTGCAAGTTAATTTTTTTTTTGTAGTGGTGCCTGCTGTTGAATCCAGTAATCCTTGCATACATTTGCTGTGCCTCAGCTTCACCTTGCTAAAATATGAATTTGCTGTTGTCTGCGAGTCGTTGAGGAGCAATATCAACATCTTGAAAGCGAGGCAATGAGCCATGCAGACAGGAAAGCAGCAAAATTCTGAGCTCAGTGCAGTGGTAACAAAACATGGGGTTTGACCACAGTGAATTCCCATGTGGCTGTCAGGGCCTGTATCTTTGAAACTGCCTGCATAGCCTAGTGATGCAGCTGGCCCTATAGAATAGAACAGTCTGGCAGAACTCTGTGGTGCCGTGGTGATTTAATGGTGATCATTGTTGAAGAAATGAGGAACTTGACTGCTTCTGTGTGACCGCTGAAATTCAGATATCACTGTGATGTATTTCTGCATATTTCTCTCTAGTTATTGATGTGTTTTCAGAAATACAAAATACTTCTAAGAGCACAGCCCAAAAGGGGCAGAAGAGAAACATGCATGAAATTGAATTTCAGTAACAAAAGGAATAATAGCTAGAAAAATATGTTAAAAGTCTTTTGACAGAGAACAGAAGAATCTATGTGAGAAAAAGACATGATTTCACACTATAAATATTTCTTACTATTCATACTAGGATATCTTCAAAACCATTATCAGTAGGTATTTCAATATTTCTTAAAATAATTGAAGTTCTGATTTTGTTTTTCACTTTTAAGTCTCAGCTACTGATGCGTTATTTTCAGACTCTTGCTGATGTCACTGACAGTTTAAGCACTTCTACAGATTTTGTAAACAGTGCAAAACAGTGATGCCATTATTAGGGACAATAGTTTGGAAGTCTCAGATGCAGTGGTGAAGAGGCTCATAGTCGATGATATTTGGCAGTTCTTTTCAGCTGTAGGCAGTGGTGCTGATAATCAGCACAACCAGTTAGTACAAATGCCTTTCATGGCTTATGATTAACATGTAAAATTATAACTGAATAGATTACTACCTGGCATCTTTATTTGCCCATACTCTTTTTGCCTTGAAAGGTTCTTAATCACCATGAAAAATAATGTACATTCTAATTATATAGATTTTGTCTGAAATCCAGCACATTTTCTTGTATAGATTTTTTTTGAAAAATAATGTCATATTTCTTTAAACAAAAAGGCTATATTTTTCTTTTAATAGACTGCAAAATTTATGAAATGTAATTTTTCATTGTGAAAAATGTCAACAGAATTGTTAAAACAATCCTCACTGTGTTGATCAGTGTTAGCATTCCTTTCCTCTTCAAAGAACCAAGTGGTTGGTCTAGACAGCAGCAAAATGGGGGTGAAATTCTGGCTGTACTGAAATCAGCAGTACTGATTTCAATAGCGTAAGGATTTTAAGAGAGCTCTGTTCTGTTCTGCATGCACATGGTGCTGATTTGTGCCTTCTGTAAGCAGCTCCTTTCAAAAACTTCTGTGCTTGCGAAGTTGACATGCAGACACCCTGCATGCAGGTAGCCAGCAGAAAGACTATGGCTAGAAAAGAAGCATTTTCTGAAACCTATCATGATACCAAGACTGATCCTTCATGGTGTTTGGTTTGGATCTGATGTTGATTTTTGTCACACAGAGTTTACTCCATGTGTTAAAGTTTCTCTGTAACGCATACGAGGATCACTGTTGGTAATGCAAGATTTTTGGATTTAAAAGATGTGTAGGAATAACCACATTAGAAATTACCAAGGCTAAATAAATTCCTATCTCTATGAATATTCAAATGCATCTCATAAAAATTCTCTGATCTACATCAGACATTCATGAACAATCCATTTAGTGCTGAATGCATAGACTAGCAAAACATAATTGCACTTTGCTAACATATTTCACGTATGCATTTGTAAACATTTTGGATATTTGTGCCCTAATCATATCTTTTTAAACTCATTAGTTTCTGCATTTCTCCTTCCACTTTTGATTAGTGAATTTGTGTGGAGACACAGCTGCAGATTAAATTTACTTAACCAGCATTCTGATTTCACTGAGGTGGTGGTGCAGTGTAGTAGAGTTTGCATCTCACTGGCCGTGATTCCTGTGCCAGGGGAATTGGGTCCTGCTGTTCCATTACTATATGATGGATTAACTGTCATAGGTTTCTTCAATAGTAGAGAAAGAGCTTGTCTACCTCTGCTGGCCTTACTTTAGGGAAGATACAAATAATTAGCTAAATTTGAGTAATTCTACCCTCTTGGTCCTCACTGAAAGGTCTACAGGCAACTGTGCTCTTTAATGAACAATTTTATGTGATTAAGAGCAATGTTAGTGATTAAACATCCAAGAAGAACACACAAGCAATGGTTAGAGTAAATACAAAGTGGTTTAAAGCATCAGATCACAGTCTAAATATGAAAAAAGCACTGCAGCTGTGGGTATGTTAGACTTCAGTGATATCCAGTATGATGTAAAATTCCTTTATGCCAGACACTTGCAGAGCAGACTGTAGTTAATTTCTATTAAAGGGTGGTTGTTCAGCCCACTGTTCAATTCTGCTGCCCTTCCCTGCCAGAGAAAAGGTGCAAACCACTAGATAGTCATAGTGAGGAACAATGATAATTTTCTCTCACAATAGAAAGGTCCATCAGTCCCTTCTTCTTCTGTGCCTGGTTACCTGATGTGATACACTTTTAAAGTCTCTTATCAACACAGAACATTTCTGGTTTCAGAAAATACCTAATTTGAAATTGGTGAAATAATATATACATATTTTTAAGTTTTCTTTATAAAGAGCATTGTTCAGTGATGTTTATACCTTTGTCTACTGTGTTTCAAGAGGTTGTATGTCAAATACAAGAATTCTTTGCAGGACTCTCTCAGTCATGATCTTGAAGGGAAGAAAATGTCCAGACTTTGTCCCAGAGCCATGTAGTGCTTTCAGGAATCCTTAAAACCGAATTTGGAAAACTACCACACCTTTGGGTTATGGTTTCCTTAAAAGATTTCACCACTAAAACAATTTTTGGTTTGTCCCTATTTGATACTTCCCATATCTTCTATTACGTGAAATACTGGATTCAATTGAATATACAGAAATACTTGAAAATTATCTTGGAATATAGCATATTACAGTGGAACATCTCTTTGCTATCTTCTTTTGCTGTCTGTGTTCATAACTATGCAATTTACAGATTAATAACATCATTTTCATCATCAGAAATTAATATTTGGAATAACAGAGCACGATGAGAAATGATAGCCAACACTAAAGGTTGGCAGCAGTTAGCAAAGGAAGCCATATACATTGACTATTCTCCAGAAAATAAATTAGCAAATTCCACAGTAGGTCTATAATACCTCTGAGAGAGTAAAGAATCAGTATTGTCTTATTTAATTTCAATGTTTTTGTAAGTCCACATATTTTAAGTTGAAGACAGTAACTTGGCACATAAATTCTGTATGTTGTGGTTGCTACTATTTTTCCTGCACTCAGAAATTATTATTATGTTTAAATGTGAAGTCTTTAAAAACCATGAGGACACAAAAAGATCAGATTTATTTTATGAAAATGTAATTTAATTGAAATCATTTTGCATTTTATGAAGCATTAATCATGTGCAGAATGTCTGTATGGAACATTAATTTGGAGCAGTAAGAATAAGCAGCTGCAGTTCCCTGATACGATATCTGCAGCATTTGTATTAATTATCTCATAACATAGACTAACCGAAGTAGAAAATTCATTATGTTTAGCTAAATAGTAAGGAAATCAGAATGCTTTTATTTGTTAATTTCAAGGTATTATCTTTCTAAAATCACTGGCCCTAGAGGTAACAGATGGCTGATAAACATCAGCTTATAGAAATAGAAATATATATGCATGATTTTTTTTCAGTTTACAGCCTTTTAAAAACAAAATAAAAAGCAGTTCTAACTGTACATACAGGACTGTAAAAAGATGACTGAAATAACTGTCCCATCCTTTAGTTACAGGTTTGGAGGGATTTTTGTCCTTCTGCCAAATTTATTGGGTTTTCCTAGCACATTTCTTTTTGCCATATGTTACTCTTCCCATTCGTGACAGATGACGCAGAGCTAGAAGTGCTGCTCTATATTGCAGGAATTGTAAGTCACTTTCATACAATTCTTAGACATTTAGAGTTAGCCACATGGGTACTAGCCCTTATTCTGGAGCCAGGAATTTTCAGTCCAAGTAATCAGTTCCTCAGGGCTAAATTGATAAACCTGTGCAGAATGGCAGCCTTGCGGAGTGCTGACACTGAGTAGGTACGTGTGCTATAATGTTCCAGCTTACTATAGTACATAATGTCTTTAAAGGCAGCACTGAGTTCTGCTGGCAGTTTTAGGGTTATTGTATTTTCAGAAGAACGTTTAAATGCCCGTACTGGGACAGATGCTCAACGTTTACTGTGCAGCTGTATGATAGTATGTGAGTGGTAGGTAACACACTGATAGGGCATTGGGCTACATGAGCATCAGCTGTGGACTGCTCCTAATACTCCTGCTCACAGCTTATTCAGAATTCCTGCTGTAACCACGTTCCTGGGTGTCTAGCAATCCTGGACAGATGGGTGCAATCCTCAAGTTACAGCATGAGGAAATAGTCTTGTACTTTTCAGGGAGAACAGTATAGAGCTACAAAATAGTTGATAGTAGTTCCTTTCCAAGAGGGGTTGTCTCTCAAATACTGAGGAACCTTCACATGAATTGCGTGATGGTCACAGGACATGAATGACTGGACGCTGCCCTGAGCCACCTGATGTAATTAGACCTGCTTTTAGCAGAGGGTAAGACTGAACTAGTTCTAGAGTTCTCTTTCAACATATATTATTGTTCGATTCACAGAATCAAACAATATAGTTTTTTAATTGCAATGTTTTTGTAAGTCACATGCAGTGATTCCGGTATGTTGAAAAAGTTTGAATAGCAAGGAGTCTTGCTTTAGCACACATTGACTGATCAGTGCCCATCTCACATGGACTAATTACTAGTTGACTCTAAAACGTGCTTGATGTGTACCCTGTTCTTGAAGTTTTCTATATACTCTCTTCATATTTACTTCCTGGTTATTTTATTGCATACATGAATTTATGAGTATAGTTCTGCCTGGTTGAATGAGATTGTGTGTGCTGAGGAAGATCCTCTGCATAGTGTGCGGTGTGTTTATTGCTTTTCTTTTTTTTCTAAATCACTTTTTTGACCCTTCGCTTAGCAAAAGCTGCTCCTTGATGTACCAGTATTTCAGTGTGTTCATTATACCCATGTCCATTCAATACTTACTAAGCTACAGAAAATTTTTTATGTGTCTGTGTTTACATAAAAAGTAAGCACTGGTAAAATAACTTAGCTTCTTTTATGTCAGGAAACTAAGACTGGTTTAAATATGTTAGGGACTTCATTATGCTGGTGCTGAAATACATTCTGCATGTCTTTACAGCTTTCAGTAACACTATTTTTACTTCATTAATTAGCTTGAGTTGAAAGGCACTAAAAGATTTTGAAATATTTTACTTTCAATCTGTAAAGTATATCCAAATGCCAACAAAAATAATAACATTTACTGTATGTGAAAACAGATTGAACAGTTGGTTCCACCTAACATTTAAATAATATTTATCATAAAGATATATCTGGATTAAGTGCCCATAAGTTTTCAGATACCTTCGTTTTATGCATAGCCATAGCTGTTAGTTTTAGAAGACAGTCTCATTGCTTGAAATGGCAGTAGACTCCAGTAACCTTTGAGCTAGTGACTTCGTATTACCTTGTACTAATTCTCTTAATGGCTACTAAAATTGATTGTAATAGCAGAATTGCCTTGCATTGGCATTATACAAAAACAGTAGTACTTCTTGGTAGGTTCCTGAGTGGATTCATGTGATTTAATATGCATTTTTTGATTACCATCTAACCTTCTACAACCTTTACTGTCTGTCTTTTGCCATTAAAGATTCATCTCCCAGTCTATCAGGTGAAATAATAGTCTGAGTAGATCTGAATTACCTCATCTTGACCTATTTTAAATCAGTACAGACAAATTCGCACAGTAATTTCACTACTGTGTATCTTTACAAGCTCATCACCAGGCTGCAAAGTCCCTAAAAATTTTCTGGTATGTATCAACCCATTAATTAATATAATTTTTCATCATTCAGCATAACCCTGAGCAAGCATGTTTTAATTGCAAATAGTGTTCTAGTGAAAATGGATTGTTAGGTTGATCATCTCTGTTACAGAACATGAAGTTTATTCACATAAATCCATGTGAGTTACCGTGCAGAGCTGAGGCAGGTACTGTACTGAGACAGGATACAGATGAGAAACAAAGCCAAATGTATACATTATCAGTAAATATATCTGACATTTTTTTGTGTCATATTACACTTATGTTCTGCAGCCCAGCTTCTCTGGAAAACAAGTTGTATTGGTAACTGTCTGGATATTGCTCTCTTCTTCTTACGACTTTCTGAAAGCTACTTTTTTAGACTTCAGTATTTTACATCTGTTACATGTTCATCTGAATGTACTTGAAAAGTTGAACAAAACTTGTTGATAAGTTTCTGTGTGAGAGAAAATTAAATTGTTTGTTTTGCTATTTTAAAGGCTATTTAGCTGCTTCTTTCCTTTTTATATGTCAAAACAGGAACAAAATTCTGAAGTGTGATAAGTGCTTTTAGAAAAAAAATGATATAGTTGAAGTTATTTGGCATTCAAAGTCATATCTTTAACGTGGAACATGTTAGAAATTATTTTATGCCTTTTTAATAACTCGCGTTGTAAGATTTCATTTTTTCTGTTGTATATATGGAGCTTTAAATGGGATTCTTTCTCTAGTCTGAGGCCTTCAGTTTACTCAGAATGTGCAAATATTGCTTTAGTTGTTTTGGCTTCCATATAGATGTATGACTGTATGATGAAACAAAAAGGAAGGAAAAATTCCATATTATTATTATTAGTTGACATTTTTCTTACGTTTATTATATAAAGAAGTAATATGGAATCTGTGTACTAATATGACATAGAAATGCTCAAAGATCTGATTGTAAATAAAACTAATATTGAAGCATCGCTATTTTTTATTTTTTGAATGACCTAACAAATTCTCTTATTTTCCAGAAATTATAGTAATATATGGTCATGGGCAGTGATATATATGGCAAAAATTAATGCACTTTCTAGCATTACTTCTGTATGCGCAGCATTCTTTTTTTGTTGGACTGAATGTCTGAGCATTTAGTCTATACTCAGTGTGGGCAGAAATATCTCTTATTACCAAGAAATTCCCTGTCCATAGTGACTGGGGTACAATGAAGTCATTTCTGACTATCCCCTAAGTAGGTAGTTTTTCATAAATTATTTTATTAACTGAAAACCAAGGGGGTAAAGTGTGCAGCTTTCCTGCCACTGTTATGGCTTAAGTAGTCCAGTCTCCTTGTACCTTAGGAAATGGGAGGTTTTGGCCCAGAGGTGCTCAAATAATAATTTCAAACTATAGAAAAAGCTGTGCTCCTTTAATGATCTCTTTGTCACTACTGAAACCCCATCATTCTTACCTACTTGTGCATATTCTGCTTTGTCAGTCTACAGGTTTTTTGATACAGTCTCATTTTCTTGTCAGGATAATACTGTCTTTTTGTCATAGGAATCACAATATAAAAACTGAATTTTTTGCATCTGATTGTTTTTATGCTTCAGAACTGCTTCAAACAATATAATGTAACAGAATATTTAGAGGGGGCCATATGCAAGTATAACCATGTTCAATGGGATTTTTTACATGACAGGGGCTAGCATCATGCTGAAACCACAAGCTATTTTATTCTTATACCAAATATCCAAAGATGTACTGTCTCGTTTCCTTAATACATTGTTTTTACACCTTCATGAGTTTATTAGCTTTGATGTGTCTGTTTTGCTACTTCTGCAGAAAGGAGGAAGTCATACATTCTCTCAGTCATGCAGATGCCACATGGATCTTGCTCTTAATGTTATTCAGAAGTTTTTACTTGTAACTGATAGTTCCTCATGCTCTGCCTCATATATGTATAGACACACACATATATTTATGGATGTTTATGTGTGTGCCTGTGCCTGTAAATGAATTTATATGCTGGCTCAGAGTAGGTCGTCTCAGTATCAGAGATTAGTCAGAGTAGCACTGCATATAGAGCGTTTAAAAGTAGAAGAAAATAGCCAGGTCATTAACATAGCAATGTTATTTCTGAGACCCATGGTGGTATTAAACAGTATTGTGCTGGGTAGAAATCAAAGTGATTAGATGGCAGGCCAGGTACCCCTAATGGTTGTGCTGTGCTCCATACCCTTTGATTCAATTCTTTCTCTTAAACCAAAGGAGGGTAGTTAGGGAAGGGAACAGTATTACCCTATTTCACCTTGTAGGGTATTGACCTAGACTGGATGCCAGGCACCCACCAGAGCCACTCTATCACTCTCCTCTGCAAGTGGATGGGGATGAGAAAATATAGCAAAGGGTTCATTAGCTGAGATAAGGAGATAAGATTAGTTGAGAAAGGTCACTCACCGAATTCTGTCACAGGCAAAACCAAATCAATTTGAAAATACTAACTGAATTTATTACTAAAAATTCAGGACAATGAGAAGTAAAATAAATCTTAAAAATACCATCCCCCTACCCTTCCCTCCTTCCTGAGCTCTTTCTCCTGTCCAGCTATGCCGGGAGTCAGGGAGTGGGGGTTTCAGTCAGTTCATCACACGATGTTTCTCCCACTGCTCAAGGAGATGAGTCATTCCCCTGCTCCCCCATGGGGTCCCTCCCACACGAGGTAGTTGTCCATGAACTTCTCCAAGAGTTCATCCCACAGGCAACAATTCTTCACGAACTGCTCAAGTCTGGGTCACTCTTCCACAGGGTGCAGTCCTTCAGGCACAGCCTGCTCCAGGGTGGATCCCCCACGGGGTCACAAATCCTACCAGGAAACCTGCTCCAGCATGGGCTTCTCTCTTCATGGACCTGCAGGTCCCTGCCAAGAGCCTGCTCCAGCAAGGGTTTCCCATGGGTTCACAGTTTTCTTTGCAGGCATCCACCTGCTCCGGCCTGGGTCTGCTCCATGGGCTGCAGGAGGATCTCTGCATCCCCGTGGCCATTCATGGGCTGCAGGGGCACAGCTGCTTCACCATGGTCTGCACCACGGGCTGCAGAGGAACCTCAGCTCCAGTGCCTGGAGCACCTCCCACCCCTCCTTCTCCACTGACCTTGGTGTCTGCAGGGCTGTTCCTCTCACAGGTTCTCTGGCTGCAGTAACATCTGTTTTTCCTTCTTAAATATGTTATCACAGAGGAATTACTCTCATTCTTGACTTGCTCAGCCTTGTCCAGCGGTGGGTCCATCCCAGAGCCAGCTGATACTGGCTCTGCTGGACATGGAGGAAGCTTCTGGCAGCTTCTCACAGAAGCCACCCCTGTAGCCTCCTGCTACCTAAAGCTGGCCATACAAACCCAATATACAGCTGTAATGGAGGGGAAGTTTAAGAGGAGCAGGGTGTCCCAAGTTAATAGCTGATTCTTTGTGCTGACCTGTCAGTGGATTGAAAGGGTTGGTACAGGAAGGTGTCATTATAGCAAACACAGAAATCCCACAAGTTTGAATTATGATATGTAGTCTTGGATCAAGAGACCATTTTCATCTGGTTGTTCTAATACATTTTGAGTACACATGCCTATTTATCATTATTTTTTTTCCCAGTTACCTATCAAGTTATCAGTAAAGAAATAGTTCTGTTACATGAGAAGCACATATACAATTTTTGCAAAAATGTCAGCCCATAACATATGCAAATGTATGTATAGATAAATTGTACTTAAGTCTTTCGTGGATAGAATCAAAGTATCAAGAGAGACTTCAGTTAAGAATAAATAATCCAATGCTTAGATGCGTGCTGTTGTACAGACATCAATAGTTGTTGACATAATGACATGTTTCTATCTTATTCTAAAATGCAAACAGGTGTTTCACAGCGTTCAATTTAATGAAGTGCTAAAGGCTATGTCACTAAGTATGTTGGATTGCTACACAATAAAGGAAAAGTAAGCAAACTGGAGATTTCTTTTTAAGAGGGTCACTATAAAGCTGTGCTGATGTAGGTATGAGCTTATTCAGTTACTGGTAGACCTGGAAAGTGACCCCAATTTGGAAGTGATAGCTATTGAGAATGGCAGTGGAAGGTATTTTAGTAACCTAAGAGGGATACATCCAGTGTCTTTTCTGTGCTGGTCTTTTTCCAGATACTGTTATTTCTTTTGTCTTTTCCTAGCTTTTCCCAAACACACGGGAAGATGGAGTTCTGGGAGGGATATCTACTTGCTTCAAGCATGCTCTTTCTTTGTCTTCTCAGCGAATAAGCCTCTTGACTGCACATCTCTCTAGTATCTACTTCTGTTGTTGGCTTCTGTATGAGCTGCTAGTCCTGTACAGCACTTCAGCCAGTCTGCTACTAATCTGCTGCTCTTGGTGCTGCAGATGCTCTCTTTGGTCTGCTGTGCTTTTTCTGCCTTTGCTATTTCTGGTCAAAGAATCCATCCTTTCCTTCACCAAGTGGCTGTACAGTTGCCTGTTTGCCATTACGTGCTCACAAGTTTGGCTTGTGAAACTCCATTCCATGATATAAACTTCCAGCACACTGTTGAAACACTTTTGCTGTCGGTCCTGTTTCCTCTTTTCATGCCTCAGCACAGGAAAGCAGGTTAGGTGTTCATGATTATCTGCCTAAATTACATCTCTGACCTGTTCTGGTAGGGCTTGCATTAATATTGCCTTAATGAACATGGAAATGAAAAGACAAAAGACTGTCACAGGTGTCTCAGCCTCATCTGCAGTAAGATGTGACAATACCTATGCTAGAAGTGTTTATAGTAGTTTGCAAAGGAAGTTTTCAGTTTCTAGGTACCTGTAATTTTATAATTCCTTTATCCATCAAACATTTATTTCTGAGGACCTTCATTGGGTTTTGAAGGCATACATAAGAAATGCAACTGAATTTAATTAATTAAAAAAGCTGTGGAGCATATATGTTTGTATTATTACATGGGGTTAGGTTTTTGTGGGGGTTTGGGGGATTTTTTTTAGCATTATTTGAAAAGTTCTATTTAGCACCCTTGAAAAAAACATTAAACAGCTCTGCATTTTGTTTTTCAGTGTGCAGTGACCTGGAATTCAGGGAAGTTGCAAACAGATTGAGAGACTGGTTTAAGGCACTTCATGAAAGTGGAATTCAGAATAAGAAGACTAGGATTGTTCAAAGGCCTGAAAGAACCAGTAAGTGACTTCTGCTTGTCTTATTTGATATTTTCTGTGATCCTTTTCTGTTCTTTTGTTTTTCCATTGCTAAGACTTGCCTTATTCTCATGTGCTTTAAATAGGCATGTGTACAAAACTATAACTTTGTATTTTCCTTTCAAATAGTTGGTTTGCTATTTATGGCTTAGTACTAATACAAGATGTTCACTTTAAACTTTCAGTATCATTTGGCAGCTACCGTTCACAATGCTTTAATTTGTGAATGCTGTCAAATTAAAGGAAATAAAATAAAGGAGCCTAAAATAAGGTTAATTATGTGTGACCCATCTTTGCAAGTTGATGTCACTGCAGGTACTGGTACAGAAAAACAGATGGAAAAGAAGCTTGTAAGAAAAAATGAATTTTTAAGATTATACTTGAAATTGGAAAAGACTCAGGAGTACTAATAACGTGGAAACAGTAGGGGGCATAATTTGTTTTTAACCCCCTCAAATATGCAAATTGATTTTTTTTGTTGTGGAAAGTAGTTACATTTTAAAATGTAATTATCAAAGGGCTTATTTAGAAGAGCAGTTGAAGTGTGCATTAATAGTTCCAAAAGTGAAGTCCTACCGTGAAGGGAGTCAAATTGAATTTCAAAAGCCATAAAACTCTACTTTTCGTTAATATGAAGAGCAAACTACGAATTCTTCCAGAGTATGTTTCACAGAACTTGGCCACCACTGGCTTTTTACCTTACTTATTTTATTTTTAGCTTTTTAAGTATTTGAGATGTTTTTAGCTTTTATTTGATTCCATTTGTATCATTACTTTTTCTTTTTTTTCAAGAAATCCACTAATTTCACTTAATTGGAAATGCCATTTCATTGTGCGATTTTTTCATGCTAAGGGAATGTGAATAATTCTGTAAAACACAATGAATTAAAGATGGTTCTTTCTTATCTGGGAATACTTTTCTTAACATTCAGAAAAATTGTTTCTGAGGTAATGTGGTAATACAGTAATGTCACTTTTTATTGATACTGAAAAAAACCACATTTAAACCCATATATTTCCAATTTACATTCTGGTTGGTGCCCATAACTGGCGTTTGATCTGCTTCTTATGCAGTAGTGAAAACAATAGAAATACAAAGTTTGCAGCCCTTAAGTAAGAATTTATTGTATAGTAAAAAAAATTGTATCTAATAATGTAGGTTAGTGCATTGCTCAGTTGAAGGTCAGCTGAAACATCATCTAGGGTCCTGTTTCTTGCTGAATGCTCACTTTGAAATTTGGGTAATTATGGATGCTAAAAAGCTTTAGCAGAGAAGTTTTCAGCTCTCAGCAGCAGTTTGTGAGAGCCTTGTTCTTTCTCATGCGAAACTATGCAAAACATGATAAGGTTTTCTGTAAACAAACTTTGCTAATCCTGCACCTGCGTTTATAATTAGAATTGTTGTGATACTGACTAAAAAAATGAATGATGTGTAAATTGACCAATTACCCTAATAAGTAGTTAGTTAGAAGTCCAATACCTCTTACCTTTTAGAAAAACACTAAAAGAACTAAACACATAAAAACCCGTCTTTTATTAAATAAATAAATCAATCAATCCATTCCTTTCTGCTGACCACTCGCGTGTCTGAGTCCTAATTGCCTCTTGGCACCGCCGACAGCAACAGGTAATGGTAAAGGAAGCAACTCTATAGCTATTAAGTATTCTGTCCTGCATAAATAACATGTCACTGTTTCAAGAAATTGGATTCTATGTAATGTGAGAAAGTAAAGTTCTTAATTAGTACTTAGAATACAGTGAGATGTAGTGCAAACACAAAGTTCTTGAGAGTGTGAGATTTTTCCCTTAGATATCTTTCTGGGCTTTTTTCCTTCAGTACACTGGTGGTTTTGATAAGACCTCTGATCTCTACTTGAGACAGGCCATTTGTACCGTGATGTGTATGTGGATATAATATAGTCATATTTATTATCTCCCTTGTTTGTTTGCAAGTTTTTACTTTATAATAGCAATCAAAGACTATATTTAGACTTAAGATCTAAGATTTTTATATGTGAGGCTAAAAATGCAAGAATCTTGTGGATTTTTGGACATGGTCGATTTTGGAAGCCTTCAAAATCATAAAGTTCTCTCCTTTGGTGGCATAAAGAATCTGCACCTATTCTAAGAGGTATCTGAAATTTAAGGCACAATTTAGATTGCATGCTATTCTACCATTTTTTGAGAGATGGAATCAAGAGTTGATTTGGATGGCTAAGAATAGTCTTTGCAGGGCTCTTTTTCATCAACAGGTAAGAAGTACAATCTCTGTGGAAAATTCTGTTTCCTATGTGTTACTGACTTTAAATTACTTGTCAATATCATGCTGTCAGAAATGTTTGACTTAGGTTAGAATGTTGTACAAAGTATTAATTTGGTACTGGCTCTAAATTTGATTGAAGTTTGATGATAGCCTTTGGCGTGTTTATTTTCTTTTTACTTAAATGAAGCAAATCAAATTTTACAAAATGGTTAGATGTGAGACATTCAGTTCATCCTGCATTTTCTTCTTTTTCTTTTCAAAAAAGAGTTATTTAACAAAAACCTACAGTGTTTCATTTTAGAACAGTAACTGTTTAGTGGCTAATGTTTCAGTAGTGTGGTCAGTTACTCAAATTGCATATAGCTAATTGTGAAAAAATACTGATTTTAGATATTAATCATCCTGTTTGTGCAGCATTTACTTGATTTTATAAATAGCCAATATTTATGTTTGTGATAATTTGACAGGCTACTGCAGGAAGGCAGTCCATCTATAGAGAGAAAGCAATTGAATATACATTCAGAAGGAGGTTCTTTTTATTTGTGGATTTGGGGATGCACAAATTATTTTAAAACTGGTTTCATTAGTGCTGTATGTTTTTCCTGGTATGTAAATTTCTGTACTTAAAAATTTCTCATTTAAGACAGCAAAATGTGTACTGCATTTTATGAGAAATGAACATGACTGTTGTTTAGAAGAAAATATTACGTCACTGTGTCCCTGTAAACACAAAAAGAAACAAAAAAATATTATAACGATTCAACATGGTAATGTCCTTTCTAATACAATTAAAAAATTCTTAAAGCTGAGCTTGAAGAGCAAAGCTCTCGAGTAATATCCCTCAATGTCTGTTTCCAAAGTCATAGGAGGTCCAAAACATCAGGCCTATTGATACCTAAGTGTATCAGGGCATGCAGCCATATTGATATCTAAGTATACCAGGTCTGTCCAGCCCCTATTTTGGAGATGCCAGAAAGCTACACCTACAAATAAATCTTGCAAAGAACTTCTTATCATGTATAGCACTTTACACTTAGCACATGAGACTTGGTCGTCTGTGCAGACTGAAAGCTATATCAAAAAGCCACCTGAATGCAATTTCCCCTTTCAGAGTCCTAATTATTCTAACAGATCTGTGGAGTTGTTCGTTACCCTTGGGGAGTTAAAAATCTGTATTTTCACCCTTTCCCCTAGGCTTTCCCATATTCTTACCATAAAGTTCCTTCCTCACTGAAAAGCCATTCTGCATTTAAAGAAGCAATTTGTGACATCCTCTCTGGTTGTCTTTTTGTATTTAGGATTTTTCATTTCAGTCTCTCTGGTGGCGTTTGGGACAGGATATATTAAAAGACTTGAGCACAGTCCTTCTGACCAAGGCAGATGTGGTGCAACTTTATAGTGCCTTGCTGGTGCCTTTTGGAGTTGTTCCAGGTATTAAATAGTGCCGATTGATCCATACAATCATTAATATTACCTAAACAAACCAAAGAACTGCGTTTCATGGTGTTCTGCTAGAGCTGTCAATATGCTGATAACAAGTGTGAGGTGCCTGCATTGCTGTGTTTTTACGACAGTGAGGTAGTTTTGTCCTACTGACACATTTTTCCAAAGCAGAATGTTATTAGTAATCCAGATTAGAATATTTCAAAAAAATAATTGGGTTTTATTTCCAAAATCGCTTTTGGATCCAGATGAGGTCAAATATAATATATCTAAAAGTATCAATAATAGAGATGCTGCATACACACTTAAATCTTTTCCTCAGGCCATTTATGGTCTAAATAGATGACACAAAGGGGAAAAGGATATTTCGACCCCATACTACAATAATACCCCTATTATTTTTCCTTTGTGGATCGGAAAATACAGAGTTAAAAATTGGGACATTTTATGTACCTGTTTAAAGTCTATTAAAGTATTTTTTCTTTTTCTATATTAATTTTCTGTGATAAAACACAAAATTATTGCATCATATGCCAAGCAAAAAAAAAAAAAAACATAGTCCCACAAATATTTCTGCTAACAGGCAGTCTGTTTCTGAAGAATGCTTGAGCACCTTGTCATGTTAGAAAATGAAAGACCAGAGGCCAAAGGTAATAGAGAATCTTCTTATGGCTTGGAAATAATGATTATTTGGAGACTAATATGTTAATAATTTTGAAAATAACATAAAAATACGAGAAGTCTGAAAGAAAATTACTTATAATTGGCTTGTCTAGAACTAGCATAGTAAGATATTATTACACTAAAATTGACAAATCCCCAGACAAAATTGCAGGAGGGGAAGACTAATTTTTGAAAGAAAAGTAAAGAAAATAAGCAACTTCAGATTTTTGCTTGAAGATTTTTATCTCATTCTGACTGTCCTGTTCCTTAGTGATGAAGTGACAAACTGACATTATGCAGGAATAAATTATATTTCCCTGATCTTCATTACTAAAGCATATTTGAAAAGCCTGAGGGACAGACAGAACTCGTAAGAACAATAAAGTTGTCCTTACTCCGAGAGTAAGGAAAGAACTCCTAGAGCTAGAAAGAATTGTGGTTCTAAACAGTATTTTTGATGTCTTCAAAACACTGATGGCTTGAGAATTTGTCTAATTCCTGAGATTATTTCAGAAAATGTCCCATAAAGCTGTACTGCAAAGTTGAACAGGCTGACAACCTGAACTATAGTTCTAGTTTGCAAAACAGTAAGGTTCTTCCAATGAATTTCTGCATGTGTCAGGTTAGCTCATGCTAAAGTATCCTTAATGCTAGAGTCTGGAAGAAGAAATCCAGCCTAGAATTAATTCTGAACAGGAATTTTAATTAATCCATCTCCACTTAAAATTAAGTCTCTAAATGAACTAAATCAGTGTCGTTGACTAAAGCTGGTTTTGACTCAAATCTTTTGTACAGAATTATCCTTATACACAGTGAAAAATATGGGTCTTTATTGTAGCATTTTATTTTATTTTATTTTATTTTATTTCTTTACCCTCAGTTATCTACTTTTCTCTAANTATAAAATTCTTTAAAACACTTTCCGGAAGAGACTTTAGAATGCAAACTTTCACAGGTGTTTAAGGGCTGTTGCAGTTGTGCTTTATTTCTTTCTCTTGTACCTCTTGTGACACAAAAGTCAGTTTTCCTACGCTTATCAAAATACCTTTGGTACCTTCCCCATGTTTCCCAGGGCCAGGAGCTGGTCTNAGTCTCTAAATGAACTAAATCAGTGTCGTTGACTAAAGCTGGTTTTGACTCAAATCTTTTGTACAGAATTATCCTTATACACAGTGAAAAATATGGGTCTTTATTGTAGCATTTTATTTTATTTTATTTTATTTTATTTCTTTACCCTCAGTTATCTACTTTTCTCTAACAGTCACTCCTGTTAATAAATTGGTAAATCTGGTGTCCCAAATAACAAATTTCATGTGATCTGTCAATCTATTANTTTTCCTACGCTTATCAAAATACCTTTGGTACCTTCCCCATGTTTCCCAGGGCCAGGAGCTGGTCTTCAATGATTCTTTTGGGTCCCTTCCAACTCAGGATATTCTGTGATTCTGTGTCTTGCCCTAACCTGGGCTCTGCTCGTGTCTGGGTAATCACAGTGAGCAGGAATGTATTACAGCCTCAGACAGGATAGAGAGTGTTATGCCTAAATCTGTCTCCTCCTTGGGCCACTGTGGAGCCAGATGAGGCTCACCTAGATCAGCCCTTTTGTGATCAAGTACAACAGCATTCACATCTACTTAGCCTTCTTCATTTTAGTTTTTCCTGCTCTGCTCTGTCCTGATTGCATTAGGACGGAAAACACTTTCCCAGCTCGTGCACATTAGGCCTCAGCTGTCAGATGCTGTTCACTGAAGGTTTTCTGCTAACCAAAATATTACAGAAATCCATTACAAGAGAAAACCTTCTTGCTATGCGGCTTCCACACTGAACAGGTAAAATCCATGGTCTAGATGTCAGCCAGGAGTCTAGCAAAGAGTGCATGTGTGTTTATTCACATGTGTGATTTGGCAGCATCTTTTATTGCTTCAGACAGCACAGTGGTATTGGAAAAAATTTGTGCACTTCTTGGCATATTAGATAAACAATTTCTGTATAATGCAATATGTGACCCCCATGTATGTATGCTGTTTTGATTTCCACATGATTTTAAAAGCTTTCTTCCTCAATGAATACGTTACTTATGTGCTTAATAAGCAGGCAAACAATACTTTTACCTTGGAAAGCAGATAAGACTTGAAATTCTCCCCTGAGAAATAACCAGAAAGAGGAGCATTTCTGTTGGTTCCTTTTGAGCAAATATTTTGAATGCCTAATGTGTAAGCCATGGAGGATGGTTATATTTCTTAATAATTTTTCCCTTGGGGTTGTTTTGACCAGGAAAAGAGCATAAGCTGGTACTTCACATTTTTTAGGCAGTGCTCAGAAATAACTGCATAAAAGTTCACTTCATTATGTTATGTGAAAATAGATTATAAGTAAGGGGTTAAAATGGAAGAGAAAATCTTTCATAATTTAGTCATCTGAACAGCAGTTTTTCCTCTCCTCAGCATAACGTCCTGGTACTTAATCATCAAGAATAAATTACTGTAATTCAATTATACTAATTATTCACCCTTAGTTTTTGCTTATTGCGTTGTGTTACAACGGTGAAAAATGTCTGAAACCAGCATTCTAGTTGGTGTTCAAAGTGGTTCAGGCAATAATTTCCTAGGTCTAGGTCACCTTGTGATTTTTTGATTCTTAGTTCTGTATCACCTGACCCCTTCACGTGTCAACCCGTGTTAGCAGATGTTAAAATCTAGATATGTATTTAAGGACTTCCCTGACTCTTTTTTCTCAAGTGTATCACCTTCAAGATGTATTATTTATCAATATTAGAATAAAGGAAGAAAGTAATTGTTAAAAGTACTTCTGATAATTATAAGTTTGGAAAGTTCAGTAAAGGTTCTTTTAAAATGAACCAAGAATTTTACCACGATAATCTCTAAAAGAGTTGATAATGTGCACATAGCCCTGAAGGGATGATCTTTTCGTGGTGTAGCAGTTCTGGAAAAGGTGGACTGTTCCTTTTTGTATCAAAGCTGCTTCTATCCCTGTTAACACCTGTCTGGTTTACTTCTGAAATACTTGAGCCATTTTTATTTATTTGAGCAAAACTAATATTTGACCTAGATTTCAGACATTTCTATACTGCAGTGACTGATGGTTGTGAAAGAATTTGGCCTGATGAAACAAGACAAATGAAAACTAAGAAGAAATGTGATTTTTCTCTAAAAACTGCACTAAAATTGTATAAACTAAAGAATAGGAAAAACAAAAAAACTAGTAAAAACAACAAATATACCTGGACTGTAAATGAAAATACAAACTACTTCAGAATGGAACTCTGAAAAAAGAAACATAAGTTACTTTCCAGATAAAGCATGATCAGTTTTAGAAATTATTAAATCTAACAGTTATTTAGTAGAAAGTTAGACCCCATGATCCACAGTGCTTTTTCCTCCAGTATCTGATGCTATTTAACAGATAGGTTATGACAGTTTTAATAAATGTAAGCCTTTCTTATATAAAATGTTATTGTTTGAAGTAGGTTTATTAGTTCTGATGTACCAGAATAATATATTCCTATCTACTAGGAAGAGTATGTCAGGAATATCAGACTTCAAACTCTATATTTAAATATTCAACTATGGTTATGTTGAACTTTGACAGGATTTATTGAACATATCAGAACATAACATTTTTCTGGTGCTGTCCTGTTGGTATCAGTGATCTGTAATAAAATGATCTGCCTTTTAATTACGTTGCTGACTCCAATGCAATGTTTTTAATTTCAAGCTTTGTCCTTAATTATGTAAAATATAATAGAGAAGATGCTGGTGGGACATCACTTTTTTAAAAACCTAAAAGCTATGTCGAAAGAAGTGAGAAAAAAATGGAGGAATGGGAACAGAAGCTGAACTCCAGTCACAGGCTAATGCTCGTTAAGGAAATCAAGCAAAAAATAGGGATAAAATCTTATGTAGTTGTATAGTGTTGCTCCAACCTTAATTTAGTGGTGCATACACCTTTGAAATGTTCAGTTCTCTTTCATTATTCTTCAGATAAATGTATTTCTTTTTAGAGTCTAATTTGAAATTGACTGAGCAGTTGGACTCAATGATCCCTGTGAGTCCCTTTCAACTCAGCTTATTCTGTAATTCTGTAAAATAAGCAGATGTTTGGGGGGGTTTCTGCTTTTCCTTGGTATAGTTTATTAAAAACGTAAAACTGTCTTCTAGTATCCTAAAATACAAATTTATGATGTGAGCTTTGCCAGCATGAACCACAAATGCTAATTTAAAAATATTTTGTCCCAAGCTTGAAAGGGGTGCCTCTTTCAATAAACTTAAGCTGAAATTTCCACATGCAGAGGTATTATCTACAGTTACTTACTTTGACCCACAAGGTTATCCTTGAATACGCTTTAAAGTGGTTTTTGTCTTAAATTCCCTTCTAGTTGGCATCTTATTAATTAAAATCATAGTTCCTCTATTTCTGCCCCTTCTATTACAGTTTGGTGAGCTGTCCGGAGTGCTGAATTCAGAAAAAATTTGTGAGTACAAGAATAATTTCTCCTGTCATGCAGGTACACAAAAAGTGGGGTAGGTAACAGTATGTTTCATGTTGACCTCTTTCAGTATCCAAGGTCATGAGGAGGATCTCTAGCTGAAACCAGATCTAGGAGAGAAAGTGTTAAAAGGCCTTCAGGAACAGAGTCTTACGGGTAAATAATGTTATACTGAACATTAATCCTTAGACAAAATGTTTTAAGATGGAGGAACCTTCCAGATTTTTTCTGATCAGAAGCACCTGTTGAATAATTCTGATACCTTTTACAGATAAAGTTGACCACATTTACTCTACATCCTTATTCATTCAGTTGGGCCCTGTATCTCACTACTCGTTGTAATCCACAGAAAATAAATTTTGTCTTGATGTTTGATCAGGGGCTGAAGAGGAAGGGAGAGAGATCTTTGGCTGAATGCTTGACTATGTTTTTAAATTGTGTTAAACACATCAAAACTTCATAAATATCAAATGGCTGGCTTTATATTTTTTTTTTCCTGTTCTTTCTATTAAAAAAAAAAAATAATGGAACAAATGATCAGGGAACTAGAAAAAATGAGATCACCCTGATGAAAAGTCATAGTTAATTTAGGATTTCTGGGGAAAGGGAGTTTATGTGTTGGTCTGACTTCCACAGGGAGTTTTGATGCTATCAGCTTTCTTTTCCTTTCTGAAATGGTCATTCTGCCACAGCATAGGCATTTCCATATGAAGATATATATCTAGAAGGACATTTAATGATTTCTAAATACAATTACTGGATTAAAGCTGTTTAGCAGTATAGAGGCACTTTTCAGACTTCTTTATTGTTTTTAGAACAACAGCAAAGGCAGGCAGGCTTGATTTTCATCAGCAACAGAAATTGGGAGTTTCTGTGTGCTCTTGAGTCAACTTTTCTATAGCCATATCTACCAATCTCATTTTTTTAGCGCTCAGTTTTAACTTAAAAGTTTTGAGAAGAATGGTAGCACTAAAGTTTAGTAGTTTAGTCGCACTAAATCTTGTTCTGTATTAGAGTGTGTTCTCAACTGCCTGGCCACATCGGCCTGTGGCACAACCCACAGCACATGAACCAGAAAAAGTGTGTGTGTTTCATATGCAGCTCATGTGTTTGACAGAGGCAAGAGGCCTGGTGGTTTCTGCATTTCCCTTCCATGTCCATAGGCAAGTCTGTATGTACTTTAAAATTCATGCAGGAAACACAAATAGGAGGTGTGAGGTCTGGCTACAGGAATAATCAACTCAGCCTGTTCCATTCAGCTGTTTTTTCAAGCAGTGATTTAGGAAGATGCATGCTGTATAGGTAAGTATGATACTGGCAGCCAACTGCTCTTAGCAATCATCTTTCCCGTGGCCTCCTCCAAGACAGAAAGTACACCATGTAAAGATAGAATAAAATTTTCAAGGTGTTGCTGAGGCTGACTGTCATGTTCCTTTTTCATAGATTTAAATGTATGTTATCAGAACAAAAAAAAAACCAACCACAGACTCCAACAAGTTACCTGGAATTTATTCTCTTTTTAGTTCTGTAAACTTTACAAACCGCCTAAGTTTCATTCCACTGATTTATAATATCACTTAAATTCCTCATCAGTATTATTTTCCAGGAAATCACTGTATATCATTTATTACTGTACATAATGTATGTGCAATAGGTATAATATTTTACACAAAAACTCGTATTTCTAAATGCTTTGAGACTGATGGTAAAATTAATTTTTTTAGCAGTGAATCTGACATATAATTTCTATGTCCATTTCAACAGCATACACTGTTTATTTATGGCATCTGTGTACCACCAGAGCTATTTCCATGATGCAGCATTCTTTTGTGATGGCCGGGATCAGCAGCTGCTCTAGCTTTCCTCCTGTATAATTTTTATTATTTTTGTTTTGCCTCTTAGGATTTGATACCAGCATTTTGCCAATTTGCAAAGACTCCCTCGGCTGGATGTTTAACAGGCTTGATACGAACTATGACCTGTTGTTGGACCAGTCAGAACTCGGCAGCATTTACCTTGACAAGAACGAGCCATGCACCAGGGCGTTCTTCAATTCTTGTGACACATACAGAGACAGTTTGATATCTAACAATGAGTGGTGCTACTGCTTCCAAAGACAGCAAGGTAAAAGATGAGAACAACCTGCATATGACTGACCTTTTTGTTGGGCTTTATCTTATTTTTACATATTAAGAAAATTACAGTGAACTACAAGCTCTTCAATGCTGTACAATTAATTTGTGTTAAGGTTTGTGACCTATGGTGAATGCCTAAAATGAACTAAAAAAACCCCAAACAAACAAAAAAAGCCAAACAACCCAAGCTAAATGGAAAGGCTTGCTAGAAATTCAGGGATTCTAAGTAAAGTGCAACACTGCCACTAATGCTTTTACAGCTATATTGTTCCTCATACCAACATTTAGTACATATGTAGAGGAAAGAGATGAAAATAACGTACGAAATTACTTAAATTATTTCTTTCCCAGTCTACTTTGCCTACATTGTAAAATAAACTTTTTTATTCCTAATGTAGGGTATCTTAATGTTCAGTGAGCCTAATAAAACAGCTGAATGAACATTATGGATAAAGTTATTTCCAGTCATTTAGACCTAAAACCAGTTGGTTTTTATTGCCTAGTTGAATGTCTTGTTAATGTTCTGATGTGATTTTGGTTAGACAAATAAACACAACCTATAAGCATTATTTTCCTGAGGAATATATAACAATTTTAGACATAGGTGAGACATCACGTAAAGTATATAATCAAGCTAGTTGTAATGTATCAAGAAATTTACTCATTAAATATTGTCTGAAATTGGGCAGAATATCCCCTGCATTTTTCTTACTAACATGAGGGAGTTTTTCTAAAGGGTAAACAGTAACCAGGGTTCAAATTTCTACTGCCAGTAGAGGAGATAAAACTGATTTGGTGGACCATTTCCAAAAATAATTCAGCCTTTTTGAAAATTTTAGTTTCAGTTTTTAAATCTCACTTGTAGTCTTAAAACTCTCATGATAAATTCCCATTAGCATTCAACATTTATGGTTTCGTTTTGATTTCTATGGAAAGGAAGGTTTTTATCATGCCACATCTGCCAGTTGTAAATCTAAATAAAATAAAGCTGTACCCCTGTAGATAAATACTAAATAGCATATTTTTCTTTGGTAACGTTCTCTTTAAAAACTTACCATTTAAACTTTCAAACTACCTTGTTTGTTTTGTAGTAGAACAGTAAGTTTTGCTTTACTTTTTATAATCATGTATGTACTGCTAACAAAACTAGCAAATTAAAAACAACTCATCCCAGAAGTAATGTAGCTCTTGAGGAAAATAACAGCAAAACCAGGTCATTAAGAAAACACTTCCACAGATCAGTTTCAACTAGTTTTGTGTTTTCTTACCTATAAACACATTTTGTGTAAAATATTTGCTCTGTGTCCTGCTAGAACCTGAGGATGGTATTGTAAAGACTGATCTAAACACTAAAGAATTTTATTTATAGTACTGCAACAGATCCATCTTTCAGTGACACTGATTCTTCACATTGCAGAACCCAACATTATCAAGTTTTTCTTCCCTTTTTTACCAATTCCCTCACTGTCTTGATAATTACCATAACGGTGTTGCAATAAGGTGCAGATTTCAAACAGATTAGGTAGTCTTTGATACCACAGTGTGTTTGAGTATATAGTAAAAAAGACATCTTCTAAACGTATAAGAAGTGAAATCTCATATGTCGGCAACCCTTGCACATGAAACATACATTTCATCCTTTGAAATTAACACAATCATCAAAGTCTGTATTCTCTGGGTTTTGGTATAAGGTGAAAAAAGAATCTTACAGTGTTCTTTTGTCATGTCTTACTATTAGCTCTTGCACAACTGTCTAACTCCCTAACTCTCTAGTGCATTAGTAACCCATTGAATTCTCTGTTTGGAATTTGCATTGTTATGCTGAACCTTGAAATATGTTCATGTTTGGTCATGTTATACTTGACGGAATTATCTAAATAAGGCCTTTAACTAAGCCTTTGCTATTAATAGCAAAGAGATGGAAAAGCTGAGAAATTCAGCAGCTTCTTTATGGTGTTTATTAAAATAAGTTGATATTAACAGAATGCTTCAATCCATGTAGAGAAGTTCTCTCTATTCATTGAGCTTAGTAGATCTTTCTGGGCAGATCAGTGGTTTTACAGTACTGTTGTTGATTCGCGATGTTCAAAAGGGAATACAAAATTTAGTCAACAATATGTATCATACTGGGATAGCAATTTCATTGTGTTTTTGAAAAGTACATGGTATTTGCTTGAGTCGTTGTCTAAGAAGCCCTCATGGTCTTTGATCTTAGTTTTACCATGCAAGACTGTCAGGATCAGACAAGTTCTTGAAACTCTTCATTCTTTCTTTCTGCTTGAGATCCGTCATGGCGCATTACACTACACTAGACCTATTACTGCACATTGCTAACAACTTCTAGTCAATATAATCAACTTTTTATGAAACTTGAAGTCGGATCTTTCTTGTGGAGAAGATGATCTTTCTGTAGTAGTTGTCCCGCCTTGACTAATGCTTAAACGCTTAGGTACAGTCGAGTGATTCTTATTGCATTTTTTTTGCCCTTACTCTGCTTTAAATGTAGTTTAGTATTTCTGAGGTGTATCTAAGGCATTAAAATGCATTTCTGCAATACTTCTGCTCTGTCCCGGTGCTCTTTGCAAGTCTTCCTGTACACTTTGGTCACTACGGTCCTCTAGTTTCAACAACCCATGCAAGTGTTTCAGTGCCCATCTTCAGAACTTACTTTCTTAGTTGTTTAATGCTAACTTGACTCTTTAGTGTTTACCCAAATGCTGAGGCCTTTGCAATGTTGGCCTTTTTATAGGTTGAATTTTTTTCTGCCAGTAATTCATGGCTGCAGCCTTGTTTTGTTGCATCACTGAGTCAGAGTAGGAGAGTAGCCAGTTTTGCTGGGAATATTAATGCTTAGCAGCAAAGTATTTCGTTACTGCAGGCCTCTGCATGGATCTATTAGTCCAGCACTTTTCTAGATATCTTTTCTTACAGGCTCTTCTGTCTGTCATGCCTGGAAGACATCTTCATGACTTTAAACACAGTCCCTCTTACAGAAAAATGATAATTATCATGATTTGTATTTCCCAGTCTTAAGATTGCAAGGGCTTCAAATATATTTATAGATGGTTATAAAGGAAGCAGTAACATGCCTTTATCAAGATAAATGATGATCTAAATGAGATCCCCTGGAGGACTTCTTGTAGTGTAATATTGGTGCTTCAGATCCCTGAAGTTACAAACTTTGGATGTCTAACAGTTATAATGCTTAACCCTGGGCACAGGCAAGACATCACAAGGCAGCCTAATCTGCAGTGGACCATATTCCAGAATCTAGGGGCTCTGCCAAATATTAACTACTTGATAGGTGGAAAATCACTGTTTTGTGTCTGAGAAGGAGAATCTCTGAAAGTTGGAGGCTCGCTTTGTAGGTAACAGCTCCTTGAGACCTATCATAGACATTCTTTGTCAAACCTACCAGATTTACTCCAGTTGAACTATTAATGTGCCATTTTGGTAAAGCACAGCTTAATTGTGCTAGCCTTGAAGCACTTCTTGACATGACTGGATATTGATATCTCAAGGGCTGGTGTTAATAGCATCGGGTACTCTGGTGTGCACCAGTACTTTGAGTACTGACAAGCTGTGAGTGGCTTGTAACTGTGGTTCATGATTGATGTCAGACTCATTGCTATTTCGAAAGAAGCTACCACACTGATTTTTGTAAAGGATTTTTTCTTCTCCTTGGCTCAAGACTGCCATAAGTTATCCAGTGACTGCTTTTTTATTGAAATAATTTCAGAAATCTAAAAAAAACCTTTTCAAACTTAGGAACTAACCAACAAATAAAGAGGGAGGCATTATGATTTGGGAAGAGAGGAAAAAGAATGTGCTGTGAGCCAAAAGGAATTGGTTGAACTTCTAGCCTGCCATTCTCTTTGACAGTTGTAAGCACCAGAGTGATTTAGTATTGTTAAGAGTTTTTGCTGCTTTTATCCTGAGAAGCAAAGCTTAAGTGTGAATCTTGAAGATGTAACTTCTAAGAAGAAGAGTGTTTTGGGTAAGTAACTTTCTCATGTTGCCTTGTTACCTCTTGGTTAGTGGTATTACTTTTTATAATTAAGCCACCAAAGATTTGTAGCTATAAAAGAATGGCATCATCCATAATTTTTATATTTACACATGTTAGTGCTCATGTGTGCAGATCTGTGTTTCTAATTTAGGATTATTTTTCATAGAAAAAATTACTTGTATTCTTCCTATTTGACTAGTTCTTCTCCATCAGCATATTTCCCATCTCTTTTGGATGATGGAATAGAATAGAATAGAATAGAATAGAATAGAATAGAATAGAATAGAATAGAATAGAATAGAATAGAATAGAATAGAATAGAATAGAATAGAATAGAATAGAATAGAATAGGTAGGAAAGGTTCTGTGACATAACCCCACCATTAACCTAACCCTGCCAAATCCACCCCAGTCCTAGATCCTTATAACCTGTGATATTTGTATGATGAATGACTGTCATTTATTAGATTAATGGTAGTAGAAAATACCTTTAGTTTAAGAAATAATCAACCCTCAGAATGTTGTAGCATTAAGAGTTTAAATCTTCAACTATTGGGAAAGACAGAAACCTTAGTTTTAAAAGGTAATGAAATAGTGAACATGCTCATCATCAAAGTGCTTCTTACAACAAAAAAAGTAAAACTTTATGTAGGCTCAGCACATACTTAAAGATTGAATTCTTAAAACCCAATACCCACCCAATGATGTCAAATCTCAGTGATTTTCCAAGAGCACACAGAGAAAATTGGTTGGTTGTCTGGAAAGAGAACTCCTGAAAATTTCTTCTGGCATTAAAACTCCTGTTGACAGTGTTTTGAAAGTGAAGCCTACTCTTAAGGCCTTCACTCTAGAAAGAATCGTTATGGATTTAGAGTGAAAAGCCTGGCCCATCAGAGTTGAGGCCTCTGGAAACATTTATAACCTTCTTTAAATATATATTGGATATGTAAATGTTGTTTAAAATGTAAAACCAAGAGAAATTAACAGCCTGCTGTCAGTAAGGGGTTATTATTGTCTACTAGTTTTTATTTACTCTCTTAGATATTACCAAAGGCCTATTGGAATAAGTAGGCTGTGCCAGACAAGAGGCTCTGTGTTCACCAGAAGTGTGGTTTTGATCCCCACTTCATCTAGGCATTTGTCACCATGGTGCCCTACACAGTGACTGGGTTCTGGTCTTTTGTGTGTTCTGCATCAATGGGCGAAGCCAGTCTTACTCATCTTTAAACCAGATCAGAACACCTTTTTCTATTTGTATGGAGAAAAAGGGATCCTTGAGTTAAGTACATGGCAAAGATGTATTATAAATTATCAAAGTTTCCTTAAATGGAAAATGCATTTAATATTCATAGAATGTAAGATTTTGTCTGGGAACTGTGCAAGCTAAAGACACCTGTGAGTAAACTCAGTAATTCTGTTGCTGGTTCAGAATGAGAAATGCCTGGGTGCTAATGGTCTAATGTGGTACGCAGTGCCAGTGTTCAGAGATTAATTAGTGCTTTGCTGTCTTTGATTCTTTCACTTACTCAACAGTGATGTAAACACATTCACATCTTATTTTCTTCCCATTCATGGGGCATACTGTGACTTTCTTTTATGGACAGTAGAAAATTAAATTATTCAGAACTAGAATAAGCTATAACTGAAGAATGGAAGACTGAATTTTAATACATATTCTGCTTCTTAGAGCCATCTAAAGTTTGGCCTCCATTTTTAAGTTAGTTTGCTGCACGTGGGTCTTTGTACCCATGGAATCCAGTCTTAATTGTTGCCAGAGAATCACAATCTTGTAGACTTCAGTGAAGAAAAAGGTCTTATTTTCTTAGTGTAGTATGTGAAATACAAAATTTGAACATGACTTCTAAAAAGGACAAAAGAGAAAAAATTAAAAGAGCCATCCTGTTTTTAACCAATACATGAGGCAAGCTTCACAGTTGCACTCTGATTTTTATAGACCAGTAAAGTAGGGTGTGATAGAGTTACTATTTTGGTCTAGCATTCCTCGATCCTCCAGACTAGTGACTAGATGCTCACTTGGAGATGAGTTAGCTGGGAGTGGCATTCTGCACAAATCTATGGTGGTGTGCAGGTTCGTAATTCTGAAGCTGTAGCAAGGTGTGGCAATTCTTTTATTTTAGATGCGTGTGTTTCATAAGATCAGTAGTTAGAGTGACCTTACAACTAGAAAACTGTGAAAAACATAGTCATGTGCTTTCTGTCGTAGATACTGTGTAATCTGTTTAACATTTTTTATGTCCTTTCAGATCCACCTTGCCAGACAGAACTCAGCAACATTCAGAAGCAGCAAGGAGGAAAGAAGCTCCTAGGTGAGCCATAGATCATTCTTTTGAAGGTTTTATTACTTACATAAATAATCCTAGTTAAACAGCAACACAAAATCAATATTAATCCAATGAAGATAGACCACAGTAAATCTCAGCAACGAAATTTATGAAATTTTTGAAAGCTATTAAACTTAGTTTTATTACCTTACCTACCAAAAGCTCTTACATCTGTTTTATTACCCTGATAGAAGGTACATTTTTACAGTTACAGAGGGGACAGCATGAGGTACTCCTAAAGTAGTATCTCTGCTGATCCTTTAACTGTAATATTCTGTAAGTAATTGAAATCTTTGTTGTGAATCAGTTTATACTGCATCAATACTTCTGAAGTGTAAAGTCTTCATTTACCACTAGCCACTGTGTAAAAGCTGCAATAAAAGGCTTGGCCCAAAACAGTCAAAACTGTATTTCTGCTAAGGATGGTTTCTAACAAGAACTATACACTTCAAAAACTTTCATATGAATGTTTTCTTCATTGTGGTCTCCATTTGGTCCAAGTGATAAACAGTGGATTATTCAGCTGTGGGCAAGTCACTGCCTCACAAAATAAGCCCCTCTTGTACATATAAATGCAAATTTAATACTAATTTTTTACAGTTTTTTGTGGTGTGTTATTCTGCATTTGTCTCCTGTGGTAGAATAATTAAATATTAGTATGTAAGTAAGTGTAAAATTTGTAAAATACATATTAAACACAAATAACTCCTTGTAGCAGATAGTTTGTTAGTCAGGAAGTCTGGCCCTTACTATTCAGGCTTGTTTATACTCCACAGATGATAAAAGTTCCCATTCAGGAGTGGGTCCTACATTTGAGCCTTTTCACCAGA
Source organism: Pachycephala philippinensis (assembly GCA_013397055.1). Lineage (NCBI taxonomy): Eukaryota > Metazoa > Chordata > Aves > Passeriformes > Pachycephala > Pachycephala philippinensis. The sequence goes on along the minus strand of VWZT01008124.1, from coordinate 189,947 downwards.
ATACAGTGAAAATCTGGACTGAGACATTCAGGGAGTAAGGAATATGTATCACAGGATCAACAAAATATTTAAAGGAAGACTGCTCACTTTATTTCTTGAAAGCAGTCCAAGACTGATAGGTGTTATTTTCCCTCCCACATTTGATACATTCAGTCACTTTGGTTTAACTGAATTTAGTACTACTAAAATAGTCAGTGTAGACTCTGGAATGATGAAACAGCAAAAGGTAGTTGCTTTCTGCTGTAATTGTGACATTAGCCAAGACGTGGATTATAATATACTTATCCAACATACACAGATATATATATACACATCTATTTTGCAGGGCAGTACGTCCCCTTCTGTGATGAGGATGGGTATTACAAACCAAGTCAGTGCCACGGAAGCCTGGGGCAGTGCTGGTGTGTTGACAGATACGGCAATGAGGTGTCAGGGTCCAGAACAAACGGCGCAGCGGAATGTGGTAAGTTGAGAACTTTTTGTGGTGGTTGGTTTAGAGGTGTTATTCCCTTTGCTTGCCAACCAGGTTAAATTTCTTCAGTTAGAAATGTGGGACCCAACTACATGGATTTTGATACAAAAAAATAACAAATTATAATATTTTTATTGCTTCACTATTTTTTGGAACTCCTGTCACTGTGTCAACTATTAATAGACCACTTATATGTATGTGCTTGGCATAGTGTATATAGACCCAGGAAAACTTAATTTTCTAGAGCAGCATTAGGTAAGTCCCAGAATATTTCATGAAATTCCTTTGGGTAATCAGCATGCTAGTGAATTCAATTTGACATTTTTTTCAGTTTATATTTGAGGGCATTGCCAAAAGTTTTTAGCACACTAAATCTTCCCTTATTTTTCCCTTCCCTACAGCACTGTGCAGCTTCTTCCAAGAATTCCCATGTCACCTTTATTTGATGTCCCAGATATAAAAGATGAAAAAAAAAGNAAAAAAGAAAAAAAAAATATTTTTCCTCTTAAAAAAAAAAAAAAAAAAGTCATTTATGACTCCTTTTCACTTCTTCTCCAACAAAAGAACATAGCCTGAAGCAGAGAGTAAATCGAATACAGTATTTGAGGTACAAGCTCAGGCCTATTGTCCATCTGATCCAGGATCCTTTTTAGATAAATGGACAGTTCGATATAGTTCAAGATAATATGCAAGAAGTGAACAATAGTCAGTGTATATTATCAGTAGTCCTTACTGTCATCTGTAAGTTGGACTTGAACTTTTTTCAATTGTTCCTAGCACTCATTATAATTCTGCAAATCCATAAAATTTGTCTCCTTTTGTTAACATTGAGAAATTCATTCAATATTGAGGTGGATTTTTTATGACAAAAGACTCTTCATATTATTTATATTTTATATTTATGTCACACTCTGTAGTTGTCCTGAAAGCAAATATTCTGGTGTGCCATTTGTATGATTATGTAAAATGTACTATAAATATATAGTGTATCTTGTGAGTCTTTTCTATAACTATCATACCTTTTTAGCTATCGATTTAGAGACTTCAGGTGATTTTGCCTCTGGCGATTTCCATGAATGGACAGATGATGAAGATGATGAAGATGAAATAATGAATGATGAAGATGAAATTGAAGATGATGATGAAGATGAAGGAGATGATGATGATGACGACGATGATCATGATGGATATATTTGATGATATTAAGGAGTCCATATGTTGTACCTTTCTAAATTTCACAAGATGATATTTCATAAAATCCTTTTGCTCTCCAAGATCAAAAGGGTTCTAACAAATATGTATATTTTGTATGATTATTTCAAACATTGCAGCTGGAGTCATAGACTTTTTTGTTTAAATAAAAATAATTATATCATGTGCTTTTGAGTTTTTAAATGCTGTTGCGCTGAAGAAAACACATTGGAATTCTAGCCTGAAGAAAAAAATGGTGTGTGCTACTGAAAATATATGTCTGTGCAAAACACACTAGAAAGCCAACCAGTCTCTTCAAAATTCTGCTGAAAAGATATTTACCCTTACTTGGAACTGTGCATGTCCTCTTCAGAATTCATACTGTAACTTAACTTCAGTTCCGTCAGTGTTTTAGGCCCTGAAACTGTCCATTTAATGAATCAGAAATGTATTGCAGTAGAAAAACATTGGTGCACAAGTAGCATCTCAACCAGCCTTTAATTAACCAAAGGTATGGAGAAAGATCAGGAGGGAGAACTATAGCAAAGTCCTCCTTTGGGTTTGCATTTGTAGTTACGTTTTTATTAGGAAATGGCTAGATTATTTGAAATAATTTTTCAAAAGCAGTAGCATGTACAAACACCAGTTCTGTAATTCTAAAATTTTCTTGCCCTTCCTTTTTTTGGTTTCATGTCAAGGTCATATAAACTCTATCATTATTTACTTAAACATTGCTTCACCCTTTGTGGTTTCTCTGTATTTCTCCCTAATCAGACTAGCACAAAATATTTACATGGGGAAAAAGATTTGCTTAAAATTGTATTACCTTTATACATGACTGTATTTCAGAGTATTGTCACTTGCCCCAAGGTAGTTTTTAATAAATGTATAATGATGCTTTTTATTTTCTTATTTCAGGAAATAGTTCTGCTCTTTATCTTAATTCATGTTGTTTTCTGTTACTAGTGCAGAAACTTAGAGAAAGTATTGTAAAGGTGCCTTGCAAAATAGAACTAGAGAGGTTTTAGCATGCATACCAGTATAGGATGTTAGGCAATAGCTAAGCACACCCAATTACCAAATTAATACCAGTATAGGTACTGCTGCTGGAATGAAGAAAATGGATTATTTTAATTTTTTTCCTATTATTATGTAATTACCATGTGGTCTAGATTATACTTATTGTGTAGAGTAGCACTTAAGATTTGACTGTAGAGAAAATTACTTTAATCACTGTATTTATGTTAGCATGTTAATTAATTGTGTAGACATTTTGAGACTCCACCATCTTCATTCATAACCTATCTGTTTCTTTCTGCCCACAATAAAATGGACATGACCTGTATAATGTATTACTACAGGTTGTATAATTTAAAAATTAATCACTGGTTTCCCATCATTAATTAAAAGGAAAATCAGCTTCTTATTTGAATTAATTTCTACACAGTAAATACTAAATCTAATGTTTATCTTATGTAATATTGAAAAGTATAATGCATTTTCTTTTTTACTGTTTCTGTATAGTTTGCAAAATAAAAACTCTTGTAACCAACCTTTGGACAGTATAGCCCATCATTTTGACTTTTTGCATAGTCCAAAATTTAGAATCAGAAAGAATTCATGTTTCAGATGCTTTTTAGCTATTAAAATATGTATTTATTTGAATAAAGCCATTAATGTTTTAGTTCCATTAAAAAATATTTGAATAGGGCAAAGCCCATAAGGAGCTTCTGGTTTTCTGTAATTTCCCTGATTTTTCTATAGCTTTGTTATGTATTTTTATAACATTGTCTTCATTACATAGTAAGGAAAGAAAGAGATACTTCTTTTCAAGCTCTGTCATAATTTGTGGGGCATAGCTGTGTTATTTTCTTAAATAAAGATAGTTAAGAGTTTACCATTCTGATAGTGGGATTTTGTCAGAGAACAGTTTCTTATGACTGAAATTCACTGATATATAAACTGATTTTAAATAAGAAAAAGTGTTGTCATTATTGGCTGATACAGTAAGTTCTGTTGTGGGGAAGTTTTTTGATGTGAGAAGTTACTAGATGACAAACTGAAAATTCATTTCATTAAAACTTGTGATATTAGGAGAATTAAAGAGAATTCATAATGTGTTTTGTCTAAAGGGATTACAGTATGAAGACCTTTCTGAAAACTGTCATGCAGAAGAGCATGAAAGAAGTTTATATTCTGTCCTCCCTGAAAATTCCCCACTGAACTGAAAGAGGAGCGAGTATGCATGCCTTTTAGTCCCTGGGTATTAAAACTACTTAGCATAAATTCAGAAGTAAGTCAAAATAGTTAAATTCACTGAAGAACAGTGATAATGGAGAATTTGGGTAATTTTGGATAACTTTTGTGGTCCAAAACTAAAACAGCAACAACAAAAAATTGAATTGTTCCATATTCCTGAGGAGAAACTGGAGAAGAGGTTGGTACAGTGTAAGTCTTCCTTTGAAAACATCCTTCCTTTCTTTAAAACAGAGGTAACTGTCTGTGGATTAATACTGTGGTGTTGCTTACCTTTCATGATACCAAATGAACTGGAAACTACTTCACTGTGTGCTTCTTCCCTGCATTAAAAAAATGCAGGAAATCAGGAGCAGGTAGAATAAATAAAGGCAAAGGCTGATCATACAAACGTACTAAATACCTAAACCATTCAGAAACTTCTTCCTTCTTTCCATAAAATGCAAACATTTGCACAGATGTCTGTCCTCATGACTGCAGTCATGCAGAAAGCAGTCGGGAGCCCTTGACTATTTTTACAGTGTTGCTGTCATTTGTTGTTTTTTTCCTGATCTTACAGTTCTGCACATGTATTTATAGATATGCAAAGATAGTGATATAAATTTGGAGATTTTCAGACACAGTGATGAATCCTCGTGCTCTTCTGAGAATGTGTGGAATTATAAATCTCAGTTTCATTGAAAGGTAAGGAATACCAAGCTCAATGCCATAAAATATTATATAGTCTTTGAAAGGAGTATTTTGAGTCAAGTCAAAGATATGCTTTAGTTTAGAAGAAAATGAATTAGTGTCATTAGTTTGCTTATACGAAAATTGGATTATTGTACAAGACTGAGGAAGATAGACCATAATGATAGTAGGAAAATTTTTTGCCTGTTTTGTGCACATGAACAAGAACTGGATTTCCTTTATTCTTATTTAAAAATTCCACTGCCTGGGTAGAATAATAAAAGTTTATCAGGATGTGGATTAATTTTATGCTTCATAGGAAATTAAAAAGTATTTGTATTTACAGATTCTTTGTGAGAGCAGTGAATATGTTGCTAATTACTAAAAGCTTTTGAAAATAAGATTCAAATAAAGCTGTGGCAGTACAAATTTATTTGAAATACTGTAATTAATTTTACTGTTTTTTCAACTAATTTAAATATGTTAGTCACAAATCGTTCACAATTTCATTTCAGCTAGTGCAATGGATAATAAAGTAGTTTGTCAGCAAGTTCCTGTGTGAAGAGAATTTGGTATTAACATGAAGAAGAATACAATGGATTGGAAGAATCTCTAACTTAACCAGGTACTACTGGGTGAGTAATTAAAACACAAAGTTTTAAAAGAACTCAGCCACCTCCTAAAGGCAAATGCAATGCTAGGCATGCAGAATTAAACCTTTTGTCACAATTGGATTTCTATGAACTCAGTGTCTCTGTACTTGCTGTGCAGGATAGGTGCAGTTTGCTAATTTGTTAATTCACCCAGTTAAATGGCAGTAGAAATTACTCTGAAGTTAAGGAACCAGAGTAAGAATGGGAAACAGAGTTGCATTGCCTAAAAGATGACGGCTCCACTTTAATTTTTAGTTGTGTTTCAGATGCTAATTGAATCAAATCCTGAAAAAGCGACTTCTGCATGGCATGCTTCCCCTTGAAGGTGAGTTTTACAAGTGAAATATGTGTGCCTCTTTTTAAAAAGAATCTCCATAGTGTTAATAATAATGCAGGACATGTTACATCTTTTCACCAGCTTTCCACACAACTCCATAGGAAAATTTGATTAAAACTTCAGAGAGGGACATGCACAAAACTGGTGCTCATGTCTGTAACCATTTTTACCAAGATGGTTGAAATTTATCAGTTATAATCAAGATGGACAGAGGGGTCACCTGTTCACCCTCTCTGCCCATAACATTCATAGCTGTTTTGTAAACTCTTGGAGCATTCAGCAGTCTGCTGAATTAAAAAAAAATAAAAAAATTAATACACATCCTTCCAACTCAGGTCATTATTCTGCTCATCAGGCAAGTGTAGTTTTGAAAGAGGTGACTGTACCCAGCACAAGGCACTGAGGGTCTGCTCTATAGGTCTTGCTTTTGATGTCTGACACACATTTTTGGGAAGACTCTCAAATTCCTTTCTCTTTTCACAGTTTATTTGCTTCACAGACTTACACACTGACATGTTTCAGTGAGATTGTCTGCTGGACTTTGGTCTCTGTGAAGAAGAGGAGGTTGGATCTCTTCTGCTGCAAATGTAGTGCTTCTGATTGATTTCCATGTGCCTGAGGGGGCCGGAGGGCCACAAGGTTTCTTGAGTCTGGGGTGTCAGAAGAGAGTATTGGTTATTAAAATATGTTGATCTTGTTTGAAAGCTAGCAAAGATTACTGAGCTTTTCTCTTGTTTTAAAAAATACCTGTCAATAGCAATTTATAGGAAGAATCCAATTTTGCAGTCACAATGCCATGATTCTTTTTCCTTATTTCTTAAGAATAATGCAGTTCTTTGAAAGTACACTGTAATTCAAATTTGATTGGTTTTGTGCATTATGAAAAACTTCTTCAGAACTTCTTCAGTTTTACTACACTTTTGTAGTAAATTATATTAATGCACATTAATTCCATTGTGCTGCATTAGTGTTAAGGAACTGAAACATGCTTTAATTCAAAATCTGTTGGGTGAAGTTTTTATTTGTTTTTTTAGTGTAAGCATTCATTATTGAAGAAAACAAAACCTAGAGATCTTTTACAGATGCCACCAGTAAAATCCAAGCGAGTTCACCCAAAGTAAAAAATTACTGCGAAGACCATGCTCAGTTCATAGGAGGCAAACATTTTAGTATTGAGTTTGAAATGGTTACAACTGGGTTAAGAATTTTATTGCTGTAACATCTGTGGCAGCTACCTGAACAATGCAGTTGTATCTGTAGGGAAGTTTATGTATTTATTTTGTGTTGGTAAGTTTCCACGTTTGCTTAGTGTGATGAAGATACGTGCAAAGCTAGTGGCTCTGTGCTGTGTCATTGTGATTAATTGTGACCCAGTGGATGTCACAAGTTGAGAGGTTATGCACAGTTTAGAGTACGCACAGTGTGAAATGACACTGTGACAGCACAAGGTGATGGTACCAGTCTGTGTTTCTTCACATGCAAATGAACTTGTTTCCCTCAATTCCCCCATGTGTTTGGAAACACAGACTGGTTTCCAATCAAAGAAGGAAATCGCATGTTGAGCAGGACTACTACCTACAGGAGTAAGAACTCTAGGATCTGTCCCTAGAAATCCTGCCAGAATATAGGAAGGAGGCTTTTTTGAAGGCACAGCAGCTTAAAATGCATGATTTAGATAAGACTGATTACTCTTAATAATTTTGTAAAGAAAACCTACCTATAGTTTTAGTTTATGCCTTGAAAATGTACCTGAATATAATCTTTGCTCATGGGAAGACCATTCCTAGTTAAAAAAAAAACAAAACAAAAAACAACCCAACATAGTAATGCTGAAAGTAAGGCAAGTTCAAAGGAAAGGAAGGCAGGAGAAAAATTAGAATGTGGCAGCATTGGGACAGCATCTGTGTATCTGAGTAGCTGACTGATCCTGTCACTGAATAAAAAAGTGTGAGGATTTTAAGTTCATTGCTCATGTTGCTCTTTCCCTTCATAATTTCACCACATATGTTTGTATTGGGCTATGTAGCCTTCTACCATAATTTCACATCAGAAACTACACAAAAGTGCTGAGATGAGTTCAGTTCCCACAGTGGCATCTGTAGGAATTGCACCATTAACAGCACAGAACCTGAGGACGTTCCTGACACATTAAGTCGTTCCTCAGAAGTATAAAGCAGGTGTTTGTCCAGATAGTATATTCATTACAAATGCCTGCCTGACTCGGCACAAGGAATTGCCCAGAGTTTTTGTTTATATAAATGGTAGTGTACTCAGATTCTGACATAAAAGTGGAATAATACCATTGACAGTTGTATTTCTTGTCCATTAAGATAACTTGATTTTCATGTAGTGGAAATGGTGTTACTATTTTGTCTCTCTGCATAGTTACTTTCATTTGAATCAGCAGTAATAGCAGAAAAGATATCCTATATCAGTTTTGTAAAGATAAAAAACATCAGTGTTGACACATGGTATGCCTTAAGGCTGAACAGGTAATGAGTAGATCCCTAATTTACAATTCACTCCTATTATTCATAGATCTGACTTTCACCATAAGCACTAGCTGCCTGGTTAGCTGTTGTCTGGCCACACTTTAGATTTCAATTATAATGAGAAAGTGAGTGAAAGAAGCTCTATTTTTTCCCCTTTCGAATTTGTAACACGTCTGTTACTGTTAATTAGAGGTCAATTTATTTTAAATTGTCTCCCACTCCACTGTTTCTTGAGTTCCCATTACATAGCAATGGGGAAAAAAAAAAAAAAAGCCTAATATTCTTCAGCAGTAGGAATGAAATTGCACAAAATTCCTATTATTTGCTGCTGTACAGAGATGGGTCTTTTTCTTTCTACGTGCAGACAGGAACCTTGCTGTGCAGGCCCCATGTCTTTTGACACAGCAGGGTGAGTGGTGCTGTCATGAGCAGGGCAGGATTTTGGAAACCTCTGCTGCCTGGCACAGCTCATCTCTGTGCTTCCCTCCCTGCTCGTGGGCAGCTGATGTCTCAGCCGTGCTGCGACCTGGCCGCAGAGGATCCGGCTGTGCACAGGCTGAGTGTTTGCTGATGGGGAACTGCGTGTGCCCGAGGGCTTTGGGGCAGTGCTGCTGCTGCTCAGGCTTGCCCAAGTGTGGTGGAAGAAAAGGAAAGATTTTTCTCTTTTGGCATAGTGAGGTTATACAGACTGGATAGTCCCACAATAGTGGCCTCTCTGGTGTCTGTCCTTCGTCTTCACAAAAGATATTTGCTCTGTCAGGTGTGTCGACTTTCCATTTCTTCTGGTTATACTAGCCCAAAATAGCCAGCTGCTTTTCCCTACCATTTTATATATCTCAAAAAGAAATAAATACTCTGCTTGTGAAGTTGTCTCTAATTTTTCTAAAGTGTTCTTTGTCCAGCNAAAAAAAAAAAAGAAAGAAAGAAATAAATAAAAATTATTACAAACAGGAGAAAAAAAACAAGGCAGAAATGCAAAAAATAGTAAAATACTAATGCAGAATTGTGGAATTGAGGGTGAGGAAGCCTCACACTGCTCTTGTTCCTCCTTACTTTAACTAAAGGCTCTTTTAGTTTTGTGATCTTTGTCTGCACCAATCTGTAGCCAACATTTAATTTAAATACTTTGGGGATTACACCAGCTCATGGAGCAAACGTCTGTAAATTGCCAAAGCTACATTTTTCTCATGGGAAGAAATTCCAGTCACTCTCCCTTAAGACAGTGATTACAATGTATAACTCTAAAGATGTGAATTACTTTTTTTAAGTGTTTAATTTGTGCGTTAATATGCTGCAGTGTCATTTCTTCCATTCCCTTGAGTTCTGTAGGACCAATTTCACATGCCACAAAACATAACCATCAACTCAGTATAAGAATACCAGAGCTTTTAAGATGTGATGCATTGAACCAAAGGAACTGATGTCCACTGTGCTTTGCCTTTACCCCATGGAAGACCCTCACACAGCTGTGATTCAGTAAAGGTACGTTGCAGTGCTACCTAGCAGACACTACCTGGCAAAAAGTAAAGAAGGAAACAAATGTAAATTATTACAGGTTATGATAATAGTTACTGTTTCTCTTTGTCCCCTACAAGTGTTCTTCAGGGTATGGTCTCTTTGTAGTGGTAATCTGAGCCCTTCCCTCTCAATCTTACCAGACCAGATACTGTTTCTAGACAAGGTATTGTCATTTCTTCCCTAAAATAGCTTCAGGTCACCACATGGACTACAAAATGTAAACACACATGTAAACAAAATTATCAACAGCCGTTGATGACATCTATAAGACTGCCCTTTTTTCAGAAAATTAATTCCTATAAATATGTTTCTAGGCACTGCTCAGGTTTATTGATTCATTGTTCCAGAAAGTGACTTCTAGTCCTTTTTCAAACTATGAAGCATATGGTAGATTGTGACTTTCCTTATTGAAGCTGTTGAAAAGAACCAAGCTAGAACTTTTTTATCACATCCCCCCTGCCCTACAAGTTGGCCTTCAAGTGGCATCTTCTTAGCCGGCTCATGAAGTATTCAACACATGCTCTGAAGAATTGGCCTTGACTACAAAAAGAGCAGGTATGACTTTCAATTGTATATCTTCTTACTTAGCTAAACTGTAATATCTTATTCCCATTTTTAAATGTGATTTTAATGGTGAGACTTCTTTTTCATTGTGAAGAGCCTGATCATGGTTCTTCTACTCTGTTAAGCTATTATCCACTGGAAATCATCTCAGCTAATAGCTGTCTGCTGCACAAATCAATTCTCCATGCATCTGCATCAATTCTACACCTTCATTTTATCCTTTTTGTCACTAAATAATTCCACTCTTCTAGGAATTACTACAGCAGTCAAGAGGCTCCAAGGTTGCTCTTGGTCTCGGTATCTTATATGCTCAATAGATCTCTTTAAGCAGAAGACTCTTCACATATGATTTGTGCAGCAGCAGATGGCCTGCTTGATATTCCTTGGGAATTAGCAATTGACTCAGAAAAGTTCACACTATTGTTTTCCCTCTTAATGCTACCTTTTCTTTGCTGCCACACTTGTTTCTTTGGAATGGTTCTTGAAAGGAGACTTATCTAGTTGAAATTTGTCAAATTCTTTATAAAAGTCCAAATAATCAGGTCGTATATCTTGCCATTGTTGACTTTCATTGTAAATTCTTCAAAGGGAAGCTTAGTGGTAGGCAAGAGCTCCTGAAGGGCTTATTACCCTTTTCTTGTCAAATAAGACTGGGAAACCCACACCTGGATCCTCAGGGAAAAAGTGTTACATGACCTATTGGCTGGAATTGGTATTCTGTGCAACAGAATTACATGGAATCCCATAATGGGTCGGGTTGGAAGGGACCACAGTGCTCATCTGGTCCAGCCTCCCTGCTCAAGCAGGGTCATCCCAGAGCACGTGGCACAGGTTGTGTCCACATGGTTCTCCAGTGAGGGAGACTCTCTGGACAGTCTGTTCCAGTGCTCAGTCACCTGCACAATAAAGTTCTTCCTCATGTTCAGGTGGAACTTCTGTGCATCAGTTTCTGCCCGTTGCTTCTTGTCCTATTGCATAGTTCATCCTACTTAAGGATTTCATCCAGCAGTATTTAAGAAAATGGGTATAAAAATTGTAAGTTTTCTTTCACCAAGGTTTTTGACATTAATAGCATTTGACTGACATAAAGGAGGCACTGATAATTTACTCTAACATTGTTGTGAAGAAAAAGACCTTCATAGCAATGCAGATGTAATTTTATTTTTTCATGTGAAATTATTTAATAGTTCACTCCTGTTGGAACCTAGATTTTTATGTCAATCCTGGTTAAGTGCTAATTTCAAATTACATGAAACTCATTTATTTAATTAATTTTTTTTATTACTGGGTAAAAAGTAATTCATACCTTTTAAGGCAGTTTTAAGAGATTTTTATCTTTTCTTTCTCCCTCTTTTTTTTTCTTTTTTTTTTTCCTAGAGCGTGAAATGTATACATACAAAACCTGTATCTTATACTTACTTTAATTTAATTTAAAACTGCATTTGCAACCACGTGCCAAATCCCATAATGGAAGTAGTATAATGCCATCGTGACTGTGCTGGCAGTGTTGTAACTAACTTGAATTTATTGTTAACATTGCTAGCACTAGGAAACACTGCAAATCTCACCTGGAAACCTTCTTGTACATTTTCCAGACCTAAAATTTTTTAAGAGCAACCAAAATTCTTTCTTCTCAGAGTCAATCCTCAGAATTTTCTCATTTGACACTTGCCCATTTCAGATTAAGTGCATTTCCTCAGTGTGCACAGCATGTATTTAGGGACAAGGCCAAGTTCAGCTAGGGTCAAATCCCATTTATGTCCCCTGAGGGACATTGCAGGGAAAGGAGACAGATCTTTCCGTAAAGTTTCTGAGCTAATTTTTATTTAGCTCTTTCAGGCTCATTCTTTTCCTTGGATAATTATTTATAACGCCAAATGTATCGATTCATGGAAGAGAAGGATTAGTACTGCCTTCAGATGTGCTCTTTTATATGCATTTTTAGGAAGCTGTTTCCTTTGATACAGGGCTCTACCTATGAAATAATTTTGAAATTTCCTTTAAACATATTTGTTTGGGGTTTTCTTCCCTGATCATGTGTCTTTCCTTTTTGCATTTACTTGTTGACTTGAAGAGTAGTGGCCAAAGGTATTTCACGTGGTAGTGGTCATGTTTTACACTAGTTTGTTCTTAGGATGTATTGTTTCTTAGTAGTCCATGAGAAATTAGTGATTTGGCATGTAGATATATAGAAGGATAATGTCATTCCACAAAAGTGTCACTAAGTCTCTTCCTGCACTTTGCAGATTTAGGTATTTTTAATGTGCGACCTCTGGGACACCAAAATTTATCATCTTTGTTTTTGAGGGTAAAGTCTGAAACTTTTCAATGTAATTAAATGATTTTCATTTTATTTGATATTGCAAGGTTAGGACCAGGGCTATGATTAATGCTATCTGTGAAAGCAGTGTTTAATGAAAATTTTCAGTGGACAAGGGTATTGCTATGGTTACTGCTTCAGAATGGAATTCATTCCATGAAGAGTTGATTCCAGAAAAGCTGTGGTAGTGACTACTGTTGGATGAGCACTAGATGACAGAACAAACAGAATATTACATGCTTTTGCTACACAGAAGTGATATTTTAACTTCTCTTTAGAAAAGAGTGATCATAAATCCTTCATTGCAATACACAAACAGGAAGGCCTTGTTTCTAAACAAAGAATTAAACAAAAAGAAATGATTGCAGTAATTAAAGTTTTTATTATATAGCATATGTTCCAGTTTTGGTAAAATTTAGTTACATAATTTCCCATTTTGCTTTTAAAATGTGTGAAGTACTGCACAAGTAAATGTATATTAAATATTAAATGTGTGCTATGCAATAACTTGGAAAAACCTGTCTATGTTCTATTTGTATTTAAGTTCTTCTCCTGATCGTATAGATCACTAATCTTGTTAAAATCTTGACCATCAGCAATCTTGACCCTAAAAACAATTTAAAAGCACAACAAAACCTTTTGGCAAAAAATTTAGCTTTAGTCTTCATTAAAAGAAAAAAAAAAACAAAAAACCACATTTTATTTTCCTTTTTACATAATTTTAAAGACAGCTTCATAATTTTTGTGGAGAACATAATTTTTCTGAAATGAACGCAGAGGTGTTAGAATCTCCATCCTTGGAGGTATTCAAAAGGCACCTGGACATGGTCCTGGGCAACCTGTTCAAGGTGATGCTGCTTGAACAGAAGGTTGGACAAGGTGATTTCCAGAGGTCCCTTCCAACCTCAGCCATTCTGTGATTCTGTGAAACTGAAATAGGAAAAACATTTTCTATTCACTCTTCGTCATGTCAACCCTTCTTCCTCATCTCTTTCCTGTTAGAGAGTGTTGGAAAACAGTGTGCATTATTTAGGGCCCTCATTATTTGAGTACCACTTACTGAAATGGAGCCAAGATCTTTCTGAGCCATCCATGTGTTGATGTGATACAGATCAGAGTAACCAACTGTTTTATATGTAAAGCAGACACATGCTTCTGTTTGATGAGAGTTTCTGCTGGCCCTTGGTGAATTCCAGAGAATATTTTTTTACTACTTTTCTGGGGAGAAGGGTGTTTTGGTGGAGACAGGATACAGGGGGAAGATGAGATTTATAGAAAGAAGTTTAAATTGGTAGGCCAGAAGTTGGTATGAATATACTCACAAGACTTCGCTCTCCCAAAAATAGGACTGTTCTGTATAGCACGTGCCATTTATTATTTTTAACTCAAGAACACAAGCAAACTGTTGTACTGTGTCAAGGATAACTACAGGCTGTGGATCACTACTGTTCAAAAAAACTTTATTCTAATTAATGATTTTTACTCGATGGATACTTTTTGTTGATCTGCCTTTTTCTTCTTTTAGTAAAAAAAGTTGCATCTTTTTACCATTTCCCTATTGGTGAAAGTTACTGCAAAGTTTTCTGTGTCATTATGTTTTGTGTCTATGCATCCTGTCTGCTAATGGCTTTAGTAATCAGTTTCTCTCTCCTGCTACTTGATTTATTTCACTACCAATCTAACCTTAAAATAAATCTGGGATTAAAAGCTTCATTTAGTTTCACCATTCAGGAACAGATAGCCATACTTTCATTGGACTACTTGCAAAAGTAATTTGGATTTCGCCCAGAAATATTGAAGTAAATGTCACTAGGAAGCCCAGTGACAGGACAGAGCAATCCTCTCCCCATTTCTTTCACACAAGGACTCTCAATAGCAGTGTTTTAGCCAGTACAAATGAAACCACTGGAGAAATCTTAGAATGATTTTTTCCTGCTGTCTTTATTAGGTAGCTTAAATATTTATTGTATGTTAGCTGTCTGGAAAGAAAGGTTATTGTGGCAAAGCAATAGAGAGAATCAGGATTTGAGTAACTCCACACTTATGACAGAAAAAGACATATTTGCTAGTGACAGCAGGGACTGGGACTGGCAGCATGCTGTGAGATCTCTGATTAAGTGAGTAGTTACAATGTGATGTGGCAGCTTAAGGATAAAAGAAACTCTTTTTGTATTATTTCCATGGAAGAGGATGATTGATGGGACACCAGATTTCTTTGGCCTATTCTCCACAAATCTTTGTGATTGAGAAGCAAAACAGAAGTCTTTACACAATTTGAAAATAATTCCTCATTGTCTGGTAAATAGTATTTTTGTCTGAGAAAGAACAGAAAAATGTCCTGAGTAAAAGTTTGTCTTGCCTTATTGTCTAAATATTGTAGGATGTATTTAATAAATTCCTCGTGATCTAAGTAATGCAGGTTGTGTTTCCTCTAAGGTCATGTTCCTTCACCTTAGATAGTTTTTAATGCTAATCTTGAACCTCAGTCTCCCCCACAGTACCTTCTTGGGTTAACATTGGACTGGCAGGAAAGCAAATTTCTAAATCCTTTTACCTTCCTGAAAAAAAAAAAGAAGCCCTTAATGGGTCTAGAAAATTTCATTTTCTTTGCAGACAAAAAAGCCATAAAATTAATGACAACATGCAGGAGAACATTTTATCACCGAAGACTTCACAGCCTTGCAAAGTTGATTTGTCTGTCAAATACAAGAAAAAGAAGTCTAGCTAATCCCCTAAACACATAATAATTAGCAAGTTCTCACATTTTTACACCTGAATTGCTGTAAAAAAAAATTAAGTGTCCTAAAAAGAGGTTAAAGTAAAATCGCTGTTTCTCTGTTAATTTGGAAATGCCCCGTATAATGGAGTTACTGGCAAATGACTCTATGTGTGTCTAGAATATATACACAGAGAAGCAATGAATATCTATCACAGGCAGATTTACATTCATTCTTGCTGTGACAAGATGGCTGTGCTGTAAAATCAAATTAGAAATGGACGTTAACATGTGGGATCCACGTTTGTTACCACATGCCACTTCTGGAGTCTGTGGGCAGCTTCAGTGTGTCCCTTCAGCTGGAGATCAGCACTACAGTCGTCCTCAGCTGTCAACACCTGACAGAGTTCAGTGGGTTCTTTATCCCCCAGGCTGCTCTGCTGCACGTTGTGAAGTAGCATTGAATGGGAAGTTTGATCCTACTCCTCTTTGGAGCCAATAGAAGGTTTAGAAATTATTTTTTGTTCTAGATTTATGACTTCTGCTAGTGAAAATATTCTATGGATGACAAGGGAACAGAAGCTCTGTACTTTAAGGACTGCATAATGATGTGCAAGGACAGAAATGCTGGACAAGGGTTTAATGGTATTTTTGTTTGTCTAGTGAAAAGTTTCAGATAGATTGGTCTAATTATAGTTAAATACCAAATGCGAGTGGGAAGTCATTTGAATTCCCTAAGCCAGATGGTGTAATTCATCTCTCATTTAAAGCACTTTGATATGAAAATTTTGAAAGGGTCTAATGCTCAATTTTACCACTTTTAATTCCATAGATAGGTGGGAGAGCAATGTATTACCACGTAGGATTTTACAGTCTGAGTGTGTGAAATGAGATCTTAACCACCAAGAACTGCCAGCATCTTGCTGTTATATAATAACCCAGACATGGTTTCCTACTTGTGCACTTCTAGCTCTATGGAAACCAATAGGAAAGCAAAATCTTCCTAGCCACTCTCTTTCCCAAATGTGCTCATTTCTTTCTCATTTACCAGTCATTCAGTTGCTGGACATTTCCCCTTATCAGGTTGGCTGGCCTTTCTTCCAATTGTTTTGTAGTGAAGTTTGAATCCCAGAGAGACTAAGGGATTAAATCTATTGTCTGAGGCTTGTTTTCCCCAAATGTGTGTCATGTTCAAATGTGTTTATCTGGAAAAAACACCATTGGGGAAAAGGATTTTGTGTTCTTTATAGTTATGAGGATTTTGAAAGGTTTACTGAGACCATCAGCAATGAGATTGGTTGAGATTTCTGTGATCATCTATTTACACTAGTTTAACATGAAACATTTAACAGTGTCGTGGTTTAGGAATAGGATTCTCCAATTTAGTACGCCCACTGAAAAAAACATGCCCGGCTCGCCCTCTCCCCCTCCAACTGGAGGAACAAAAGGGTCGTGATAAGAACAATTTACTGGAAATAGCAATGAGGTAGAAAAACAAACAGTAATAGCAAAAATTTTAAAAGTGTACAAAAGAGAGTGATTCATATGGAAAAATGTTCACCGAAGAGCCCATGACAATAAACAGTACCAGACATCTTCCCCTGCCATGTTTTCTTGACCAGGAGGAAGGAACCTCTTCTCCTTGGAAGAGAATAGATTTCCCTGACCCTGGCATTGACATGAGGTGGTATCCCCATCCTAGCCATGTTCCCTCCAAGCTTCTGCGAAAGATTACCCCTGTCCAGGGCAAGTAGGTACCAAACCTACAACAAAAACAATCATTAGTAACCCTGACCTACTCTGTTTCCAGTCAGATGTAGTGTATTATGTGAAAGAGATTGTTTATTCAGATACACACACTCTGAAGCAAAAAATCCTGGATGTTTTATGCATTCTTGTTCAGTTACTCAGGCTCGAACTTTGGTATTGAATATTTAAATGAAACTGAATCCTTGGCTTCTTAGGTAGTTTTCAAAGTGGAGTCACTGTTCAGCTTTAAATTTTGTGCTATTTTGGCAACTTTATAAACATGGGGGGACAACTTTACTAGAATTTTTTTCAAAATAATTACCTGACCTTGACATTATTACCATGTAATAATTTCTCCATTTCTCAGTTGGTCTCAATAAAAAGCTTCTAAACTTTTTTTTTCTAGTGGAAGTACTCCACACTCAGATTTACTGTGGAATTCAAGAAGAGTGCTGCTTTTTGCTTAACTTTCTCCTGTGACAGATTTGCTAGGTAACTGCATTAATAACATTCTGCTATCTCAGCCTGACAGGCTTAGCACCTTTTTCTCTTCCTCTGAACTTCCTTAACTGCCAGTCTAGCATATTTCAGGCTTAGATACTTCTAACTCATTTTAAAGGCAAACTTATAATGATGAACTGGGAAAAATAGTTCTCAGAAGAATTGTCAGAGCTAGTGGTCGTAAGTATATATGGATCCCTTTAGTAGCAGGAAAGATGGCATCTATCTGAATGGAGCTGACAGCAATAAAAATGAATTTTGTGAAGCAAGTTCTGTCCTAGTATTCAAAAGCTATTTCCCCTGAATCCATATTTTAAATCATTGGTTTGTTACTTAGAAGAATCACTTACTACTGATGCTCCTGATCCTCAAGGGCTTTGCCTTGCCTCAAACTATACCTTTTCCTGCCGTGTATGTGAGTAGTATCTGGGAGGCCTGAAGGAAAACACAGAGGAATACACAGGTATGTCAAACTAAACCCTAGTGTTTTGTGGTCTCTGCCATTACAAGTTACTGTATTGCTGACACAAATTCTGTAAAACCGTGTTGTAGAGAAATGAAACACCAAAGTAATTTCCAGGCTGCCATTAACATTCTGACCTATCATTGATGGCAACTGAGGGGTGAATGATGAAAACAGAACCTCTAGAAATATTTTTTCACCAGCTTATTGACTTAAGTACAGAAAAACATTAAGACAGTGTCTGTTTTGTCACTACCATATTACCTTTCTATTTATTTTCTCACCTAGACGTATTTAAAAAAGGCAGAATAAATATAGACATTATTAAAATCTATCCATAACATAAAAGATGCATGAACCCTTCAAGCCCGGTCTGTATCTTCATCTGTGGCTGGTGACTATGTAACAAGGTGCTCTTCTCAACCAGCTTGTGCTAAACAGTCTTGATGAGCCTCTTTGTAAACATGCCACACCATCAAGGAGGGGAGAAACATGCTCCTTCTCCAGCACTAATGGCAAAATCAGATAATAGTGACTCTCACTCTTGTGCCAAGTCAGTCCTACCTACACTGAGCCTGTACACAGCAGAGAGTTTCATCTGCTGTTTCTAGCTTGGTAGTGTTTTAATATAGTAAAGGCTTTTGGCTGTATATGGGAATTCAAAAAACAGGTTCTTATGGAAGCCCAGGTGCCTCTTTCTCTTTTCTTGGTTTTCTTTTTGGTTTTGAGACCAGTGAGTATAGAACATTTACAGAACATAGTGATTTTTCACATGTAGTTTTGAGTGTAGTCAAGAAATAAAACCTATACTGGGCTGAATGACTGTTTCTCTGAATTTGGTAACTATGGCAGCCGGGCATTTCCTAACGTTAAGCTACATATCGTTATGTGCATTCACAAAAAAGAAGTTCTGCTTGTGTGCCTCAGGACAGTCCTTGCCTTTGGACACAGGCCAGTAACTGAGGACAAACAGGATGTCCTCGTGCAGTACTTCAGGTCTGAACATAGATCCACTTCACCTGCTGTTTATGTTATTCTATTGGCTGACAGAGTGCTTTCAAGAAGCTTCTGAAGTGTCTGTGTGCACAGGAAGTTGTTTTTTTCTGTAAATATAGGTGAAATATTTGTAATAGTTGATGGACTGTGGTATTCATTCCCCATCTATCTTCCTGAAATGAGATCTCAGCTGAAGGAAAAACACAAAAGAAGGGCTTATATGTGAGAGAGTGTCTGAACAAGGAACATGCTTTTCCTTCGGTAATTTTTTTTTTTTTTTTAATATTTGGTAGCACAAACACATAAGCTGTAAAGAATCGACAGTTGTGACAGCAGAATAGGGTGTTTGTTGAAGTTATTGATGCTGAAGATACATTTTTCTTCTGAAGTTCAATAACACTTCTTAAATAGGATCAGTTTGAAAAATCCTTCACTGCAGAAAATGATTTATCTGTGTGCAGGCTGAATTGAAACAGGTTAGAGTTTACATTTAACCCAGAATGAAAAAAACTTATTCTATATTTGAGCTCGTGCAAGTAAGTGGATGTTTTGAAAGTCAGAGATGTGCTTAAAAATGAGAGTTAATAGGAATTTCTGGAAAACACTACCTTGTTTTGGCATATCAAAGACTTGTTTTGTGGTCAGCAGCTGACATCTGTTTCTCTGTCCTGGTATATCATAAGTAGCTTTTCCTGCTTTCATCTAAAGATTAGAAGATAATGCTCTTGGGTCAAAGCTTATTCTAACTTAAACCACTGAAGTTAATGAGCAAAACTCTCCTCTGTCACATTAGTACACCTGCTGCCCTGAAGTGTGGTTCAGTGATGGAACTTACAAAACCACAGAATGCATTACTGTTTTGTTGGAGTTTTTTTCTCTCAGCAGCATGGATTCACCTTTAGAAAAATCAGTGGAAGTGATCCATGAGGTTATTCAGCAGATAGTTTTTTTCACTGAAGTTGCCATAACACTTTCGAACTAACCTTCAGACAACTCAGCTTCTCATTGTACCCTTTTTCTAATAATGTAGCAGGCATAAAAAGAGTCCAAAGCACTAACATATTCACATGGAAACAGACAAAGACACGGAGAAAGACATTTGTATACAAGATACTAAATATTTTTTATTCCTTGACCCCTGAGAGACTAAGTATACGTTTTAAAAAGATTCACTGCTCAAAAAGAATTGTAGTAATGTCTATATGAATTAATAATAAATTGTTTGTAGAAGTTTAAGAAAATAGATTTGTAAACTTTAGACAACTAATAACATCTTATTAAAAGAAGTTTTGAACAAACATTTCAGAAGGATTATAGGTAGGTCAGTCAAATATTCATTTCTGTGGAGGGAAATGTCAGGAATCATGGGATTGATAATGGCATGAATCTTTTAATAAAGCATTTGTAATTTCTGATGAGATTAGAAATTTGTTGGTAGGGATTACTGAAGTATATTTGGTAGAGACTCAAACTGCTGAGCATGTATTATTTTACCTTCCATTAATTTTTTGCTGCTGGGGACCCATGTCAACTATTTAGGGGTTGTGCTTTTTTTCTCTTATTTGTTGGGGTTTGTTCCAAGAGCACTGAAATTCTGCAAATGACACAAAGACTGGCAGAGTCATAAATAATGAAGAAGACAGGCCACAGTTCCCTGGTTAGTTAGAGCCAAACTCCCTGAAATAATTTTTACATAGGCAAAGGTTCAGCCATTTATCTGGGGAACAAATAAGGCTGTCATGCAGAGTGTGAGCTCTTCTGGCTTAGGCAGAAGTTTTTCTGAAAAGGACTTGTGAAGAATAATTAGTGTATCACAGTTGCAGAGCAACATTTTGGCCAAACACCACATGGATGTAAATAGGATTGTACAAGGTACAACAAAGTTGTAGGCAGTGGAATATTAAGATGAGTGTGGCAACATGTCTGTAGTGTCTAGCCACAAACTTTAGGACATTGTGGGACCTTGCTGTGCTGTCAGCACAAGCACACGGTGATCTGTAGGATGAATGAATCTTGACTCTCCCATAACGTGGCATTAGGGCTTGCAGAGACTCAACGTTTGAGAAAGACAACAGTTCATGAGTTTCCCCTGGGGAACACCAATGTAAAGTTCTGTAAATGATCATGTAAAACTGTATGGATTGATGACCTCAAACTGAAGCAATACAAACTCCATCTTGCATAATGTTGATAGTAAGAAGAGGTATCTGCTGAAACAGTTGCCATGGGCCCCCAGGTCCCTCCACACAGCTGATGCAGTTGAGACAGGCTGATGCCTGCTTGAGCAGGTCAGATTGCCTAGATTTGGGCTCAAGGCAGAAATCCAAGGAAGCTTTAACTTCTGTTTCATTCAGGTGCAACTGCACATTTGTACAGACCCCTTTGGATTTAAAAATCTGTTAACCTGAGTTCTGCTCTTTTGGGTTTTTTAATATAAGATAGTTGCCTTCTCTTAGGAAACATAAAGCAAGCAAACAAAAAAAAAATAGATGGAACAGTGTATTTAGATTATGATGATAATATATTAATGATAGTAATAATTGGGAAATTTGGGAAACATGGACATGCATATATTATGATATTTAATGTTTCTCCTACAAATGTAAGCCACAAATCCCAGGATTGCTGCCTTTGAAGTTATAGGTTGACAGGTGGCTCTTGGGTTGGCTTTCTTGGAGAATGTTGTTGTTGTTGTTGTTCCTAATTAAAAGTGAAGAGAAGTAGAAGGAGAAGGAAGGAGAAGAAGCCTCCAAGCAATATCCTGTATGGTAATCCCCATAAGCACAGTGCTAAGACCTCTGCACAGTGCTCATCACAGTATCCCATACAGGGAACACCAGGTACCACGGAAACTGTCAGATACATTTGTGTCTGCCTCAGAGATGTTCAGGTGCTCTGTCCTGACAGCTCTGAGGGACTATGATGGGATTATGCCTTTTTTGGGTAGAAATCATTCCTATGCTTTCTTGGAGACTGTATTGTCATTTCTACTTAAACCAATTCAATAGGGAACACTTTATCTCTTGCTATGTGATTTACTAAAAAAAGGTAGTATCAAATGAATTCTGGATGCATAAATTAATCTAGTTTATGCTCTGATGGTATGGATTATTGTTTCATATCAGTAGGCGTTTTTACTACATCTAAAACAGAAAAATCAGGCATCTTTGCTTACCTGCTCTTAGGTATAAAAGCATTCATACAGAAGAGGGGAGACGAGAAAGGAGGGAGAAACATAAAATTTGTATGCTTAGAATCCTAGTTTATTACTCTTTTTAAAAGATCTGTCCAAATATGTGGCTTTTCTAAAATATTTATTATTCACCTTATGGCTTTCAAAATAATATACCAAATACATTGGTTATGGAAAGGGCTGTCTACTAACAACGTTACCTTCCCTGTGCTAATATGAGTGAAGAAACTAAGTCAACACAACCTAAATCCAGAGAAATGAAGTAAACTATAACCTGCAGAGCACAGAATAATGAACATGTAAGGGAAAGGCATTTAGCTCTGGAAAGCTGAAGTGGATTCACAAGACAACTAGACTCTTTTCCTTAGAAGCAGAGCACTGAAGCAGTCTGGTAACACACAAATGAGTGAATGTAAACATAAACAGAAAAAGGGCAATCATTTTACCCAGATGTTCTCACCCCCACCCCTAAAACTGTTTGCAATCTGCAGTGTAGTATATGCTTTGAGTAAGAAGGGATGGGGAGAGAAGGAAAAGAATAATTTGTAAACATCTTAAATTTACATTGCAGTTTATAATACGCCTGCTATCGTATTTTACATGTAGAAGCAATTGTCTCTGCAGGCTGAAGTCAGCTGCTGCACTTCTCCAGCAAAGTCAGCCTACCTTTCTTCAACTAGATGAGGCATGTAATTGGTGATAGGTTATATTGCCAGCCATGGAACTTCTTGTTTGTGAATACACCCTGAATTGTATTTATATTGCTGGCTCAATGGAGGGTAGTGTCTGAATGTCAAATCAAGGAGTTTCGTATGTTAGTTTCATATTTTTAACCTTTTGTACATAGGCATAAAAATAAAGGGGACTTGGATGGGTCCACATCTCTTGGAATATTTAGTACTGCAAAGGAGGCAAGAAAAAGCACTGCTTTCAGTGTCTGAAATATGAACAATCTAGTTAGGGATTTGCTCATTCAAAGTAAATCCAGCTGTATGATAAATTCAGCTCCTTTTACAAGGATTTGTTCACATCACTAAGTCTGCTGCAACCCCTTGGGATTTATACCTTTCAAATATTTACAATATAATATTATACACACTTGAGAGCATTGCAAACCTGGTAACCTGGGTGCCAGTTTCTTTCCAGTTTTGTCCTTCTCACCCTTGCTTAATGATCATGTAGCTTACAATTCTCTTCCACCTACTCAGTATTTGTCTTGTATTTACATGCCTGGAAATGAGACACAGTGTTCCTGCTACTCTCAGAGCTGAGGCACCCTTGTTTCTTTTGGCTGATTTGAGTAGGTCTTTTGCATCTTCAGACTGAAATTAAAACAACTACCAGTTATTTTTCAGCATTTGCATTTAGTATCTCTGTCTCTATTGTGGAGTAAGTTTTCTTGTGAATGAATCTGTCAGGTAAAAGACTTTTCTTTACGTGAAATCCTTTTATTACCAAGTCAGTCAGTAATGTGAGTGTGTTTACTATGGAAAGAGAATACTTCAAGATGTTGAAAGAGAAAAGGAAGAAGAAAGCATTCTCTGTAGCTACTTTCTGTAGGGTAGGTTGGATGGTTTTTCTTTCATAATTAATTTTCTTAATATTTTGTTTAATTATTCAAATAAGATGGCAAGGACAGTGATGTGTCCATAACTGGCATCCAGGAAAATAAATTGTTTTCTGATTAGTAGCTAATGTATTGGTGACTCAAGCACGATGAAAAACTGACTAGAGGGATATAGAATTTCCCTAATCCTAGATTACTTTATTTCCTTGAGGGTGCTTAAAGTTTTTTTGAGGTAGCCTTTGAAATTTGCCTTTCTTTTGGATTTCCACCGTCCTTCAATGCCGCACTGTCCAACCATTTTATAATGTTGGAAAGTAGCCTCAATGCTGAAGGAGTATTGAGGCAGAGAAAAGAGGATATATAAGGTCATAACAAGTTCATAGTAAAATGAAAGCAAACCATGTCTATTCATCCTCAGCTTAAGGTTATCCTACTTTCCCTAGGAAAATATACCATCTCAAAATTTCTGTGAAACTTGGGAAAGGTTCCCTGTGGTGTTTCTAACACCACATTTCTGGCAAAGCAGTATAAGCTACAGCAGATACTCGGTCACACGATATCTGTTTTCAGGTATTTCACTATCCATGTGTGTTTCCTCCAACTTTCTTCCAGGCTATTAAAAATACAGTTTCCTTTCCTTTCCTTCCCTAAAATGGGGGAAGTGACAGTGATGCCCACTTGACACTATACTTTCCATCTGAATGTTTCTTTACTGCAAACAATCTGCCTTTTTTTTTTTTTTTAAACAATGAAGCCCGGTTTATTTGTTAAACATTGTTCTTCCTTGGTTAAGGAATACAGTTTTAGTAAAATAAATACAGTTCTAACGAAGACATATTTACTGAAATGCCCTGAAGAATGCACCATATTTGTTTTTGAAATATCCCATTGTGAAAGAGAGACTGGCCTAATTTCTGGAGGATTCTTTTGTTTTCTTGGCACCGTAGTAAGTTGTCCTAAAAGAATTTTATGAAAACAGAAAAAAACAAAACCAAATCCACAACTCAAGTGTATTTTTGTGTGCATTTGTAAGATGAAACTCGTGTCTTATTGAGGAGAAAAGGTATTTTGTCTTGTCACATAGAGAAAAGACTCGGGACCCTGAAAACCTAGTATATCCATAGGGGTCTTGTTATGTATCACAGCGATTTATCTTTACTGAATCCATGTTAGGAGGCTGCTCTGCCTAAGCACAGTAACATATTTTGAAGATACATTTTTGACTTGGTCATGTTGTGAACTCTGTAGTGCCTGAGGAGTTAGAAATAATCTTTCTTGCTGTTATCTGTTTTACCAATGTGTGAGCTGTATCTCTGTATGCTTTATCTTTTCAGATATTTGTAGAAATCTCCCAGCTCGCTGTGTATGACAATTTTTTTCTCTATTCTAGTTTTGCTGCTTTTGAGTGTTTAAACGTGGTAAACAGGAGAGTTGACTTTTAGCCTATTGGGTGGTTGACCTTTCTGGCAAAGGAATGGAGATATAACAGATTTTATGTGTATACTTTTGAACTGTGTAAGATAGCTCAAAATAATGTGTGATAGATACAGTGTACTGTAAAGGGTAAGGTTATCTTTCAGTGTATACTGGCAACATTGATAATCGTATTATCCTCTGTAAATTTGTATTTCTGCTGACATTTTGCCATTTGAAACTTTATTCATTTCCCTGTGGTGTTTTGCATTGGTTTTATAAATGGCATGTGCACAAAGCTATGCCATGGTCTAGAAGAAATGGAAAAAAAAAATCTAATATTAAGCCCTAAAGGCATCTGTTCGGTAACCTGTATCTGAGAGTAAAGCAACCATGCTACCATCTGTTATGTTTTCTGTTTGTTGGCTATTGCCCTCATTGTAGGTTATTGCAGGTCTCAAAGGGCTATGCTCACTTTGCCTTTGAGCCACGGTCTAGAGAATAAAAAATATTTTGCATTTTCTCCTGTCACTGCACAAGCTGTATTGAAAAGATTGCTTCAATTACTGGATCACTTATATTATTTTTAAGGAGAATTGATTTTGTTTTCATGTAGTATAGATGAAAGTGAACTCTCTAAGAGGTTTTTAAAATGTGATGTTGTTGCCTTGCATGACTTTGCATAATGGTATGACATTATTTACTATTTATTTCAGATATTTAGTCATAAAAAACCTCTCTGAGCAACTCTTTGTCACCTGTACACAACAAAAGGAAGGCATTATTTAGAGTTGAATGTTACAAAACAAAAAAAATAACATGTATAGCAGTTGTTTGTTTTTTCATTCTCGTTCCAGCCACTAATCTGTCATGATCTTTGTCAGAGTGAGTCAGATGTTTTATGAAGAAAAAAGCAGCTCTCTTCTCTCACTATGTTCATGGCTCTGCTGAGTGTGAAAGGTGCAATACACTGCTGTGATCTTTTGCAGTAATAGTAATTTCATTTCTTTGCCAAGACTAACAAACAGGAAAGTAAAAGCCCACACATTTCACCTGCCAGTGCTTGCACTTAAACTGTAGCTTTTCTCTGAAACAGAATTTTCCTCACTTTTCTGAGTGGGAAAAAAAAAAAATTAACCATGAGACTGTGAGGATGAAACACTTATTTTTGAGGAAAGAAACAGTCCAGAATTTCAGAGCCCCGTCATGACCCTTAGTTCATGAAATGACAGAGGAATGGCAAAAATCTGTTCCTTATTTATTTCATTTATAAGATAACAAAATGACAGCCTCTCCAACATGAATGGTTTATTAAAGCTAGCCAGCCTCGGCGGGGGAGGGGAGGTGTCGGGGAAATATTCCTAGATTAAATAATAATATTTAAAGAACCTGGGGTAGGGGTATTTGTAGTCATTTTTTAAGAATTTCCTCCAAGAATTATAATCTGAATGGTTTGGAAGGTGACATTGTAAATTCAGGGTTTACAGCTCCATGCTTCAACTTGGTACTTACAACTCAGTGCTGTGCAGAGCAGCAGGGGTGAGGAACAAGAGACCTTTTCATCCAGACAAACTGCAAAGGCTATGTCAGCCCCTCTGCTGTTCTCCACTAAGTGGATTCCTACAGCAGGGGCAGTAATTGGAAGCAAAATATTATGAAAGCCTTCAAAGCATCATTTAGAGTATTTTTATATACAAGAGCATGTAGTGACAGGACAAGAGGGAATGGCTTTAAAATGAAAGACAGTAGGTTTAGATTGGATATTAGGAAGAAATTTTTTCTCTGAGGGTGGTGAGACACTGACACAGGTTACCAGTCCCTGGAAGTGGTCAAGGCCACGTTGGGACTGCAACCTGGTCTGGTGGAATGTGTCCCTGCCCGCAGCAGGGGAGTTGGAACCAGAAGGCCTTTAAGGTCCCTTCCAACCCAGGCGATTCTATGATTCTATGATGTCATTTAACACTTGTAAACAAAGATGACAATCAGCATCCCATCAGCCATTTAATGTTTGGCCAACCAGCTTTAGGAATGAAATTAACAAATACATTTTGAGTTGCAGTTTACCAACAAGTAATAAAGGCCATATCTCCCTGCATATTTTATCTTGTGATCTCCTACATGAAGAAATGAGTTACAAATATGTTAAGATATTTCCTGTTTCTTTTGTATGTTTGTATGAAAGCGATTGCAGTATTACTGGCATTTCTTTAACCAAGATATGCAGTGTCTGTGAGGTAAGCAATACGTGAGGCTAACCAATATCTCATTTCAGATAGAACTCTTATCTCTATCCATTTCATCTGCTGTAAATGCTTTCCTGTAATTTAAAATGATATTTCAGGTTTCAGCTCAGAGACTTATGTATCCTGAAGAGCAAAGGAGAAGAAAACTTGTTTGCAGGGGGGTTAGAAAGAAAGACCTACTTGCAGCAGGTCTTGGAAAAGGAAAAAGGAGGTGAAAGCACCTCTTTGAGGTGGGCCAGGCACCTATGTGTTATGTGTTTAGTCCCTGTGAATTTCCTGGAAGAGAAACATGAAGTGTTAGGAATTTAATTAGATGTAGCATTGAGTTAGAGTGTGCTTAGAGGCTGATCTGTTCTTGGCCAAAATGAGACAAACCTGTGCTAATGTAGATTATTGAAAAAAAAAAAGATAAGAAATGGTAAATCACTTGAACATCTGAAGTATGGACTCAGTTTCTGAGATATTTCCCTGTATTTTCCCACAAACAATGGTGCATTTGGATTCCAAATCCACCTTTGCAAATGGTTCAAATGAATCTTATTGTATCAAACTTTCCTTTACACTATTTGTAAATTCTTACATTTTGGTGGGAAGATGAAAGGCATTAAACAGACATGACTATTTCTCCTTGTAGTGGTGCAATATGCAAGTTTTGAACTTCAACATTTTTCACCTGCAGGAGTGATTATTGGATGACCATTTCTCCTTCAGACACATAAGGTGAGGGCAGCAACTGTTCATAAAACAGCAGCCTGTTCCATATGTGATTGTCTTTTTATCCTCCATGGCAATAGTTTCTCAATATGGAGTTGATGAATATAAAAAGAACCTGAAATGTTAATGAGGGCAATTATTATTTTCATTACTTTATTAGTCCTGATATGTAATTTAGCTGAAGTTGTCCAAGACCTAAGAAATGTGTCATTACCTAAAACAGGCCATTTTTTCCAGATGTAGTGAAAAACCTGGTTTAGAAGTGATAGAAAAAACACCTCTTAAATAACCCTGCCCATCTCCTCGAAGGGGGCACTTGGCAGAAAGCTGTCATTAGAAATGGAGGCAGAAGACTCCTGGAGAAACATATTGTGTTGCTTAGAGTAGTTTTATTCATGTTCCATAAGCAAAGGTATGGGAATAAAACCCCCTTGCCTCAATCACTTTATCAATGCACAGAATTACAAAATGGAATTGAAAGTTGGAGGTGGTAGTGGGTAGAAGAGAAACTTCTACTTTCAGATAGTGTTACTTATTTGGGTTGGGGTGTTTTTTGTGTTATCCATATGTCTTGTTACCTTGTTCCGTCTTATTATCAAGTGAGGGATCCAGACTCATGGGGCAGTCTTTGGAAAGATGATCAAAAATGCAGTTGTTCCTAAGTTTCTATTCTTAAAAGGGCTTTTGCAGTCTTTTTGCCTATTGGTCACTGAGGTTATGGTTTAAAAAGAAAAATTAAAGGTGGCATTAAAAAAAAAGGAAAAGAGGAAGGGGAAGGGAAAAGGAGGATGTAACCAATTTTAAAACCAGTCTGTTAGTTTAGAGAGACAACTATTTAAATATTTAAAGCCTGCTAGTCTCTGGTACTTTACTGCTACACAGCTCAGCTTCTATTCTAAGAAATTCCTTTTTTGCTCACCTTCTCTTCTTTCAGTGTGACAGGAACAGAGTCCATGTCCCTAAAATATTTGTAAAAGTATTTATAAGGCTCCCTTTAGAATTATTGCCTACATTTGTTCATGGATGTGGTCTCCTGGAGACTGATTCATGCTATCTAACTGTGTGCACAGCATGTCCCATTTTTATATGTAAAAAATACACGGTTATAAAGTCATAAGACTCAAAAGGTGAAATTTCTGCTAAATACTATACTCAGATACAGAGCACTTTATTACTACTTTAAAAAGACAGAAGAAGAAACAAAGCTTTTCTAAAAAAAATCCTTTCAATTTTGACTTTTAAGAAACTAGACTGGAAGGCCTTTTTTTCTTCATTGCAGATACCTTTTGCCTTCTGTTAAGAAAAGTCTGTTTAAAAAGAACCTTTTGAAAATTTAAAGGACAACTCTAATCTGTTATGTGGTGTCTTTCAACGCCATGATTGGTAATTAATTCATTGTAATTACCCATCTATTTATCCCTAAACTCATCTTTTGACATATTCAGTGTTCTTTAGCCTTTTACCATAAAATTTTCTGCTAAACCTAGGCTGCTTGGGAATCACTTCATGCCATTTTCTTCTCTTTATCTGCTTCCTGTGCTTTCATAATTGTGTGGACATGTCCAAGGAGGAAGCTGTATATCTGAGGAAATGACATGGCATTGAGACTGACAAAAGCATTTGTAAGGAGTGGGAAAAGAGACCCTGAAGAGTCATTATAATTGTACTAGGATGGAGAGGGAAAGAGCTAAGTGCTTGTGCCTTCTGCTCCTCCTCCAAGTTTTTAAAAGAAGTCTTTTCAGTAAGTCACTGCTCCTTCTGTGTTACTGAAGAGGAGGAAACTTTCCTCTGACAAGGGAGTCTTCACAAACCATGGACATTTGAAATGGTCTGTGGCAAGCTGTTCTCTTACCAGCCCAGGAGGAAAGAAGAGGTGATTAGAGATACATGGATGTATAACAGTGCATGGACTCAGTCAGCACTGCTGCGTAGTGTGCCCTGGAGTACCAGCTGCCAGGACTATGACACCATTGGAGTTGTTGCCACATTTATTAACCAAACCATCTGTCACTGTAAGATAAACCTGCAGATTTGTTTCCTGAGACAACAGACAGCTTCCAAAAATCAACAAGACCTGATTACTCAGCGTGACAAAGCCAACATAAATGCTCTTGGGACAACATCTTATTTGATTCATTTAAGTATCACATACAGGGNAAAAAATTGGTCCTGCCCCCAGGAATATTTGCTGAGTTAAAAGCTTTTCAAGCTGTTTCAGGAAGCAAAATAAAGTCTTTCTCAAAGGAAGCTATTTTCTGCCCCAACATTGCCAAAATTTCAGATCAAGTAGGTTCAAATCTCAGGAGCTGAATATACTGGACGACAGTATCTGATAAACCTGTTGATGTGACTCATGCGGGATAACGTGTCTTTATTGAAAAAAAATTACTTTTCTGTAAAGCTGTTCTAGGGCTTTTAGCAGGCTAATACCCATTTCAGGTATTATAGAAGGAAATCAAACATATCCGTTAACAGTAGGTAGAGCATTCAATGATCTGGCCAAATAGTGACAAGTCAGTGACAGTAAAGAATAATATCATGCTCCTTCAAAAATGTTACATAATTCTTTATCAATTTCCTAAAAGAAGGGTTTTCTTATGTAGGAAAAGTAGTTACCAGTTTAGACAACCAGCAAAATTAGGCCTTGAACATATCCTTTCCTTGTACAAGACATTGCCAGAATTATCTCTTCTCTGTTTGTATTCTCAACATGTTTTTTTTCTGCACAGTAACTGTTTGCCAGACAACTGAATTAAATAATTTCTAAATCTGTATGTCTACAGTCAGGCACTGACATACACTTCTGTGTAGATATTCGTTTATATGTGTCTTTCTTGCTCCTAACTCTGTCAATACTCGTCTACTCTGCCTTTCATCTCTTGCATTTCCAACTTGAGAAAGCAAGGAGGCAGCCTCTCTGCATTTGCTGCCCTCTCCTACTGAGGTGCTACATTCCCGTCTTACAGTAGAAGGCTTGTCTTAGACATATACAGGCACTGTATATATATCTATATATTTATATATGCACACATATATACACAATTCCTGCGATTCAGTTCATCCCATAAAATTCACTAGCTATCCACCTGTTGAGTAAGATAATGTTCTCAGGTCAGAAAACACAGCATCACCCCCAGCCTGTTTCTCCCATGCTTGGAGCATGGCACAGCAATTGATGGTGCCCTTGTTGTTATTAATCCTTACACATATATATGGCAGAGAATAGACAGAGAGAGAAAGAACAAGCTTACGAAATTAAATCTTTAATTAATATAATATTGGGAGAGTGAGATATTGCCTCAACCAGAGGCATAACTAAAGGATAAAGCAAAAATTCCCACTGAATCATATATAAATGTAAAAATGAAGATTTCACATTGGTAAGTGTCTTCTTTTCAAAGTTAGGGAAAAGTTTTTTGCCATTCTGATTTAAGAGGTAAGAATTACCATAGGTATTCTTGGGAAGCAGTCAGTGTAATGTGATGTTGTTTGCACCATCCTTTTTCTTGCCTCTCATGAGCTATATAGGTGCTCCATTCAGAACTTCTCTTCAGGCTTTCCTGTGAGTGTCTCAACAGATATAAGACCGGGTGAATCTATATTTAAAAAGTGACCTTCAGTTAGATTTTATGCCAGACATGTCATCACATGTATCTATACACACTCTTTATCTCTGCTTAATGTCCAGATTACTTCTACGCCTTTAAATATGTATACTTCTGCCACAGGGCAGTCCAGCCAAAAGACATTATATTTTATAATATAAATATTATGCTTACTTATTAGGTTTCAGGTGCAAACCTCATTCATTTTTGTATGTGAAAATTTTTCCATTTTAAATTACTCTCTGCAGCATGGCTTTGTCACTGTGTGGGTGCTCCAGAGCTCTGAAATAATGGATTCATCAGCTGAAATGACATTGGCCTCTACTCAAGTTTCTGAGCTTTCTCTTGCACGATAAAGAACTTTACAAATAAATGTCAGGAAAACCTTGTTGCTCAGAGGAGAGATTTAAAAGAAGGTTGTAGCTGATGGAGGGCAAAAGATTCCTTTTGTTCTAAGGACAAAAATCAGCAAGAAGACCTTGAATTTGGGACATTGCTTTGAGGAGCTCCAAGAAATTAATTGGCTTCATTTATTATTGAGGATTCACCTTTCTCCACTCAGACATTATTTTGAAACAGATACTGGTGTGGGGTTTTTTTTCCCACAGAAGCAGGTTTACATGCAACTGTTTTTTCAAGAACTGAGCATGATTTTACATGTGCAAAATGACAGATGGTAGAGGCTCCATGAAATAATATGTGCATATATGTATTTGAACAAATAGCTCGTGAAAACAAGAACAACAGTGCTACTGCTAAGGCTGTGCTATTATTTTCTCTATTTTACTGCTGAGGCTTTTCTAAGTACTTCCTCATCTCACTTCTCCATATGTTTCCCTTTTGCAACATTTAAGTAACACATGCCTTCAGAACAGTGACGGAGAAAATCTCTCTCGAAGGAGAACTGATGCTCAGATACAAATACTTTGAAATGTGGAGATTGTTTGGAGGCTAGAAAGGTGCTTGCTATGTCTCTTTACAGCTTCTCTGTGCAATACCTACACAAAGCGTATAATAAAAAGGTCTTTTTTCATGAGCAAGGATTTAATACTGATAAAAAAAAATGTGGTTATCTCTAGTGATATTCTTGTATAGAATGCCTTTTAAAATAATGCATCCTTGCACACATTTTATAAATATAATGCATTATAAATATTGCAACCACAATAGTTTCAGTAATTAGAATAGAAATGTGTCCGTGATGCTTTCTTGGTTATTTTTTACAAATCCTTCTGTTCTTGTTATATGTTCAGTGACCATATTCTGAGGCAGTACATTCAGCAAGTTTTTGTTTCCTCAGTAGTAGCTCTGAAACTTAAGAAGCACTAACTGCCACTAAAGGTTATTCAGAAAACTCTTACTAGGAGGAATTAAGAAATAATTGTTTTGGCAACTGCATCTTGGTTGTAAGATATTGAAAACTACTTCAAATCCCACTGAAATAGCTGGAAAGATTTTCATTGACTTCAGTGAATTTAGGATCAAGCCAATTAAAAGCTGATAGCCTCAAACTCTCTCCCCACCAGTAATAATACTTAATACCTATTACACTGGTAATTACCTCTGTTTCTCTGTTCTCCTTTCTTTTCTCTAGATGTCGTGACAAGCCCATACTGTGTTTCTTTCCTCTGGCCCTGAGCTAGATTTCTTCCTGATATGTGCTTTGACTTTGAGATACTATAGGTAATGCAGGAAAGCAACCAATCTCTTATTTTTGTGAATACCTTGAGGTTAATTCTCATTAATTAAAATTAATTTGCTGGTCTTTTTCTCAGTCCCATTATTGTAGCTACAAAACCCACTAACAATTTTATGTATAAAAGTATTTATATAAGCTGCTTTTTCCTGTTTTATTACTAGATTTTTTTACTTTTACTTACCTTTTATTTCCTCTGCTCCATGAGGAAGAGACTGCCTGGTGACAGGACTTCATTGTTAGAAAGCAGAGAGAAACTTTCACCAATCACAATGTAAGCAGGGAAACATCAAGAATTTTTTTTCATTGTGATAATATATTCCACTGTATATGTTCACACCCACTTTGTTTATAATATGCTTAGTCACAAATAAGTTGTCTGAACTAGTTTTTTAAATAGTTAATGAATTAAAAGTATCTTGATCCTCAGCTTTTCTTCTGAAACACACTATCCTTTCTAAGTGCACTAAGATCTCTCAGTTTGCATTTAGTCCTACCTCAAAAAAATAATTAAATGCTTAGTATATTTAAAAAAAAAAAAGAAAAGAAAAAGAGATAAAGAAATATTTTTATTCTAACTATTTGAAAGCAAAATAAATGGCAAATCCACGCACAGCTTGAAATGGGAAATAAAAGTTCTAGTTTATTTTTCCTCAAAGGATTTTTTTTACCAAGTCAACTAAGTAATCCTAAAGAATGCTGGTTCAGAAAACTCTTCACTGTTTCCTAAAGCACATTTTTAAGGATAGAGGGGAAGTTTTCATAGTTTTTTTCACTCAGCTGTACTGAAGCAAGTGATGCTCCACTCCAAGGGGCTCCAAGGCTTTTGATGGACCACAACATGTATACAAGCTGTGTGTCTGAAGATTTCTTATTATATCAAAGCACAAAATTGTTGGTATTATTGGCACCAACTCTACTGGCGTTACTGGCAGGAGTGCTACAGGCACTAATCAGTGGGTAGACAAGTTCCTTCAGTCTGAACTATTGCATATGTTTAGGGCTTTCTCTTTGCTTGGGGGATAGGGTGGAAAATCAGCTTTAATCCAACTCTAATCCTATGCTTGGTTACTTAACAAAATCTCCACTCATTTTCTGTAGTTCCCTGCACCCTTCTGTCACTTTTTCTCTCTCTCTTTCCCTCTCAGTGGTCAGTAGGAAGCAGTGGGGCTTCCTCCCTTCCTCTTTTTCAGTTTCCATTGTGGTAGCTGACTGGTGAGTAGCTCAATACGAAAATCATTCATTTACAGAAGTTAAAATTTCTGAATGTGGGTACAAATCCTTTTTCCTGCTCAAGGAAATGCCACTGGATCAGCAATGATCATGCCCTATCTGATATTATTGTCCATCCTGCTTGTTCTTAGGAGGAGAGCAGGAAGAGAGGAAGATGTAAAGAACTCACTATTGACTTTGTGGCAGGGATTCAAGTAGGTTTCCTTTGGCTGTTTTGGGATTTTGTGAAAACCCAGATTAAGCAATGGGATTCCTTTCACTGTGTGGTCCAAACCACAGGCAGATGTGGTCCCTTGGGCTGGACTGCCCTGTGGCACTTGGAAAGGGTAGGACTGAGAGCCAGGTATCTGTGACCAGTCTCAGGCAGGGCACAGTGCCAGTCCAGACTTGCTTCTCACTGTGTACCACTCCTTGGCTAAGGGGGAAAGCAGAGAAAATCTTAAACATTAATTCTGAAAAGAAATTAATTTGAGACTTTGTGTAGTTCTATTAAACCCTCAGCGTAACTAGAAATGAAGCAAAGTGCTAACATTTGCACTTATTGTTTCAACTCTATATAGGTTCATTAATCTTCATTCAAACATTTACTTACTGAATTATTCAAACTGTTAAACGTGAGCTTTTCTTACCAGTCTATTGAGTAAAGATTTTGTTTGAACACTTTTGAAGTGCCAGCATAGGTGACATTTTCCTCACTATTGGCATGTATACTCAGTCCAGAAGACGCTTGGAGCTACAGAGCTTCTGAAATACCACAGTAAGCAGGACACTTCAGAGGGAAGGCATGTGAAAGGTTTCTGAAAAGTAATTTTCAGAATCGTTTAAAAGAGAAGGTAACTTTGAAAAACTGGAAAAAAGTTCATCTTGTCTTAAATAATCGTTCAATAAAGGGTTTTTTTTCCTTTCTTCTTAGAAAGCCACCACCTTGGCAAATTCAAAGCTGTAAGAAAAAACTTGGGTGATTGCATAGTATTATAAGCGATCTTACAGGGGATTGCACAAGAAAACTGTGCCTGAAATGTACTTGAAACACAGGAACACCAGCCGTTTCCAAAACTTGAAATTCCAAAGCTTCCACATTTCCTGGAGTGTAAGGGGGAAGAAAGTCACTGAAGTACATGAGCGAAAAGATGAAAGGTTTGTTATTTTCAGATTTTCTATTCTTTTGATGTTCATGCAGTAGCCTGACAAGTGGATGCCTTGAATATTGCCAAAATGACCAACTTCCAGATTCTTGTTCTCGTCATAGATAGGACACACACTTTAGCTATAATTTTAAATCCTCATGGCATCAAAATGTTTCAAGATGATTTTTCTCTGACCCATTTAATTTTGCCTTTAGGAAATGTCAGGTGTGCCTTCTCAAATGAGGCCACATTTCAGAAAGCTTTATATAGCACAAGCTGAAGAAAAATATTCCTACAGTCTGTATTATTTCCCCTTTTTTTGCAGGTTTGACAAAGAGGCAAAATACTGATTACATCAGTATTGATTAAACTGCTATGATTACCATTGTTATCGTTCAGTTCTTAGCTTTTCTAACTGATATTGAGCATTTCTTAATGCTAATACTGAGAAACTTTTAACGCTACTTTGAAGGAGAATGAGAATCAATCGTGGATCTTCGGCGTAGTGACAAAAGAAAACTCTTCCTGAAAACCAGAACAAGCCTGTGAGTATTTACTTGTAAGTGCATTGCCACAATACTTTCTTTGCTCTTCCTTTCACAAATCCATTTCAAAATCCTACTAAAAATTTAAACACTCAGAATTCTTCATAAGCGTAAGCAAAAACAAATGAAAGCAGCTGCGTCTGAGTGGGAGGCATCAGCCTGTGAGTGCATAATCTCTGCTGGCTGAAGAAAGGGTGTCTTGGTAATTAGAGAATTGCTTCTGATGGTGAACGCTTTCAGCACCCACAGGCTTGGTGGAATTCCAGACACTGCAGACATATCTCTGTGGTTGTGACAGTAAGGGGTCAAGTTTGCAGTGCCAGTCGCAATGATGCAGAATCTTCTAAAGGGCAAAGTGTCAGTCCTGCTCCTGCTAGAGCCAGTGAGACTTCACCAGAGAAGTATTTTTGGAAACCCCACTCGTACCTTGCTGTCAATGTGAAATGCACATTTTGGAGTCTATTTTCCTGCCATAACAGACCTCTTGAGAGTGCAGAAGAAAATAGTAACCACAAGAAAAGAAAGTCTACAAAAGTCAGTGCTGAAATAATGGCAAGCTAAAAATCAAGACAGAAGACCCACTGCATAATGAGGAAAAAAGCAATGCAGAGGTGCTTTAAAATAAAAGTAGAGTATTAAAAGAGAAGCAATGTAACTATGACCTTCACTCTAAAGCTCTTTGAGGTACATCATGATGGCCATTGCCTAGGTTGCAGCAGCCAAAACCTAGGCAGTTTTTGATCTCAGTTAATCAAGGCAAAGAAATACTTTCTTGCTCCTAATTGAAAAGCTTCCTCCACAGCACCACAGAAGTCAGTAGATTTGCAGTCCTATTGGTAGGATAACTTTGCTTAATAATAATTAAAAGCTTTCGACAAAGTGCCAGGCAGTTCAGTACCCAATTCTCCCACCTGCACAGGTTACAAGTTACTGGAGCCAGGTGAAGGTCTCCTGACTGTTTAGGAAAAGATCCCGGAAAGATACAAGGTAAATGCCACCAAAAAAGCAAGTACCAGCAATGGACTAGTGCTTAGCACAAATTTCCGCGTGAGTCCATTAATCACATCAAGGGACACTTCCATCCTTAATGGCATTATAATGAGGAAAAGCTTAGTATTTAACGAACTTCAGAATTGATTGTGCTTGTGGAGAATTTTAATGTATTACTAATGCAATACAAATTGCTGGAAATAGACATGTACAGGAACCAACCGAGATTTGATTATTTGGTTTCTATTTTTGGTAGCAAAAAAATTTTTAACTGCAATAGTAACATAGCCAGAACTTCAATATGTTCTCCAAGACATTAAAACAAATATTTAACTAACAGCCCTTAATTTGCTGCTGCAAGGTTTACTGGATGATGAAAAAATACTGAATTAACATTATCTTGGTTTTGCTGCTTCAGTAACTTGAAAGAAATCTCATGCTTGAAACAGTGATCTCCAGTTTTCCACTCTAATAGGGTGCTGCAGGCAACATGACGTGTTGCTTTTCCAGTCAACCTATGAGGAGGCATAGGTGTGGAAAGTGGGGGAAATGAGCAACCTGAGAGGATCTGGTGGGCCTGTGAGTCACAGATACTGCCTGTGAGTCACAACTTGGCAATCACAGACCTACACCCTGGCCATTGTACTGATGTGGTTTTGAACTGCTGCTCTGAATTAATCTGTCTCTGATATCAGCTTAAATAGTCTCTCATTACTGAAGGTGTGAAAAATGAGTAAAAAGAGGAAGTCAGAAAAAGTTTTGACACTTCCTTTTCATTTATAAAGCTGGTTAAAATACGTGCATGTTTTCAATTAAAAGTGACTTTGGCTGAAAATTCTGGAAAATAAATTGGTTAGATAATCCAGAAAATAGCTTGGTTTGGTTTTTACTGTTTTTCTGTCAAGAATTAGTCATTGGCAAAGACCTAGTGCTGAACACATGATGGACAGTACTATGGGAAATCCATGTACAATGGGAGTCATATATCTTTCTCTGTCAGAGAATGTAATTTCAGTTTAGTAAAAACATCTGTAATGGTATCAAAGGAAGCTTCTTTGTCACTGCATTTCAGATTATGGGGTTTTAATTTTGTTTTGTTTTGGTAAGCAGCACAATAATGTGACAGAGATCGAAGAACCAAAGGTTTGATAGCTATCTGTTTCTTCTTAAATACTCACAACCTTCTTGACATGGAAAAACAAGTTAGCCAACACATGTAAAAGGTGACATCTTGTGAATAAAGCTGCTTAAATCTATTTTTTAAAACTCTTTTTGACTCAAAGCATCTAATTAATGAATGCTTCCAAATGCATTATGTTTTATGCCCCTAATTAAGTATCTATTACACTTATACTTGCACTATTTCTATGATCCTAGTTATCTTACCAGTATTTTACAAAATTGCCCAGCGTGGCAAACCACTTAAATTGTAATTCTCAAATAATGTCGAAGCATTCTAATAAACCTTAAAGTATTTCTAGTCCAAGAAATAAGTATGTTACAGCTCATTAACAAACCAAATGTCTTCCTGTATTTGTTGTTTTGTTGTTGGGGTTTTTTTTTTGTATTTGACTGCCCACAGTTTCCCAACAGCAAGGCATTTACAGGCATGTATTTAGATACTGTATTATTTTATAGCATTTAGAATTAAGAGGAAACCATTATGGCAAGACTACATGATATGGTTGCCTAAGACGAGAGAGGACTGACTTAAGGAGTCCCCTCAGCTTGTATTTTGATGTTCTGTTCTTTGCTACAAGCCACTGTTTTGAGCATATCTTTTTTCAGAGATACATGACTGGACTTTTTCATCACGGGAAGAAATATGTAGGGAGGTAGGTTGTATGGTTAATTCTCACTCTAATATTATATGTAGAAACAGCTGGGATATGCACAGTGGACATGGAAATGAGATCAGATATAGGATAGTTTTCTATGCTCCTCTCTCAATTTGGCATAAAATTAATATATATGTAATAAAGAGCTCTTTGGAATATTTTGAGGACATGCAAGCAGAGAAACTTAATCCAAATTAAATTTAAAAGAACTTTGATGTAGGCAGTTCAGAAAATGTGAAGGGTGAGATTCTTAAGAAAATGGTGCTGTCCTAGATGCCAACAAACTTGTGGAGAAAGTGTCAGATGTAAACCTTCCTTAAAGGTAAAATAGATACAAGTTTAAAGTGTTAGTTTCTTGAATGAAAAAAACATTTATTTATATTGAACTTGCTTAAACAAATATATTTTGCTTTAAAGATTATTATGTTTTTAAAATTTTCTTTTTCTGGAAGCAGTTCTGAAACCAATTTTTCTAGAGTGGAGGTTTTAAAACATACCGAGTAGTCATAAATAGTGGGTATTTCAAAGTTTCTGAAAATCTGTATGCTTAAATCCTTCAAACTGAGTACACTATTGCTCATGTAATAAACTTGCTTCTGCCAGAATTCTTATAATATCTCTTCCAGCAGAATGGTCCTTTGCTGTGAGAGGAAAGATTTCCTTCAAACCACAAACCTTTGTGAATGGTTGCTTTCAACACAAAAATATTGTGCTTATCTTTTCTGTCACTTTTAGCATTAGATCCTGGAGATGAGGATCTTCTGCCAGATCACAGAGAGTTGTTCTCCTACAGCTGAGACTCATTTCATTGAAGGTGGATGAAGCATATATGAAGCAGAGCAGAATGCAAAGGTTTGTGCTCTGCCTCCCCCATGATGTAGATAAATGTAGGCTTTTGTGTCTTTAGTGTTGTTGAGCCAGAACATTTCTCAACTGCCAAAATCACACAAAAAATCAAAATTCACAACTGGCATAGGACTATGTATGACATACAAACTAACATTTTCACAGCATGCTATCAATTTTAAAGTCTATCTTTCTCAGTAAATCTCACACGGGGCAGGCTTTCTTGAATGAGAAATCACCAGCAATGTGGCTTTATTTATGGGATTGGTCACACGCTATGTGTGCTGTGGAAAGAAAAATATTATTCATATTAGTGTATGCAGCATCATTTTTGATAATGTACATCATTTTAAATTCCCAGAGTAGGGTTCAGAAACATATATCCTCCATCAATTTTTCAAATCTAAAGCTTTATAAGCTTCATATTTACTTGTTAAGTGTAAGCTTCCCCTTAGCTTTAAAAAGAAGGAAGCGTGTTTACTGTTCCACTTGTTTGTAAAAGAAATACATGATATTTTATTCTGGCAGTTTGTATTCCTGGCTTGTCTGAATAATTCTTCACAAAGAAGAATGTATGGCAAGTTTGTAAATAGAATATTTATTCAAGAATAAGTATTTTTTTCGGTCCCTTAAGCAACTTTTTAATGGAAACATGGAACTAAATCTTGCTTTTAAAAGCTTGGGTTGTAGAAAATCCTGGGAATGTTTCAATGGAAATGGCAAAATATTTTTTCATGTGCTAAGATTCTACTTGAAGGGGAGACAAACTCTATCTACATTTATAGAGGCTGTCCTAAGAAATGGGAAATCTTACTGTGTGCAGTGTATCACAGGACATACTTTTCCAGAAGGAGATGTTTCAGAAGATGGAATATCTATGAGGTACATGTACGAGGTCCTGAAGCTTGAAATTCCCGTGTTGCACAACTTGGAAAGGATGAATTTTATGGTGAGATAACAAGTGGAGAAGTGTGTGCCTATTTTATCTATGCACCGTGTAAACTATGAATTTTTATAAGTGAGTATCAATATTCATCAGCTGGTTTAAGTCTGCTGTATTCACGTGCAATAAAATATATTCTCGTCTATATAGGGCTAAAATTAGCACTGCCTGTTTTCCTGGAAGATAGTCCACAATATGTAATAAATTATTTTTTGTGCATCTTTTAATTGATACTTTAATATACATGAGGATTGTTTATTTTGAAAGGAATGCAGAGTGGCATCCCTGGGTGCACTGTTCTGAGTCTGTGTGTCAGGGTAGGTTTTCAGTGCTCTGGTGCAGCAGTTTGTAACCAAGCTGTGCTGTGCTGAGCTGCAGACGATTCCTGTCTCTGTCTCTGCTTTTGCCATATGTTTGCTTTTCTCTCCAAGGCTATATCCATCAGAGGTGCTGACAAACAACACTAACAATGTATATCAGAAAGGCCTTGGTTTTGGTTTTGATATGAAGCTTGGAGTAACCATGTCATGGGAGGCATGGGAGATGTTTGAGGTTGCCTTTAGAGCTGAATGGATACATCCAGGGATGAAGAATATGAGATCTGCCCTAGCTCTCTTTCAGGACATTNTTTTTTTTTTTTTTTTGACTGTGTGTGCCAGTGAATGGGAGTAAATTCCAGGGGTTTTTTTCATCACTGCAGTTTCTAGATTGCAGAAAAATATATCAAGGTATTTGAATAGCAAATGATGTAGTGATAGGAAGCCCCATATCATCATTCCTCAGCACAAGTTAGCAAGGGGACATTCAGATTAATGGCTTGTGCAGACTCCATAGCATTGTGAAGTGCTAACAACTTCAAGTCGCATTTTTCTAGCTAGAAACTGTAACAACCCAAAAGAGATGTAAATACTTCTTGAAATAACTTTTTTAATGTCTTTTTCTTTAAAAGTACAGTATTCTTTAAAGACAATAATTATAAAAACTTGTGTTTCTCTTGACTTTCATCCTTACAAGTGAGAGCCCCAATGTGATCTAAAAGCAGGCTTATGCACTAGGAATTTATTATAGACCTGCCTGTTCAGCTGTTTTAAAAAGAGAAAAATCTGAACTTTGAACTTACTGCTACATATATTTTATTTGGTTTTGGGTTTATGTTGTTTTATTTGTTTTCCAATAAATAATGGGGGTTGTGGCTGTTTATTCATGGTATCAACGTTGTATATATTAAGTTTTTGATTTATGTATTTTAAATACTACTTTGTAAAAGGTAGATTTTAAAGCTAGACTTTTTATTTCTTTCTTCATAAGCATGGGTGCTTCATTTGCATGACTGTTGTGGTAAGAAATATATAATTACATTTGGCTTGTCATATTTGGAACCTGCATCTCTTGATGTCGCTGTTCAAGAGAAAGAAACTATTCAGGGCATGAATAATAAAATATGTGCATTTTCTTGCATCACTTTTACCTGCTTTAGTATAATATACATTTACTTAGCTTCCCATTTTCCATTAATTTTGATTTTGAAATCTCATGCTTGTGTCTCATGCCTGTACATACAAAAACTCCATATAACTAAGATTATTCACTCTGAAAATTTTTACCATGGTTTAGACAAAGGGGGCAATTGCTCTCACAGACTTGTGCAGGCTCCCTGGCAGAGACTTGTGATTTTGGCTCTGCTCTGGGCAGACAATTTCTCTTCCACACAGGTGGTATTTTTGCAAAAAGTGTGATAATTTCTGACAGGCCAACAGGCAAACAGAAAGTGAT
Organism: Pachycephala philippinensis; assembly: GCA_013397055.1. Classification (NCBI taxonomy): domain Eukaryota; kingdom Metazoa; phylum Chordata; class Aves; order Passeriformes; genus Pachycephala; species Pachycephala philippinensis. The sequence continues at coordinate 147,324 of VWZT01008124.1, read as the reverse complement.
GTATCCACCCTGGTATCCAGCCATTCTGATTGCATAAATGTATCTAACAAAAGAAATGGGAATGAGAAGCAGATTTGGATCCTGAAGCTGCTGGCTCTGGTATTTTGTTATGAGGCTGATAGTATGTTGCTTCAATCTACCATCTATCTCAAATTAATAGGATGAGTTATGTTGCATCTGACAGAGTAATACATATGAATTCTTGTAGAAGAAGTTACAAATTTTGCTTTAATGTGATGAATATTGTCAGCTAATGATTTTTTTCGTCTCTGACATCTATATGGTGAGAGAAGTACGATTTCCCTCTCACTGAATTTCATGACTACTTCTAACATAAGTGGTAAACCTTTAAAGTGATGCGAACAGATTTAGTAATACAGCTTCCACTTAACACTAATAGGACTTTTAAGGCTAATTTCCTGTGCATCAACTGGAAAATATGCCACTTAATATAATCTAAACATGTATTTATAGCTTAATTATTCTCTACCATTAGACAAAATGGTAAAACCATTACATAGTTCCATAACTTATTTTAATGATATCCTGTACTATGCCCTGGTTGGAAAAAACACTTTCAAAATGTTTTGATTTTGAATCTCTGCAGCTAAGATAAATCTGACTGTCATGTGTGTACATAGTTTGTAAAGAAACCCCAAAACCTCAAAGTGCAATGAAAACTTACCTGTCAAGCTGGAGAATTTCATTTTGAAAATTGCAATGGCAAACAAAATGAGAAACACTTCTGAAGAATATAGTGAATTTGAACTTTCTGGAATCATACGGGAATAAACAACTGTAATTTTCTTAATGTGAGTAGAAGAAGAGAACAGACTTTCTCTCTGAAACAACAGAACATGTCTGCTGCTTAGAAAAATCTACCCAATTGAAGAAAATACGCTATCCCTACTTTTAACAGTGTTCAGAGGGTCTATCCTGAGGGATCATTTCACAGGGTTTGAAATGTCAAAAGTATAAACTTTGACAGTTGCAGTAAAAAACTGGACAGTTGAAAAAAAAAATTAATTTTTTTTATTCTCTCTTTCCCAGGAGTTGTTGGATCGACCAAAGTGAATTTGAAAGGAAATGGCAAACTTCCTTGAACTGGCCTTCAAAATGAAAAAAAGGTAAAATGTTAACCTTCTGGGAGTATGTAAGATTGTAAAGTCCTGCAAATTACTTAGGAAAAGCAGCATGCAAGAATTCCCAGTTATTGCACAGTGGTTATACTTGCTATAATATTGACTTTTAGAATTTGGTCACACCGGCATAGAAAAAAATCTGGATATTTCTTCAAGACTCAGGTAAAAAATGATCTTCCAAATGGCATATGGCATGACTACTGGTGTTAAGAGTACCTGGTAAACTTGGTGTCCCTCTAGTACACAGACTAGAAGAACATTCAAAGTAAAATAAAAAGGAAAGGACAATTAAAAACACACATGATAAGAGTGGCAGATCCACTACCATTCAGTGAATAAAATTCACAGAGTTGATTAAACTACTTTTTTTCTGTGCTTAAACATATTGTACTATAGCTACTTATTATTTTAGCAAGAAAGGAGATTAATAAGATGAGTGATTGTTCTTAGTATTTTTAATAAGGATAAAACTGCAGCAGTAACTTCAATGATAAGTTGACCCTGCTTAAAGTAATTGCAGTGTGGTAAAGGGGAAAAAAGTATCAAGCACTTTTAGTGTCAGGTGCCAGTGCTTAAGAATAAGAGCCTGGTGGTCATCTTGTTTAAGTTTTTATGCCTTCATTTATGCTTGCTGAGTATTTGGCCTTTAAAGGTAATGCTTTGATTTCAAGTTTGATCAAATACCTTTTAAATCTGGGATTAGTTACTTTTGTAAAGCAATTCAGACTTATCTGAAATTAGATTATTAATTGTAGACACTTCAGTGGTCTGATAGGAGAGTGTAACTTACATCATGTAAATGGTCACACAATTTTTAATGCAGAAGCATACGTTTTTAAAAAAAAATAGCTCTGTGCTTCAAGGCTACAAGGAAGTTAATTAGCCCATTTTCTAGTGAATAAGTCTGAATAAGAGTTTTCTATGTCATAAATCAGGAAGGGTTATGGAACTTCTTTGTGGTTTAGCACAGAAGTGGCAGAAGTTAACACAGGGAAGATCAACGTGGCATACACATCCTTCCTTTCTGTTATTCGAGGATGTGAATTAATGGCATTTACTATGATCAGTAGCTGTGGGCTAACGCTAAGCTTTACATAATCAGCTTGGATTTTTTACCAAGACTTGCAGACTGAGAAACTTGTTTGTATTGGCACAGTTTTTCTCTGTGAACAGGTTATCACAGCAGTTTAGACAAAGATCTCCTTACCCCTGTAGTCTGTCTCTGTGGTGAACTTGCCCAAGCTGATGCATTAGGTGAGATAATTTTTGTCTCAATCACAGATATTTTCAAATGCATTTTTTAGCTTTCATTTTTAATGCATGGATTTGAAAGTTCCAAAAGAACGTTTTTTTATTAATGTTCCCTGTCCTTAAGGAATCTCCTACCCCTTACAAATCAGCTCCACCTAGGAGAACGAGATTCAGCATGAGAATGACCTGTACCTAAATGTTGTCAGTATGGCACAGACTGCTTGGTCCTTTATATCCTATGGCAACCTTCATTATTGAAAACCATATTGTTTTAGTGGGTTTTTTTATATACCATCACTTCTAAGCTCTAACAGAAAATGTCACTGAAACCAGCTCTTACTTGTTTTGGTTCAGTTGACCTATTTCAACCCGATCATGCATTTCAGTTTTCTGCCTTATTACTTCGGCAGTGAGAGATTTACACGTATCATCACATCTCAGAACTAATTTTGCAATGCAAAAATGTAAACATGAGAGTTCTCAAAACCTGGATTTGGTGTCCATGAGAAACCAACGCGTAGATTATTAACGTGATGTAATAAACATTGCTATCAGAAGTGAATATCGCTTCCCTTAAGATTTGCAGGTGCAAATTCAGATTTTAATTCAGCGCTCCTGGATTAAAAATGTTTCCTGCTACTACTCCTTAAGACCTGAGAGCGTTTAGGATGCTAAAGAAAAAAGTTTAAAACAGCTTTCGAGTCTGATGGCTGGATATTTTCTAAGACACATATCCTAGTTAAGAAAGACATTTTGAGTTACAGTATCTTCCTTCTTTTTTTATTCTAAACCTAATTGTATCCGAGGGACACTGTGGTTTGTGCAGCTTGATGTATCTTCTTCAAGCTTAATGAAAACACATCTGATGATATAATGAGGAAACGATATGCCACAAAAAGAGACCTAAAGGATTTCCTCAAGGATATGGGTAGAAGGATTGAGAAGTCCTTCACAGTTAGTTCACCAACTGAAGGCAGATTTAAAAGTTTGCCTTGTTGCTTAAAATTTAGCTCATATTAGCTTTCTCTGAAGTGGGCAAAAAGTCTATTACAGCTATGAGTAATTGGAGTGCCATCTGCTTGAGGGACATAAACTTACAATACAGCATAGACAGCTAATGTGGATTAAAATACTGTCAAAGTTTTATGCCAACAAAAGTGGTTGAGACTGTTTTTTTTCTGGCAGAACCCTGGCTCTTGGTAATTTATCCTAATTTTCTATTTATACAAGAGCTGTAAGCTTAAGCATACAAGATTAATGAAGGTTGATTTGACTGCCCTCTTTGCTTCCTGTGCCTTCTACAGCATTATAAAGGTGGCAGATTGCTAATCAAGAGTCCTTGACACTTTGTCCAAACTCAGGAGTGAATTTCTCAGAAGTGATAATTACCTGTAATTCCAGTCATGATCTTTTTGACTATGAGTCACAGTTAAGCTATTTGTCTTTTCCACACATCTTCCTAACAAAATGAGACCATGCTTATAAACAACATTTCATTATTCAGAGTACTCTTCCCTGCTTTCATAGTTTAATCTCTGACACTGCATCAGTCGATGTCATGAAACTATAGATGGCAATAATTCACAATTACACTTATCTTATGTAATAAATAGGACACTAGCCTCTTTTCTTCATCTTTTAAGGATATTTTCATGTGCGACACTGAAGGATTATATTGCAGTACCCTGTGTACTGTATACAGTGTATTGTATATTGCACTTGCAGCTCAAGCTTATAGATCCAAATCATATCCACTGAACATATTTTCACCTGAGCTTTACAAGGGTCTTACAATACTAGAAGATCATGTCTCTTAAATGCCAACTATTCTGAACTAGCATAATGCTGCTGTTTTATAAACTCCAGTATTTAAGCAACCCACTAACTGGATAAGCAGTTACAACCTCTGTCATTATCTATGATGTCCTAGACACCTGCCAAAAATTCAATAAAAGATCAGGACTGATAGAAGACACTCAGAACCTAAGGACAAATAGGCAGAGGTTACAGGGAACAGTGGTAAAAAGAGATTGATATATAGTGAGAAGATTTGTCTCCATAAATATAGACATTCAAATTGCCATAGATGGGGTAGGATACAAAAAGAAAATTACCATGCAGTTTCTTTATTTCAAAGCTCAATATCCCTATAGTGGCTGCAATAGTATTTCAGGGTTTTTTTCACAAAAGACATTTGCTATTACTTTTATCTCTCCTTGCTTCCCTGGTCTTTCCTGCCTAGCTTGCCAGCTGCCCTGGTACCTAAGACACTGATTACACAGGTGCTATGAAAAGAGCTACTGTTTCTATTTAGAGTTTAGAAACCATTTTGACAGAAGGAATTAAAAAATAAAATGAGTGAGTCAATAACAATTACATAGTGTTTATTGCATTAAAAACTGTTAAAGCCAGGATGAAATAGTTTGACACTATTTCTGCTTGATCTCCTTTGCTAATCTGTAATGACTTCAGGTTGGTTACTTTAAGGCCATGCATTTGCTTCTCCCTGGTGATCTCTGCTTGCAAGGATTATTGTGACTCTTATTTCACAACAGAAGAAACTTTCTTCTCCTCCTTTATGCAGCATATCCTACTAAAGACACTGATTCATGTTTGCTGCTATTACAAAACATACAATAATGATAATAAATGGGGCCAGACAACTGCTCCAAAGAATTCTTTAAGATGCAATGATCATAAAGGTCAGACTTTGGGATGATTGTAAGGACACTGAATTGGCCAGTTCCTCTCCAGGTTTCTTTGTCCCTGACAGTTTTTCACCTCCTTCCAAGACATTTCCATTTCACTGCAGCAGATTTAGGTCTTCTGCCCTTTAGTCGGTGCTCTGGGTTAGCATACAGCAGCAGCCTGACTTCCTTCTCCTTGCACAACACAAGTAGCAATAGTTTATTTTTTTGTCTGAGGACGATGGGTAACTTCTAAACCTCAGGGTTAGATTACATATAGCTGAATGAATTAATATAAATTGATTTTTAAAAGCCAAATAAATATATGTCCATGCACTTCCATATGTGTTCTCACCAAAAAATTGCTATAGACAGCTGTACACACACAGACATTCTAATTAAAATGATGAATATAAAATTAAATTTGAAAACCTGTTCAGCCAGTATAATCAACATCCTTTGTTAGTATAAGAATGAAGAAGAAATATCCTAATTTTGTTGATTGATTGACTACTAAAATTCTTTTGCAAAGACATTGTTTCCTAGATGCCTTTCATGCCTGGTCCCTTCTTAACTTCAGTTCATGCCTTCCTGCTGTAGATCCTGCATCATTTCACTGAATAACCAATGGGTACCAACCTTTGTCAGGACTGGTTTTTCTGTATGTTTCAAAGCCACAAAAACTGCAGTCTTTTTCTGTTAATCTCAAATTTATCATGTAGAAATGAACTTCATTTTCTGAATCAATGTCCTTGGTATTAACATCTGATTTTTACAGTTTCTTCCATGTTGCAAAACATATGTCATGTAAGTCTACGTATATGTATTAGGCTTGGTGAAACAGTTAAGAATAGCTTCAATATATTTTGTTTCCTTCCCTTATCTACCGGTTAATGTTCCTGTTGAATTCGATAAGCGTCAGCATTTAAGTACCCCAGTGCTGAAGTACCACAAGAGAACGGGTAACATTTTTGGAGCACCTCAGAGCACCATCTTGTTTTGGTTTGTTGGGGGATTTATTTATTTATTTATTTATTGTGTTTTAAATTTATAGAGTCTTTTACATGAAAAATGAAGATTCTAGCATTATATTTTTACTGAAGATACAGTCAAATCTTCTCTTAATATCAGGCATAAATTACAATTTTCCTTGTAAGTAAGTAATATTTACAAAGTTAAACACTTGATCCGTTTCCAAATTATATCCTTCTTTTGCTTTTCTTTATTACTCTATATGGCAGATTCCATTACATGTCTCTTCCTATTAGTGTTTCATAGTCTTCATGTTTAATCTTTATCTTTTTACTCTGCTTTTCATAATTTTTCCTGCTCTTATAATTTAATTCACTCTTCCATTCTTCATTTGCTTTCATACATTTCTATTTTGTTTTCTATTTTTTAGCTTATTTAACACCTCTTTTGTTGTCTTCATCTCATTTTCTATCTTGCCATTGTCAATCAATTTAAACACATCTTAATTTTCTATCAGTTACGCATTGTGTACCAGGAACACAATTCTGATTTCTTTGGCTATTCTGTGAAGTTCTGTGACATTTTTGGGAGGTGGGGGAGCAGTTCTCCAATAAGAACTGATATTTCAGCAATAAGTGCTGATATTTCAATGTTAGTTTAACATATGAGAATCAGTGGATTGATTTTATCCAGTCTTTTCTATGTGTGGATCCAAGTTAATGTTACTGCTACCAATTTATTTTCAGATTCAGGAACATATTGAACATGGTCAGGAAAATACATTCTTCCACAATCACAAACAGTAGGTGCTTGATAAAGAATATTGATGTCATCACTATGTATTCCCATACAACAACCTACAGAAAAGACTGAAAGCCACAGGGAAGCAGCAGGGAAGGCAGGCGTTCATTCTTTTCCAGAAGCCCTTCAAAAGCAGGCATTATTACATAAACATCACAGGGTTTTTAGGGTGCTGGTCCATACCTCAGCTACAAAAAGAAAACAAAATACCAGACATGCTTCCCCCCAAAACCTCCATTTGTTCCATTTCTGTCTGAGTTTAGAAAGTTATTTTCTGTCTGCAGATCTGCTGATCATTTTATCACTGAATGTTAGTGACTACAGAGCTCTTTTGTGATAATTCACCTTTCAAAATTCGTGTAGATAGAACAAAGGGTAAATAGGGGTATAAGCCAATTTCTCTTTTTATTCAGTTAAGTAAAAATATGCTTTGAAAAACTTACTGTATAATGCTCACCTTTGTTTATCTTACTCAATTACTTCTCAGTCACCACTGAAAAGCACCACCATCATTTGAATTTTCTGTATCAGAACCTGATCTTATAACTTTTCAAGGAGACAAAGGCAATTTTTCTAACTTAGTCTTGAATTTTGAATTTGAATTGCAGCAAGATAACTTACTTTTTTCCTTGCAATGTAAAAGGACTTTTTTAAATTAAGAAAATAATACCTCATTTATAACTTTTTAAATGTAAGACACCTATAAATATGTGGCAAGTGACACCAAAAAAGTCCTTGAGGAACATATATTAAATTAGACTTATTGTACTAGAATGCCTTTGTTCTTGTTTAGCTTTGTACAACCTGCAGCTACTAAGATTTCCTTTACAATGAACTTTGGGTTTCTCCAAAGGTCAAGAATAATCTTCCTTTTCAATGGAAGAAAAAAGAATAACATTTCATTGTCTGTAAGTTAAAAATTCTCTTCCTTACTTTTACTTTTTATAAAAAGTGTTGACATAATATTCGTATGAGCACTTGGAATCTGAAATCACCACTAAGGTTTCTTGCCCTTGACTTGTTTTTAGCAGAAGTGTATGGTATTCTTTTTATTTTCTTTTTTCCATATACAATGACAGTTAAGCTGTATCAGGATGAAGGTACAGAAGCAGGAAAACTTCAATTTTTTAGGCTTGTTTTTCATTCAGTAACAAGCACAATATCTGATGAATAGGGGAATGATCTGACACTGACCTGGCATCTAAATCTTCCAATCATACAATATTACAAACAATGTATACAAAAACAGCAAAGTCCGTCATCTATATGAAATAGTTAATTTGTATTGAAATTAATAACTTGCCATCTAAAATAATTTTTTTTTTAAAAATAGTCAGACAGGAATAAACATTTTGAGATTGACTTTAATTTAATGGTTAGGCTGATCATGAATGTGAGGAGCCCAGATTCATGGTTACCTGAACAGAAAGGATGGGGATTTTAACATATCTTGGATGTGAACAGTGAAAGAAGAGAGATGCAATAGTTTCAATTTTTTCATATTTTAACAAAGAAAATTGAGATTAGACATAAGAAAAAATACTTCACAATGAGAGTGGTTAAACACTGGGATAACTTGCTCGAAGAGGTTGTGGAATCTGCACACTACATGTTTTCAAAACGTCACTGCCTCAAGTCCTGAACAACCTTTGACATTAGTTCTACTAAGCAGAAGCTTGGACTAGATGGTTGGGAACTTGAGGGGTCCCCACCAGCCTAAACTATTATATGAATCATGCACTAACATTCAGAGCCCATAAACAGATTATAGGAAATCAAAATTCAAGTTAATATTCTTTCCAAGTTAAAGTAGAGATCCCATATCCCATTGAATGCTGAGTCCACAATATCCTCAAGGACAATGTCTTCATTTCTTGACCCTACATTACCAAAGTTATTATTAGTTGAATAACTGGAGCAGAAATTTTGTTGGGAACGTCTGTTAGTTAGGTCCTGTCTGCAGATTTCTTCTTGAGATACTTCATTTTCTTGCACTGTCTATCAAGTCAGAGCACCTAAGCTGATGCAAGAAACACTACCCTGAGTCCAACCCCTGCTGGCAACTGGTAGCCCCACGAAATTCCTTGGGAGCATCTAGTGGTACACCAGGTTCTCATTTCTCAGAAATTCTCTCAATTTTTCTGTTTATTTTCACTTGCAGCTCTGTGTCAGGGGAGATATAAAAAAAGCCTGAAACACTATTAATTTTCCATTTGTGGTCCTGGTGAGTTTGTTCCACTGTTACTTGGAAAGAATGAGAACTGGTGTGCATTTGCACCATTAGAAACAATTATTTCATTCTGTGTGATGTATGTGGCTGTGATATTGAGGGCAGCATCATGCTTTTTATCTTCTAGAATTGAGGTTGCTTGAAGAATCAGAGGTGAAATTCCAGGTTGCTTTTTGTTAATATGCAGGACTACTGCATTTACTTTCACTCTGAAGTAAGTGGGCGCAAAGTAGGTAGAGGTGAATGCACCTTTCCAGATGGTGTAAAGAGGCAGAATAACTTTGCCTGGACTCCTGGACGTCTGGAGCTAGCCCTGCTCTACTCTGGAAGTGCCCTACTTCATATACTCCATGTTTTATCAGGTCTCGTTAACACAAGCACAGGTCACCCGAATTCTCTCTCAGTTTCAGGGCCAGAGCTGACTTGCAGCTGCCCAGGTCCACCAGTGTGCACAACACCTCTGTCCCCCAGTAGGGCAGGTGTGTGGAGTGCCAAAGCACAGGCAGCAGACTTTCCCTAGAAAGAATGTCTGTCTTCCCAGAGTTGAGGTCAAGGTCTCAGTACCCAAGAGTGGATCTTTCCTGTAGAAGTAAATCATTCATTACCAATAGAATATGCTGGGTGCAGTCTAGGTGGCCACAGTGATCAGGCACATCAAACCATGCGTTGTATCAGTGCCACCCTTGTTAGTACAGGTACAGGTATTATTGGGAGAGCTACAAGGATGTGTGAGAAAAGTCAGTCTAGTCCAAAGGTGCAGATATAGAAATTCAGATAATTTATCATTCTTCTGTCTTGTGAAACTGCCCTCTCCTCAAGCTGTTGGCTGCAGAGTCAGCAGGTGGGGAGAAGAAATGGACTGCCTGCTTTTCTCTAGGTTGATTTATGTCGGTTCACTGTAAACAAGACAGTATATATAATAGATGTGGGCTTTAATTAGGCTGTTGTTAAATACATAATTACAGCTACCAAGATTCCTTTTATCTCTGAACACATAAATGATTTCAGGTTTATTGGTGAAACTTTGTAAGGGAGTCAGTTGGTTTCCAAAATCTGCATTTATGTGTTTGTTTTTTTCATAATCAAGAATGCTTTTAATGCATTCTATAAAAGTTTGCGTATTACAAAGATCTGGAGAATACAGGCGAGGATTTTTTTTCCTTTTTAGGCTTTTAAAAGTAATTAATAATTTCTGAGAAGCAATTAAAAAAACCAAAATTTTCTCTGTCTTTCATATGTAAAGTGATGTAGGCTTTTTTTTTTTCATACTCCATGCAACCATGTAGTTGACTTGCTTTTGATAAGCAAAACAAAAATATTGCCTGTGTCTGTGATCTGTTAGCAAACTGCGTGTCTTTGTTGTGTGGAATTCAAATGGCTTTATATTCCTGTTAGTCTTTGAACTCATGCTTCACCTTCAGCTGTTACCCGGATTTTGTAGCCAAAAGAGATGTTTTGCACATAAGGAAGGTGATGAAAAAATATTTGCTGTAAGCCAAAAAGAAAATTGCCTTGTTCTACATGAAACAACTAGGTAAATGAGCTTTTCCTCTTAACTCTTATTTCTTACCTGTTTTTTTGCCTTTTTTCTTCCCTTCCAAATCATCATACAAAAGCTGGTGCAGAAAATGAGAGCAGAGCTAAAGATCATGACAGATTTTGTAGATAGCCCTTGTACAGCTATGAGGAGAGGAATACAGCTCAGGAAGACTTCTGTCTTTCTCTCCAACACACGGAGCTCAGGCTTGCTCTGTTTACAGCTGCCTTTGTCTCTCAGAGGCACACAGCCTGAAAAGCCTCCAGTGCTCTGCTTCTGTAGCATCGAGGTTATACCTGAGTGTACTTCATGAATTTGACTCTGTCACTTAACGAGAGAGGACAGTGCCAAAACAAGCAGTGAATTTCTAAGTTGTGAGATCCACAACAAATGTAGCCAGTGTTTTGTTAGTCAGCAACCAGGGTTTGTCTCTGTCTTTATGCACAGCTGCCCTGAGCTGCAGAAGCATCTGAAGGAGGACTAGTGAATCCTACAGCACTGAAGCTGACCTCATGTGACCACCCATGTCTCTGCATCATATTTTTCAATACTTTCATGGGCTCAAGATAACTAATTTGCAGGGAATATGACTAGCTTGGGCCTTTGGATGTGTCTGGATAAATTCTGCACGATGGAGAAGAGATGAACCTTTTCCTGTACGTGACGAGGCCTGGAAACAGAGCAGTACCTTTGTTGCACACCTGCCCTAGGAAGCCCAGACGACCTGGACTGGCTCTGCACAGAGCCAGCTCTGAGTCTTCCTATCCAGGGCATGATTAATCCACCTGGATTTGATTATAAATAGTTAATCCCCTAGGATAAACCACAGATGATGTGGACTGACTAAGCCCCTGCTGCATAAGAAATATCATTATTCATTGACTCTAATAGCAGCTCATATGATCCAAAATAGAATAGTCTGTTTTGCCAAGAAAATAAACAACTAAAAAAAAAAAATAAAATGGAATTGGGTTTTTATCTCGACCATAGATTACATCTAGAAGGATTTTTAAAAGTGGATTTTAAAAGATTAATTTAAAATAATCCCTACAGTTTGATGGGATTTAAAATTGTATTAATTTATTTCAAAAATGTATTTGAAGTCCTTTTAAAAAGTAATTTTCTTTCTTTTTCTGTTGCATAAAAACTTACCTTCCAATTTGTATCATACCATTGACCTAATGTTAGTTGTTTAACTTTCACTTTAGTTAATATTGATTCATAATGCTGTGCCATTAACTTCAGTCCTATATCTAAACATACATAGATTATGAGAAAAATCTGAAAATACCAGATTTTTGACCTGAACCTTAGTGTTTTCTGTCTGATGGAGTTAGAAACCCATTCCCTTAATACTACTTTTATATCACTTTTTACACAGACAGAACTCAACAAGCAATACTTTTAAATAAGTAAAACACTAGGGGAAAGCACATTTCTATTGTATCAGTATTTCTTTTGTTACTCGAGGAAAGCTAGTTTCCAGTCCTGGAAATAAGATCATGGAGGGAGAAAATTACAGCTAATTATGCTTACAACCCATCCATGCCCTATTGATTTTGTGTGATGGTGGGAGCCCTCTGCCTGGACACTGGATTGCACCTCCTGTGCTGCAGGGAAGAGCTGAGGAGGTGCAGCACTCCTGGCTCTGGGGCATGGGTCAGTATTTTGCCAGTACAAGACTTGTATGGTTGGCAAATTTGACTTGGTTTTCAGCTATCATACTTGAACTTTATACACTTAGTACTATTTATCATGCAGTCTGTCATTATTGGCATCTTGCTGCCACCTGCTAAAGATCTTAAGTCACTGCTGATGTTTCTTTGGTTCTCTGTGCTTTCATAAGGCTTCCTTTCATTCTTTTTTTTCCACCCGTCTCAATTGCTTTAGAATATTTAATTGCTCTTAATTTTAATGTTTTTCTTCTTTTCAATTCATGATGAATGCTTATTGTATTTCTAATAGCTGTTCATTACTGTATACTGAACCAGAAGAGCTTGGACTACACTTCATGGTGGGGGAACTATGATTGATTAGATCAGGCCTCCAAATATCCCAAAGTAAGTAGCTTGTACTGAGATTCACATCCATTTTTCTATTTACATTTTCCCACTGATTTTGCCCCCAGCCTTTCCTAGTCTTGAGGAAGCAAATATTTTTACATAACTATATGAAAGTGTTGCCTGTTCCTCTGGATTACAATCAACTCGGGATTGCTGGTATCCTAGCAAACATTCACCCTTGAATTAGAAGGGGAGTGATACAGAAATATCCCATGCTGTTGGACATTATCTCATAGGAGCTCTAACAATGTTTTATTTTGGCTTCTGTGAGATGCCCACTAATATCTTGTAGGTCTCACCACATTTGAAACTTTCCACTGGCTTTGTGTGCCTTTGAGTTAAGCCTTTCTCTCCAGACTGAATCTGTTAATTCAGAGAGACACAGCCATGACAGTTTTCCTCCTGCTGGTTCCTGGTTAGCATGCTGCTCATGGAGGTTAGAGATTGCGATTAAGCAGTTTAGATTTCTTAGGATCTGCAGATAACTGATGTCCTTCTCTCTCCTCCCTTTCCCCTGCAGCATGTAGGTGTCCATCCCCCTTGCCCACTCTCCATCCAGTGATTTTAGCCATCACACTGCTAGGCCTATGGACTTTATGTGGCATTGTACCAAGGAGAATTTTTAGCACTGCTCAAGGTAGTGTCTCATCACTAAGTCATGTAACCAGCTTGCTTTCCGAAATTACTTCATTCTTTGAAGGGCTTGAGTTAATGCTTCTCTGTTGTGCTAGACTACAGAGCACCCTTCTGTGCTCTACGTACAACAAATGTCTGCTAGAAGCATTATGATTTTGGTCAATTATGACCTAATTGCACTTATGGACTAAATCTTCTCTTTGTCGCTCTCGTTTATTCAGGGGAGAGCTCATCGGGGTGGGGAGGAGTGTTTAGTAGGTAAGTACACTTTGGCCTTACACTCTCCCTTCAGAAATAACATTTAACTCAGGCACTTGCCTCATACAATGTAACGTAGTCTTTGTGTAAACAGCTCTGCGTCAGACCTTGCTGCCTCTGGTGCACCATATTTAGAGATTTTCAGAACAAGTGCCCATATTTGAACTTCAGAAGTCGTCTGGGAACACAGGTAATCTGCAGCCCAAAGCTATTAGTTTATTAGCAATGTTATTTCAATTTCAATTAAAACAATTAGAGCAAAATAAAATGAAAGTAACTAAATAAAGAAGTAGATACCCAAAGGACATGCAAGCAGTAAAGAATTGATTGCTTATGAGAGATTGAATATTTTGCGTCTAATCCTCCTAAAACTTTGGGTGACTTGGCACAGTTTGTCTGAAAGATTAGGGTTTTTTATGTGTGCTCCTGAAGCTTACATTACTGCAAGTTTCAGTGTGGGTCAGCAGAGGTTTTTAGGATTTTATAGGGATACCCATAATATAAAATGTTAATACTATTACAGTATATTCCAAACCAACATGTAAGAATGTGTTTGCCAATTGCTTAGTGGTTTTAGTAGGAGATTTTTTACAACCTATTCTCAACTTTCTCTCAATTCCTATATTATAAGCAATTTAGTTATGTATTTTCTTATGAAAACACTAACTGAATTGTCAAACTTTTTTATTTTAATTTAAATATTACTATGGGTGCTTAATGACAGAGGAGTTTCATTAATCAGTGTTAATGATTTATGACCCCGCACTCTGAGTTTCTTGTGTCTTTTGTTTCAGATTAAATCAAGCACACACAAGAAAGCTATTTCACAAGAAAACTAAATGTCCTTACAGCAGTGTTTAATTCTTTCCTGATATATGAAATGAGAAATCATGAGTATGATAGATACATTATACCATGATGAGGGTAGTTTCTTGAGAAATTTTGCCAAAGCAGTTAATTTTAGGTTTACTTGATGAATATGTATACAAATCATATTGCAATATAAACAAGAGTTAATGTCAAGACAATTTGCCTTGAAACTGCTTTTCACTTACAGACTGCAATTCTGAATGCATGGAAACCATGAGAAATAATACAAAAACGGGTCTGTTCATGAGGGGGAGTAAATTATTTAATATGCACCATTCAATGAAGAGCAGTTCATTATCATCAGTAATTAAAGAATCTCTTTCATTAGCAGGTGTAAATAAATATATATATGTATAAATAACAGAGTTATATGAATCATATCTAAGAGCAATTCTTCCTTAACTGTATAAGTCAAAGGTCCAGAGCCCTCTTTACAGTTAGTTTTAATAATATCATTATTGCAAAACAGACGATTGAAGTCAGTAACTCTCTTATTAAACTCTGAGAGATTCAAACTGCAGCAAATCATAAACCAATCTTCATTTGGTTTGAATTATTCAAAAGGAAATGAGACCCAGTAGAGTGCTCTTGTCTTCTGAGTCTGGAATAGAGGCAGTGAAAAAGCACTGTTTAGTTCAAACTGGTATTGAAACTGATTTACACTATCAAATAAAGTGTGCTTCACATTTCTTGTTGCATAGATATTAATGTATATCATGAACTCAGCTCAGTTTATATCTGCACGGATTAATTCCAACAAAAGAGGCATTTCTGTAAAGCTGTCAGGAAAACAGACCTGTTACCACATCAAAATACATGCAGCACTCTGAACGCTTTCTTTTAATGAATTTATTTTGCTGTGCTTATCCCAGCCTGTGAAGCAGAGGACAGTGATTTATAACTTGCAGAGCCATAGGCCTGATAGGATGATGAAAGACCATTTCTTCTCATTATGCCAGCAGAGCTTCTTTTCATCTCTTCTCTTATTCTCTGTTCATTGTTTGCCCTTGGCATCATCAGTCACCAGGCAATACAGTTTACAAACATTGTTTTGGCTGGCAGAAAATAAATCGGTCAGCCAATGATGTGAAATCTATCAAATTCCTACAAAGCTGCTTCTTGAAACCCCTATTCGAGCTGATCCATAGTCTAGGTAACATTTTAGTTTTAAGAAATAGATTTTTCCCTCCTCACTCATTACTCAGAGCAAGATGCATTTCCTTTAATCTTTCAGCAGTCAAAGGCTGACTAACTTCCAAGAGCCGTAGAGACTAAGTCATTTATCTCTGAACCTTTTTTGCTTTTGTTACAAAACCCACATGGACAACTTTATGGAGGCATCGTTGAGCAGTATTTGTCATTGAGGGTAACCAAATATGAGTAACAGCCAACATGGTGAAAGTAGCTGGACTTCATTGTTGAAAGGAAAACATATAAACCAGAAAGGTGACAGGAACAGGTCTAAAACCAGAAACAAACAATGTGTTGTGTTTATCCACTTGGCAATATCCACATGAAGTCATTTAAACTATAAAGCTCTCTTTGTTTGAATGGTTCGGTATAATCCACAAGTAAATCAGTTGTCTGCAAATGACTGAAGCTGCTGAATGGGAAATTAGGTGCTTGTATATTTTATCTTAAAAAAATAAATATATCTGGATTACAAATCTGAACAAAAGTAGACACACTGGTATGGCTTTCCTTAAATAATTGAGCTATCTGGCAGAGCTGTTGTGACCATAATGTGACTAGATACACAATAGAATGGAGATGTACAGAAGAAGATTTGCAGAGCATGAAGGCTGAAAGGGAAGTGGTGTTTTTAGTGCTATACATATTTTAGGCTCTTGGGACAAAGTCTTGAAAAATATCCCGTAACTATCATTATTGCCAACTAGGGCATCACAGACTGAGTAACAAAAAAATAATTTACTCTGCTATTCCACTACATCTGTGTTTTGATATGTGTTCGAATGATTTGAAGTATGATGGGGCTTATTTTATGATAGCCAACATGAGATGATGAACCTGAAGTTACTGCTAGATCTGAGTTTGGAGGTAAGTATGAAAGGAAAATATTTTTTCAGTGTTCTGACCTTTTCTACGCTCCTGTTAACTGAATTTACTGTTTATAGCCCACACGGTGGTGATAGCAATGATTAAAATCTTCCACAATGAACCTGAAGACCTGAATGAGTATTTTTCAAGAGTTTTGCTCTGCACAAATTTCACATAAGTGTCAGTAATTATTTGCTATTAATAACTGGAAATTGAAATGTGCATAAAAGAGCCAGGAGTAATAATTTAAGTGTTCTGAGTAATATTTCTTAAGTTTGTAGTAGCTTATATGTGTGTCCCATGCTCCTTTTCTTTACTGGCCTACAGTGGCAATGCCAGGATTGCAAGTTGTCCCAAAGACCAGGGTTGTAGGCATCCCAGACCATGTTCATGTGTACCCCACTTCTCAGTCTCCACCTGTGTGACATGCCTTGCACTGCTGTACAGATCTGAAGATTTTAAGCTGATCTAAACCACTTCAATCTGCAGAAGACTGAGCTGTGGGGTGCTGCAGGCTCAGCACAGGAGACTGCAGTGCTCCCAGTGCCAGAGCCCTGGAAAGACAGGTCAGGAGGGAGATGTCTTTCATCCTTATGTGAGTCCCGTGGTTCCTACCTGTATGAAGTGGGTCAAACACAAAATAAACTCCCTGATCCCAAATCTGTAATTTATTTTGATACCCAATTTTGTGATCAAGTCACAGTAGCCAAATGTCTAAGAACATGCAAGTCTCTCAAGGACCAGTGAAGAGTTTAACTGTCCCACCAGTCTGGGCTGTTGAGAATTTTCAGACTTGCTGTTGATTCAGAAGGGATGGGATACAGCCACCCCACCCCAACTGCATCAGCTTATTTGATTTTCTGAAATGCATCAACAATCAATAATTTTATTCTGATCTTTTTGGTGCAACAAGTATTTGTAGGAGGAAAGACTTCACTGAAAGTCTGTCCATCAGAATGAAAACGTTCAGGATGAAAAATACATTTGCTATAAAAAACTTGGGGCCTCTGTAGTCCTTTTAAAGTAGCAAAGTAGGGAAATGTGTTTTACTCTTGGTAAGTTTGATTAAGTGCCATATCTCTCTTGTTCCTTTTTTTTTAAAGTCATCGGACTGTCACAGCTGTCACAGATCTGGCTATCAAGCTGTCCAAAGTATTTGTTTTAACAAATGAATTTGTGCCTTGGCAGCCTCCTCAGGCAGTGAAGTTGGTAGATTTTTAAATTACTGTTTGGATACTTACGAGGTTGGCTGCTGATGTCCATTCAATTTACTTTTTATCTTTCTGTGAGCACAGTAATTTTTACTGGGTTGTTTTATATTTTTTGAGGAATTTAGACAGTCACTTTTCTGGTTCTCTCCAAGATCAGCAGCTCTGCAGATGACTTTCTTTCTGTTTGAAACCAGTGAATGCTTTTTGAAACTTCCAAAGAGTTTCAAATAGTTCTATATACAATTAAGTTTGTATGACTCCTTCTTTATTTTAAAATGTTACAGGCAATTGCCTCTATGAACTTTCAATGTGTATAGCAGACAGATACAGATGCTGCTGTTGAAAGCTGGAGAATTTGCTTTACTTTTCTTAGATTACAGAGCAATATTTTTCACAAACAGCTCTAACTCTAAGGAAATAACTGATTGTTACAGGGCTTTACCCATTTCCTTTTTTGACAGTAGGCAGAGGTGGTAGTCCTGCAGAAGACAACAGATGCGTTCAGCCATCAGATAGATATCCCTGAACAGTCTTTTGACTTTTTCACAGGAAACCTTACTCTGGCCACATTCATTGACTCTTGGTGGAGCAGCTGTGTATTGATGGATTCCTTTGAATTGAAGGTAGAGTCAGAGCCAACATCTTCCTTCGTTTTGAAGGAGGATTTTTTGTAGAATTTCTTATCAAATTGAGGAGGGACCTCTTAAAAGTAATTCATATTTCATTGGAACACATACTGAAGTCTTGACACAACTATGACTTCATCCATATTGAGTTCTTGTATGTAGTTCTAGTATGAAGAAAGACCATTTTTTCACTCTATATGAATAAAGATTGGGTGGCGGAAGAAAGATTAGCTTCAGGATCTGAGTTACTTAATGCTAATTCTCAGAAGCATACTAAGTCCTTTACAAATAAATAGCTGCAGTCTCACTTCTCCAAGGGTTTTATTCTGCTTGAGATATGAGAGATACTTAGAACTAAAGAGATTGTAGCTCCCATGACGTCGAATTGCCACGTTTCAGTCATATCCTTCCCAATGAATATAAAATGCCACCCTTTCTTTAAACATGAAAGTGTAATTTGGTGACAGTATATACACTGCTATTGGTTGTAGAGATTGCAAAGCCATGGAGTATTCATATCTGTAATTTTTCAGGGGACCACTTTTTAGTCTGCTGTGGCCATTGAAACAGATGAAACTTCTTTGGATTCTCTACATGGCAGTATTTATTGCCTTACTATTCAGCATCTGGTTTTCATGCAACATTTCCCTGTGTCTGCAGGGAAAACTCTATATTAAAACTTCAGATATAACTTTCTGGCTAAAGTTACATAAAATATCCTTCCCCACTCCTACTTCAAGCACTTATTAAATGCATAAATTTTAGCAATATTGAAAACGTTGCATGTAATAGGGTGTAACTACTATTAGTAAGCTTTCTGAGCTTCAGAAAGGAATCCTAGACCACTAGGAAGGCCTGCAGACTCATGAGTCACCTCAGTGGTTTCATTTGCAGTATGAAAATGGATAAGAAACTGCTAATTATTTTCAGACACCAGGCAGAACTACTCGAGAACATAGTAATTGAATATACTGAATTATATGTATAGCTGTTTTCCTCTGTTTCTAAGTAACTGTGTTAATAATTTACTGCCAAATACACACTTTTTCCCCCATCTTATGCCAGATATTCTCTTTTAAGCTTGGATTTAGGGTTTCCTGAGTACATCTATATATACTCCATCAGCCTATGAAACCTTTTATACCTATTGTATATATTTATTTTACTAATCATGATTAACATTAACATGATTAAAATCTTTTAATCAATCTCTGAACACCACTAGAATCACTGTTAGAATTAAGGACTCTGCATATGTTGAACCTTTCAACGTTGACATTAGAAACAGTAGTTTCAAATCCACATAGGCTTTTAAAAGTTTCTCCCTTTTTTATTCCTTTCTTATACAAAAGAGATACCTTTTGAAGATTCATGCCTTGCAGGAAATTAGTATTCTTCACATCTTCCTATCACTGTCTGAAAACCATGCAGCTCTTCCTCTTAGGAAGCCACTGTAGAATATTTTAATCTAGCTGATTATTAAAAAACCACAACATGGAAGGGCCATCATTGTGCTTTTACAATGATTGCTTCTCTTCATGAACATCTCCTTATGGTCTGTCGTATTTCTGCCTAGTTTAAGCTGTGCTGAAATGCCTTTTGTATTTTTCATTTGCCCCCTTTATTCTCTGTGCCTTTCTTCTACTTCCAGTCTTCTGTCACGAGTCTGGTCCCATGCCATGTCCATAGGTCATGATGAAGGACAGCAATCCATCTGAGTTCATAACCTAATAAGTTTATCAAGTAACAGGTAAACAACAAAAAGGATTGAAAAAGACCTTGTGAAGAGAGACAGAAGTTCTTTAGTGATAGCCTGGCCTGCCCGTCAGCAAACAGCTGATCTCCTCTTGCCTCACTTGTCCCTGAGTGTGATAACCTGTTTGAGAGATATAATTGTAAAACTAGTTGAGTTTCAATTTTTTAAACCAACATGGGTCAAAAAATTGGAAGACTGCAAGTGAAAACCTATGAGATTCCTTCACAAAAACTGTAGTCCTTCAGAATATATATTGAAAAAAATAAACGGCGTTCTATCTATTTCTTGTAATAAGCTTTTCTATTTGCATTTCAGTCCTTTTGTCTTACTGTGCTTTTTAGCAATGATGTTTTTTTATGGGCCTACGTATTTGTATGTAAGAAGAGAAAATTTTGATATAAAAAATATCAATGGAAACTTCTTTGAATCTGCTTTAATCTCTTTCCTCAAAGGCTTGAACATTCAGCAAGGGTTTTTTGGTTTTGCTGTATTTTGTTTCCAAAGTCGATAGGAAACATCTTATAAAAATGCATTTTATGTTGTAAATTTAATGCTAGATGTTATTTATGTGCTGTATTATGCTGGGAAAAGAGATAGCTTAAATTAATGAGAATAATAATTCCTCTCATAAATCATATTTTAAATAAAGTAAAATAAAAAAATTGGAATAAAATCAGTTTCAAATATAACTGATACACTTCAGGGTGTATCTTTTAATTATCTTTCCTAAGCAAGGAAATTAATATGGTTACATTATAATTCCAGTAATATTTGCCTGGGTGCTTGACCATTTCTTTGCTAAATGTTGTTGTATCCCTGTGGCAGCCAGGGTCACACAGATGGAGCACATCCCTACCAGACCTGTGCAGACTGTTAACACAAAGTAGGCTTTTCCTGTGGAAAAACTGACAATTGCTCTGGAGTGAATTTTCTATACCCTTCACTTTTAAATTGAACTGTCAGCAGGCACTATACTTAACAAGCCTACTTTATATGCTATTCATTAGATGTCTCCTAATAAATGACTGACAAGGAAAATCTGAAAGATTTCATCAGTGATCTGTCAAAATGCAGCATGATTAACTCTCAAAACTTAGAAGTTACTGTCATGAGGGCTGTCAGTTTGAGTTCATTTGTTTGCTTCACTTGGTTTGGCTGGCAAAACCTATCTTTGTTTAAAATCATGCCTCTGGGACTATCTGCCTGGTTCATTTTGTCTCCAGGATGGCTTTCTACTCAGTGCTGGAATCACGTACTTTGCACTGAATTGGTATTGGAGCAGATAGACAGGTCTTCTGGGAAAGCCACAAGCTTCCCACTTTATCATGGCACCCTCCCCTAGTCTGCACAAGTGTATGATTTATCCTTTAGTGTGCACCACTCACACAGATCCATTTCAGAAACTAGAGAAGGCTTTGATATGACGCAAGATTGGCTTCTGTTTCCAAAGCTTGTTGGAATCTTAAGATTTTACACTGATTCAAGTACATTTGAATCAAGCCTTTCCCCATGGTGTTTTGTGAAGGTGGTTTTTAGACTCTAAGATGTCCTGCTCTATGAGGTAGAAACTGTGATAATTGTTGTGCACTACAGAGGGATCTAAAAGTCGTGCTGTGGCATTCCTGTGACTTTTTGCGAGGTGTCTTTAAATGAACTGATCTGGAGAGAGCCAGGTTCAGAGTCCAAGCAGAAGCCATAGAGCAAACCAGCAGTTGGGCCACAGGGTAGATTTTGGTTCTTGAGGGTGAGATCACTCTCTAATCTTCCTTTGCTATGGGTGTATCTCTCACAGACGCATTCGGCCACATCCACTAGAGCATCATGTATCAATACATCATGTTACCAAAGTATCTTGTACAAGAAATGCTGCACATAACCCACTCTGAGATGGAGCAAGGAGGCCAAAGTAGAATTAAACATTGATGCATTTCCTATTCTATCTTTGGCTGACAAAAATACCTCAGTAGGAGACTAAGTCCAAAGTATTAAGTGCTCAGCAGGAGCACTTAAAATCCCTTTAAACCCATTAAGACATAATAATCTTGTTTCTTTGTTGGACTTACTAGATTCTGTTCCATAGTGTGTACTGATTCTTCTAGTAGAGATTCTGCGTATGGAACAAAAAAGAGAAGGTCCTATACTAATTGTTGAAAGGATGTGTTTCACTTTCATTTAATCCAGAAATGATTTGGCTTAGGTGAAGGTGTTATTTTAAACAAATTGTTCACATGGAAACTTATTAAGAAATTCAAAACAATTCCTTTTATTCTAGACAGTCTGTAGCATTAGGAAGTAGGCAATTCACAGGTCAAAAAATGTAGCCTTGTCTTTCTCAGAATTTTGGTGTAAGTCAGGTGCCATATTTAATGAGTTAAATTGCTGCGTTATGCCAGAAATATGCAAAAGTTTAATGTATGTTTTCAAGTGATATAGATCTCTATTTGCTTTTTTTTTTTAGTTTTCCAAGTAAAGTAGTTAGGAACAGAGATTTTCAGGTTTTGCATCTTTCCCCAAACGTCCTGGCCTGCCTTTTCATCTGTAGTTTTTTAATTTATAATTCAGTTTCATACTTGAAATGAGATACTGCAACAATCTTGTAAATCGGGGATAAAATACTAAATTTTTGAGTGGTTCATCATCCAGCCTTCAACCTTCTAAGATGTGAAAATATTTCATCGTCTTTCCAAATACTAATTAATTCAGCAGGATTACTTGTGCTGAAATTAAGTGTGCACATAGCTATTTGCAGGGATTGGATTGACCACTCATATCTTTAAAATCTATGCCTTTTTAAGGATGGGTACAATGTTTCCCTTTTTCCAGCCACCTGGGTCTTCACCTGACTGCCATGACTTCTCAAATATGGAGACTGGCTTGGCAACAAAATCATCCATTTCCCTCAGGATTCTGAGCTAGATCTCATAGCTCTGGGTACATAGATTTATGTACATTCAGGTTCCTCAGGTTGTCATGAACCTGATCTTTACTTACGGTGGGAAGCACTTTGCTCCCCACTCTCCGTCTTGCTGTTCATCCTCTCAAGAGGTGTGGGAAGAGAGGTTGCCATTGAAGACTGAGGCAAAGAAGTTGTTGATTACCTCAGCCTTCTCCTAATCCACTGTTACCAGTCTGCTGCTGTTGTTTTTCAGGGGGTTACACCGTCTTTCACCTTCCTTTTCTGGTTAACATACCTATAGAAGCCCTTCTTGTCGTTCTTTGAATCCCTTGCCAGGTTCAGTTCCAGCTTCTCCTTGGTCTTCATCACCCCTATACAACCAAACTTCATCTTTATACTCTTCCAGGGTACCCTTCCTTGCATCCACTTCCTGTGCATTTGCTTCTTTCCCTTTAGTTTGACCAGCAGTTCCTTACTCAGCCATGCCGGTTTCTCGCCTGATTTTTTGCTCCCATGAATTGCCAGTTCTTCCACTCTGCGGAAGGCTTCCTTAAAGATCTGCTATTTCCACTCCCTTGTCCCTGAGGGAAGTCTCCCAGTGGATCCTATTGACTATATCCTTGAAGAGCTGGATGTTTGCTCTCCTGAAGTACAGGGGCCTAACTCCACACCTTATCGGAGCCATATCCCTCAGGACTGCAAACTCCACCAACGCACGATCACCACAGCCCAGGCTGCCTCCAAGTCTTCATGTCCCCGATAACCTGCCTTATGTTGGTCAGATCCAGTATTGCATTCCCTCTGGTGGGGCTGTCTATCGGCTGGCTCAAGAAGTTATCCTCCATGCATTCCAGGAGTGTCCTGAATTGCCTACAGCTCGCTCTGCTCCCAGCAGATTTCAGGGTGGTTGAAATTCCCCAGCAGGACATGAGTAACTTTGATTACCTTGTTTGAGACTTGGCCTTAGTTTGTGTTTCTTTTCTCATTAATGCTGCCTGATAAGTCCTTCTAAATATAGTAGAAGAAGCTAAAAGACCACATATCATCAGTGAACAGAGAAACATAAAATCATCTTCGCTTCCTCTAAGCAAATCTGGACGTTAAATGAGGCAGACCCCCAACTGCTTTACATTTCTATCTTAAGAAATAGGAATGTGATACATGCTGAGAAACTCTGACTGCAGGAAGCTGTTAAAATAATGAGCAATTTATTTGGAGGGATAATAAGGGTTTAGGTCTGGCTGTCTGCAATGAGGAAAAACAAAAATAATACAATTAAAGTATATGAAATGACGCTGGTGTGAAATCAGTGTGGATGAGGCCAGAAATAGAGGGTTCTAAATATATTTCCTGGTTCAACTGTATTGATAAACAAAGTCAAAATTTCCAGGTAATATAAAAAGGTTTTATAATAGGAAAAAAATATTCTACAGTATTTCTTTGCTTTGTGTCCTCTTTGTTGCATATATCTGAGACCTGTTCCTTTAACCCCTGTTCACCTTGAAATAGTCATCATATTCAAATGATCCCATTAAAGCCTGTGAGGTTCACTGAGGTGGATAATGTCTGAAGGGCTCAGCCTTCAACTAATATGAGTTGGTTTTGAAAAAGTCCACATTAGATTAAAATATAGTTATAGCTTTTTTGATTTAAAACAAAGTTGCTTTTTTTCCTCGGTACAATCAATTTATGCAAAAATTGAAATAGAAATGCTTCTACTTTATTTGAATCCTGTTATAGATGTCTTGTATATCAAAATCCCCACAGAGTATATTTTTTATATCTTTGTCTGTTGGGGTTATGCAAAAATTCTAGGGAGTAATTTTGTCATCCTGTTATTCTCTGGATAACAGCAAATGAAAATGCTGGATCAAAGTATTCTACTTTTATCTAGCTAAAAGTCAGAATAATCTATAATATAAAAGCTAAAGAGTTCTTTTTAGGTTTCATCAGGTCACAATGGTGGTAACTTCTACTTCACTGTGTAATGTACTGTCATGTCACTTCAGATACATTGGGAAAGGATTTGGCATGGTGTCACCTGAGATCATTATGGTCAGGACTTACTCTCTCTAGCTTAGGGGGGGGAAAAAAAAAAAAAGACAGTTGTAGGAAGACATTGGGGAGAAAAACCTCAGGTTTTGGTATTTCTCATTTGGAAACACAAGAGCATTTCAAAACATGTTATGGTTAAATTAAGCCAGTATGTGCCACAGTGGTGTAAGGTCCACCCTTCATTAAGAACTGTTATACTTTTTAGGAAAAAAAGCTTGATTAAACCAGAAAAGGTTTTGTTCTAATCGCTAGAATATGTTACCCAGAGGGAAGACACCATGTGTCTCTTTCTCAACATTCTTGTCAGGAATTAAAATTGGAATTTTATTCTTGTATCTCATGAGACTGTTATGACAGTTTTGTTCTCATTTTCCCACCCTTCCCAAATAATTTTTAACCTCACAACTTTTGGAAGGGGTTAGAATCAAGATTACTTAAAAAAGAAACCCGGTGAGATCGTTCTTCCTGTACTCTAGCCTGACACAGAAAGCAACAAAAATCTCACATATCTCCATTTACATGATTATCATGCATATTTCATATAATAATTTTGCTTGAATGCTTTTGAACATGTATTGTGAAGAACATGTAGACCCGCAGAGGTAATCTCAGGAGTTAATGTAATCTCATGAGTTAAAGTAATCTCAAGAGTTAATGTAATGTAAAGTATAAATATAGTATAAAGTTATTTTAATTCTTAATATACACAGAATGATCAAATCCAGCCGCAAATCTCCAGTTTGGAAAGGCCTTTATGTTCTTTCCTTACAAGGAACCATTTACTTTGTGTGATCATCATGAGGACATCATCTCTTGCTCCTGACTCCTTTGTGTTATGCTGCTGGTGTAAGCAATCCTAAAATTCAGATATGACCCATATTCCTGAAGTTATCATGTTATATATACATCTCAGTTAAATTTATGTATCTTAGTTGTAGTTTAAAATTTTGGCACTGGTTGCAGCTAGTAAAAATCTGTATCTTTTTTATTCTCCTTGGTACTGTCTGCAAGTCACCTTCTGTAAAGTCCTGCATGTCAGGTAATACAAATTCAGAGACAAAACCTGGTTTTGTCTAGGCAGCTCATTTCAAGCTAATTGTAAATGAAATAGCTTGGCACAAGCAACCCCTTCAGTTGTTGTGGGCCATTCTTACCAAATCAAACTAAACTTGAGAATCATCTGTTCACAGGATGACAAAGAACTAGAAGTTTATCAGGTTAATTTGATGTTGTTCTGGCTTCTGTTCAGCCTTCTGGTTTCTGGTGGAGAAAAGCTAAGAGCCCACTGGGAGAGGAAACGAGGGTTGGGGTTTTTTTATTAGTTTTTTTTTTTAACTCACCTATTTTTGCAACTACCAAAGAAATAACTTTTAGAATACCAGCTAATCCCAAAGTCTCAAGGATAAAGTGACAAAAACTATTTTTTTTGCTGCACAGATGGTTTGTGACAAACACAGCAGGAACAAGAGCAAGGCATTAATTTGTTCAGTTCAAGAGATCTGCTAGTCTGCTGATAGTGTCACCAGAAATATTTACAGCTGAACAGGTAGAAGCAGAGATCTTCACATTCAACTGTTTTATTCCAACTTAGCAAAACTTATTCTCTAAGATCTGTGTCATTGCAGCCCTAATTCATAAATATGTTTAATTTTTAAAGATGCTTCTAAATTAATTTTTAATAAGATTGTACTACTTCATGAATGAAAAATGTTCTGTGCAGCAAAATCAAAGGCAGTCTGAGTGCCACACAGATCCATAGACAAGCTAATAGATGAATGCAAGATGATTACTTTGCATGGATTTGTTCTTAACGGAACTCAGTTATCAATAGAGTTTAAATTACATAAATTCTTTTTATATCATCTAATATTTGACATTCATCTGGTATGTCTGCAATGCTTTGTAGCACAACCATTACCAAAATATCAGCTTATTAAAAAAATAATGAAATGTGCAAGTTTAATCTTCAGATTTCGGGGACTGCATTTAATCATTACTGAGTCATGAAATACATTGATCCTTCATGTGGCAGTAATATGTGTGGAATAAATAAGGTACTGGGACCCAATCAATGTTCCATGAAGGGGTGATGGAGATCTGTGGCAACAAGAAAGTGCACTGTTAATGGCTGCTGTATGCAACTCTGGGCTTCCACACTGTTAAAAGGCTGATTTTTCCAGCATTCATTTTCAGAAACGTTAAAAAAAAAAGATAAATAGAAATATCAGCATATAATCTGAAGGAGGGACATGGCTGAAAGCCCAATCATTGCCAACGTTACTATTATGGTGCACTGTGCTAAGTATTTTATTATTTTCCAGGACACATCAGCTCTATTTTAAGAATTTGTATTTAACATAGAGCTGTGGTTTTGTATTAATGTGTTGATATATGTGCGAGAAATGGTACCATACTACTATTTGAGTATATGTACAGGGCATGAAATTCATATAATCAAACTAGATATGTCAAAGTAAGTGTCTTTCCCTCCAGACACTTGAAAAATTGCTTCTAGGTGGAGATAATGGATCCTTAGCCATGTAGCTACTAAAAAAAAAAGGGCAGGAGTTTTTATGTGTCCTCCCCTACCTCCAGAGTTTGCTGCTAGCCAACTCCAGATCATTGCTCTTGATCCACTCTCTGAATCTGGATCTATCAGATGCCTTTATGGGTTCTGTTTGAAGGCAAAGGAAGGTGAGGTTCAGCACATAGACCTTTATAGCTTTTTTGAAGCTCTGATTTCATTACTGAATTCATTATTGAGCCATTTCTGGATAGAGAGATACAAATTAAAACTGGGGAGAATTTAACTGTTTGCCCTTTTTTTTTTTTATTTATTTATTTGTTTGTTTGTTTGTTTAATTATTTAATAAAATGTTACTTGTCCAAAACATAAATTTAACATTGGTGTGTTAAAAGGAGACAGGGAACTGACTTTTGCCAGTAATTACTGGCAGTATTATTACTGCCCGGAATTGCTTTCATTTTATCTGTAGAATGGTGGAAAATCCTATCTTCCTGGGAAGTTTTTCCTACCACAGGTAAGACTTTTCTTACTACCCTTTCACCTTCACGATGTACCTGCAAACAGCCTGTCTGCCTTAACAGAACACGTGTAACGGCCACTAATGCCTTCCCTGCCCATTTATCCTGTAAGTCAACAGCTTGATTGATGAGTGCAGTCTGTATCCTTGACCAAAGGACGATCAGGGCCCAGATCTGTGGTGATTTTGCTGGTCTCCAAAGTAGACTCTGTACATCAACTTAATGTGTGAAATTTCAAGGGAATACATGCTTGCACCAACAATGAACTCATGTGTTTTAGAGAGGCAGAACAATGCATACATAAAAGTTTTGTAAATATAGAAAAAGGCAGATCAGAAAGGAGACAATTCAATAATGAAGGGAAACACAAGAAAATTCTAGTCTTGTTTCCAACACCGGTTTGTAACTTAAAGCAGTGATATGTCTGACCAAACATATATATATTTAGACACATCTAAGGGTGCTAGGTCTTAGGGAAATCAAGGACACCAAGACTGGCAACAGTGGTTACTGTCAAATGTTTTTGGGTGAGAAGAAGTCATAATTTTAGATTCAAGCAGAAAAGACAGATTAGCTAAAAAGCTGTAATCTCTTTGAAAAAAAGGATTGATATGTATGAATACTGTGAAGTCAGAGAATAAACATTTCCTTTTTTACTTTATTTTGACCTAATTCTAATTCATCTAATATTCCCAGAGAATATTTATGTCCAGGTTTTATAGAAAGAGGAGAGATATTATTGAACTAATGGAGTTTCTTTTTGCAAATTCACAGAACACTGTAAATTCATTTTTTCATTTCATTCATATTTTCACAAAAGCAAGAAATTTATTTCTCCTTGTATAGACAAGAAGGAATGCTCCTGAATATCATATTTTATAGGTCTTCATTCTTTTCAGTTTCAAATAATGGAAAATATTAAAAATAAAGCCTAACCACTGAGTTTTCAGTAGTGTTTGATTTAAAAAAGCAGCTTTCTAGGCAATCTGATTTTGTTTGTTTTTCTTTTCTATTACGATTTTTACTAAGGTTCTGGGATTAGTTACCGGGGTATATCCAGAGTATTTGTAGAACACTGTGACTTCAGTAAATTACTTCATATTGTCTCACAGCAACTGATTTGAAAAAACAAATAATCAAAATTGGTTTGGCCTGTAACACTTAGCCCATGAGCTCCAAACTGGCTACCAGACAAAGCCTACTGATGAATGGATGCATACTGAATTTCAGAGTGAAGCCAAGTAGTTATTTTGGGGCATTTTGTACTTATGCCAGAGCTGGATGTGATTCATTGTTTCTTCAGTTTTTTATCATAACAATAACCAAATGAGCATAATAAATCCGGGTCCTTTTTGATGAAAATTGTCTGAGTCATAAAGGCGTTTTCACAGTTGGGCTGGATTTGGCGACAGAATCTGGTTTGGCAATAGTCCCAATAGAATAGAAGAAGGAAAATGAAACTGCTTCCTCAGAGTCAGTCCCTTCGAGGTTAGGGATGAAGCCTGCTGACTGGGCAGCAATGGGGGCTGCAGTTTTATTGCTGTTGACACAGCTTGTCTCAGGCACTTGTGGTAGCTTTGTACCATGGATGTTTCTTTATAGCTGTTTCCCCTCTGTTTCATGAGGTTACACTGGGAGGGGGAGGATTAAAATTTCTGAGTTTAGCTATCTGCCTCCAAGTGCCTACCCTCCCTCAGTGTGAGATGGAGAGCCAGGCAAGACAGCCAAGAGAACAGCTCAATTCACCCTGAAGCAAATACTGGTGTTTATTCACTAGTGATGTACTGAGCGGGAATTCATTGTTACTGGAATTTAGACATGGCACGCATGGTCATCTGTGTTTATTCATCATCTGTGAAATGAACCCTAACCCCTTTTTCTTAGGTGCTGTTGTGAAGCAAACAAACAAAAATGCTTGGCAAAAATATTTCAGTCTGATGAATATGCGCCATTCCTAGGCTGGGATTTGGCTGTACAACCCTGAAGTAGAGCTTGGAGAGCCATATTCACACTTTATGTGTTTAAAGGGCAGGCCTTAATATTGATAGTGTTGCAGACAATGTTTCAGAGCTTTGTGGCTCCCTGCTCTGAAGCTGAGAGCCTCTCATCTCTGTCCTTAGCCTGGCTGTCGCAGAAGCTGAGATTCCATGTTTCCAAATGCATCACTGAAACACTTGTGAGTTAGAAATAGCCATAGAGTCATCTGTAGTTCACTACTGGTAGTGGCTAGAGACATCCTATTCCCAAAAACAGGGCCAAAAAAAGAGAACTGGAATTTGGACAAAAATTGCAAGTCTGGTCAGAATACGTATGGTCAGAAGATGTATGGTCAGAATAATCCTACCACCAGAAATGACAAATGTGATTTACAGGATTAGACTGCTTTCTAAACTTTGCCAGGGAGAATGGCAACATCACATGCAGTAGAGCTCTTTTGCATAAATATCACTGATCTGCCACCGAAACTAAACTCTGACTGCTCAGAAGTGTAGGGCAACTGTGAAACATTCTCACCACATATTGAACCAGGTGCAAAATAAGCACCTATTTTATTTCTCTCCTTGTCTCCTCTTCAATTTACTACAAGTTAAGAAATCATGAAAAATATTTGTCAAAATTTTGAAGCTAATCAATGTTATTCCTGGCAATAAATTACAAACTTTGCCATTTCAAATTAGAAGCGATCTGATCAGAAAGTAGATTTTTTTCTCTGAATTCTGAAGAAACTCATAGAAGATGCCAAAAGTCTTTCAGCTCTGGTCCCATCTTGTGCTTCCAGTTCCCAAATAGTAAGCATCAATTTTGAACGAAACATTAAATCAACAATCAGACTCGAGCCTCAGGCACAGAACAGAGATTACTTTCGTTGTATCAAACTGTGACCTACTTGCAAGATCCTGGACACAGTAAGAGTTTGCTCAAAGTATTGCTGTCTGTGCTGCTTTTAACATAGTGAATTACGAAATATTTTTGACTTACCTTTGTTACAGATTTTTGTTCTGTTATTTTTGTTCTATAGTTCTATAGAGTCTGAATACGGATATTGCAATTATTAACCCATTCAGTAAAAGCTCAACATACATGCAGTATAAAGTGCATGCAGCTGTTTTGATAGGACAAATAGATAGTCCTTGTTGGAATGGAACAGCTATAAGGGAAATGGTCAGTGGCTCTATGTCCAGGCAGAGGCTGGTGATGAGAGGTGTCCCTCAGGGATCTGTCATTGGACCAGTGCTCTACAACTGGAGTGACACAGACAGTGGGATTGAGGGCACCCTCAGCAAGTTTGCAGATGACATGAAACTGAGTGGTGCAGCTGACACAACAGAAGGATGGGATGCCATCCAGAGGGACCTGGAAAAATTTGAGAAGTGGGCCCACAAGAGACTCGTGATGTTCAACAAGTCCAAGTGCCAGGGGCTGCATCTGTTGAGGCAATCTGAGACATGACTGGAGTAGAAGTCATCAAGAACAGCCCTGCAGAGAAGGACTTGGGATTCTCCTGGGTGAAAAGCTGGACATGAGCCAACAGTGTGCACTCACAGCCCAAACACCAACTGCATCCTGGGCTGCATCAAAAGAGGGGTGGCCAGCAGGTCTAGGGAGGTGATTCTTTCCTCTACTCTGCCCTCCTGAGACCCCACGTGGAGCACTGCATCCAAATCTGGGGTCCTCAACACCAGACACTGACCTGTAAAAGAGATTCAGAAGAGGGTTAAGAGGGTGATCAGAGGTGGGAGTATCTCTCCTATGAAGACAGGCTGAGTGAAAGCGATTTTGGCCATAGTCCCTGGTATGGGTGAGTTACATCAATCTCTACTTCAATAATTGTTTCTTTTTACCAGCTTTAATATAATTGCTTTGATATAGTGCAATATCTTACAGTATACTATACTATACTATACTATACTAGTACTTTTAGGTTTTATAAAGTTTAGTAAATGATTCAGATTAAGATATTTTTTCTAGTCATTTATCATAATAAATAATTAATTTTTATGTAAATGTATCTGGTTTGCTATTATCAATCCTGCAGGACAAAGTTGTGCAAAGGTTCAATCAAACCTCTGTAATTTCTTAGACTTAAACCATTGACAGTCTAGGCTAAGATTGGGTTAATTTGTCCCTAAGCTCCTTTCTGAGAAGTTTACAAGGGGGTCCTTTCTGCACCTCATGATTCAATGGGAGGGCTTCTCTAATAAATTTTGTCTGAAGCTCCCACTCTCTCCCGCAACAGAGGGTTGGGGTTGTTCAGCCTGGAGAAGAGAAGGCTCCAAGGAGACCTCATTGCAACCTTCCAGTACCTAAGGGGGATTTATAAAAAAGAGAAAGAGGGAGTTTTTACACAAGCAGATAATGACAGCACAAGAGGTAATAGCTTTAAACTGAAAGAGGGCAGGTTTAGAGTAGATTAGACGTTAGCAAGAAATTCTTTACTCAGAGTGTTGTGAGGCACTGGAACAGGGTGCCCAGGGAGGTTGTGGATGCCCAATGCCTTGAAGTGATCAGGCCCTGAGCAACCTGATCTAGTGAAAGGTCTCCCTGCCCATGGCAGGGGGGTTGGAACTGGATGGTCTTGAAAGTCCCTTCCCGCCCTAATCATTCATTGATTCTAAAATTCTAAGAACTCTTTTCTCTGATTTCTTCACTGTATGTTTGGGGTTTTTTTCGTCACTGGGTAGTGTAAGTAATAATACTACCTTAATTTCTGCTTCTAAGCCTTATTTGGGATAGCTTTATTTAATTTTATTCATCATGACAAAACTGTACTTAAAATATTTATTAACTGCAGTTTCAGAATATCTGAGGAAAATCACAAATGCATGTGCTCCTTAGATTAATGACAGACAGTAAATCATACTTTTGAAGTCCCTATTGCATCCTGGATGAAGAACCTACAGTTTTAGTGATAAAAATAAAAATTATATATTATACATCTGTTTTTCCTATGAAACACGCAAAGACATATCAATCACTCGTTAGCCTTTCCTTATTTAAGGGAGATA